>JADRCH010000109.1:1850059-2032080 GCA_019843965.1 Rhynchomys soricoides | reverse complement strand
ACATACATACATACATACACACATACACACATACATACATACATACACACATATACACACACATACATACATACATACACACATATATACACACATATATACATACATATATACATACATACATACACACATACACACATATGTACACACATACATATATACACACATATATACATACATACATACATTCATACATAGCTTCTTTTTTATTTTCTTCGGTTTCTTGAGACAGAATTTCTCTGTGTAGCTCTGATTGTCCTAGAACTCACTCTGTAGACCAGGCTGGCCTCGAACTCATAGATTCTCTGTCTCCTGAGTCCTGGGATTAAAGGTTTGCACCACAGTGTTTACCTACCTATTTGGCACTCTCCCTTTTGTTGTTTATAATCATGTGGCTTTATACATTCTCTTGCTTTACTGATTGGTCAATGGCAAATCTTCTGAACTTCATGAACACACATTTGTGATGCCTCGTTCTGCCTTTGACATCCTTATTCTCCCAGTACACAGAGCTCGATGACTTTGTCCACTCTGCCACCCACAAAGTCTTAAACGCTGTAGTGACCTCAAGGAAAATCTGCAACATTCCTACTTGCCATTGGGAAAATGTAGAAAAATCTTTGAAAAGAGATCTCAGATACAGCACAGACTAATTTTTAAACTGGCTTAATTGGCATGTTTAAGGCATTTTATAATGGTGCTCCGTCTGTGGTAAAGGGCCTGTTTCTTATTTTATCCCCAGTCTCTGCAGCTTATGACTAATTTGAAGGTCTGGCCATATGCCCAGATGAGATTCACTACATGGGATTGAATAATACCTGAACTTGTCTAGACCTTTATTTAACAAGACAAATCAACCAATCCACAATTAGATGTCTCAGCAACAATTCATTGCTATAGTCTCTAAAGCTGAGCATGGTGGCACACATATGCATCCCACCACTTAGGGGATGGAGGCAGGAGACTCAGTTCAAAGCCAATCTCTGCTGCATAGTATGTTAGAGGCCAGTTGGACTATATAAGTCTCTGTCTTACAAAAGTTCCCAGATATTTCATATTAGCTTTGTTCTTTATTAACTAAAAGCAATAGTTCACAGCACCAATTGCAGGCTGTACTCTATGTAGCCCTGCACTAGAAACTTCAATTAGCTAGGCTAGGCATGTAGTTTAGGTGGCAAAGTGCTCACCTAGGATGCCCAAGTGGAATGTCCAGCACCACACAAAACCAGAAATGACAGTTCATACCTATAATCCTAGCATTCAGGGGTGGGGTAGGAAAATCAAAAGTTGAAGGTCTTCCTCAGATACATAGCAAGTTCACAGTAAGTCTGAACAATATGAAATACTGCCCCAAAAAATAATCGGAGCTGGAAAGATGGCTCAGTGGTTAAGCACACTGGCTACTCTTGCACAGGACCCTGGTTCAACTCCCAGCACCCACATGTCAGCTTATCACCATCTATAATTCCAATTCCAGGGAATCTAGCACCATCTTCTGGGTGATCTGTAACCCACCACCACCACCACCACCACCACACACACACACACACACACATAGGATAATTCTTTTTTTAAAAAAATCAACTATCCCGAATGATTCTTTCCAGAGAATATCAGTTAATATATTAAATGTAGAAAATTTAGAGTCCCCTCTGTGGAAATTTTTATTTGCCTAAATTTCACGTTCAAAACTGTCACTCTTTGCTAATTTTTAAAATTTTTTGTTTTATTATGTGTGAGTATATTTGCACACATGCATGTGCCACATGAGTGCAGATACCCTTGAAAGTGAGAGGAGGACATTGTATCCCCGGGAACTGGAGTCACAGGCTGTGGGGAACATTACGTGTTCTTCTAGAAGAGCGACTGCTCTTAGGACATTGTATCCCCTGGAACTGGAGTCACAGGCTGTGGGGAACATTATGTGTTCTTCTAGAAGAGCGACTGCTCTTAACAGCTGAGCTATCTCTCCAGACCCTCAAAGTGCCACCTGACTCATGAGAATAAGGGGCTGGTGTCAGTGCACACAAGCTCTCATCTTGGCTGCATATTTAGTGAATGTGTGCTTTTAGGCAAGTTACTTAACTTCTTGCCCTCAGTCCCCCTCATTTGGAATGTGTGGGTAACTTGTCACAAAGAGGGAATGGGATTTGGATTAATGATGCTGTGAGTTATTTACCAAACTGCCGACAGTGCAGCTATGAATGAGAACTGTTGCTTCCATGATTTGCATTTTGTGTTTGTTGGTCAGTGAGTGCTGGGTTTTGAACTCAGGACTTTATACATTCTAAGCACATACATGTTGTACCACTTATCTTGTACCCGAGAGTCGATGCTTAAATTGGGGAAATTGCCTTGCTGTTGACATTGATTTATAGTCCATAACTTCATTTTACTCAAGTACAACTTTCTTTTAAAAAATGCTTCTGACAAGTTGGGTAAGATAGTTCATATCTATACTGCTCCTACTTGTCAGAAGCTGTAAGGAAGACAGACAGTCGGTGGGTGAGAGCAGACCTGTTCTGAAAGCAGATGGGCTAGTGGGGAACTCTACTTCAGGAATCTAGAAAATGTGTTGAACAAACAAACAAACATGCACTAGGTAACCGTTGAAGGCAGAAGTGTGGTATGAGAAAAGCAACAGTTATTCTCCTCCAGGGCCTAACTCAGAGCTGAGAACATTTGTTCCTCTTTATACGGGAGATAACTATTCTCATTTCCATTGTTATAATAAAACATGAAGACTGGGTAGCTCATAAAGGTTTTTGCTTAGGGGCACTCCAGAATGAACCTGTGTCCTTTAGAAAGCTAGAAAGCCACTCAACTACATCTCTACTGCTCCCACCCCTTTCTTCCAAATAGAGTTTTGTGCAACCTAGGCTGCTTTCCAACTCACTTTGTAGCTGAGGATAACTTTGAACTTCTGATCCTCTTGCCTCAGCCATCCAAGTGCTGGGATTATAGGTATATCCATGATGGCCAGTTTATATAGTTGTGGGGTTAGAACCTTAGGGTTTCAGGCAGGAAGTACTTTACCAACTGATCTACATCCCCAATACACCACAGACTGCCACCACCACCGCCATCACTACCTCCACCACTACTGACATCACATGCACTCAAGTGTGTGTGTGTGTGTGTGTGTGTGTGTGTGTGTGTGTGTGTGTGAAATGGCTGCTGGTTAAGACGAGTTAATGAAAAAAAAAATCCAGTAGTCCCCTAATTATGCTGCACTGTTGGTGTGGATAACCCTGGGGCTGTTTGTATTCTGCTAATTCTGCCCTCCTGGGAGGGGCTTCAGACAAGGAGTGAGTTACACATGTGACTTCTTGTGAACCAATCCCCGATGAATAAAGGGGCCAATCACTGGGCAAGAAGGAGGGACTTCCAAGTTAAAGAGAGGAAAAGAGGAGGAAGAGGAGGAGGAGGAGGAGGAGGAGGAGGAGGAGGAGGAGGAAGAGGAGGAAGAGGAAGAGGAGGAGGAGGAGGAGGAAGAGGAGGAGGAGGAGGAGGGTCTTTTTTGGAATAGGGACAGCAGATAGGTAAGATGTAGCTACTAGAGTCTCCTGGTATTATGGCAGATTCACAAAGATTCACCACCAGAGGAATCAGATTTTGATAAGGCTTACAAGATTAGGTTTTAGCTGTTGTACCCAGAGATTGAGTTACTGTTGTTTCTGAACTAAGTTTGTGTTGTGTTTTCCTTCATACAGCAGCTCGTCTGGGTTCCAGACAGAAAAGTACAGCGGCAAAGTGTAGGTTTGCCTGATGTGCACCACAGAGGCCGTGGGGGTATTGAAGCATGGGGCTGGCATGGTAACAACCCACCAGTGGGAACCTAGCGAGCTGGGTAGAGAGATCATGGAACTCTAGAGGCAGGCAACTTCTACCTCCCATCCCCATAAAAACCCTGGGAGTTTTTTCTGTTTTGCAAATGGGGGATCTGAGAGATCAGAATATCTCTACCCCCATTTGCTTCCATCCTCAAGTACAACTTGAATAAAAACTGTCTTCTGCGCTAGTCTGACCCCTGGCTTTCCAGAAGTGTATGTAACAGGACTTCCAAATTCCAGCAACAAATCTAGCAAAACCAGACTTGTATCAGACAACAGATTTGGAAAATTTCAGGTGAAAACAACCTTGCTGATATACACAGCTACTGACTAGCTCTTCAGTATTCCACTCTCAAATATGGGCAAAAAGTTAAATGGTAAATGAGGGAAACATTTAATATTAACAAAGAAAGAAAGAAACCAAAACAAATGGGAAAATGAAGGAAGCAGGCAGGCAACAGCTGAAATATAAAATATATCCCGAGAAAGATAAAGCATACGGCATCTAGGAAACACAAGGAGCAAGCAGTTTCTACAATTAAAAACTCGGAGGAAAAGACAGAACTCATGGGCATTAAAAATACTAACTAGGGGCAGGCGAGATGCTGTTCTTACAGAGGAGCTGGGTTAGGTTCTCAGCACCTACAGGGTAGGTGCTCACAACTGTCTCTAACCCCAGTTCCAGGGTATCTTACACCCTCTGACCTCAGAGGGTGCCTCTATACACCATGCCATGGTACACATAAATTCAGACAGACATACATGCAGACACATAAATAAAAGATACATCTTTTTAAAAAGCAAGATTTAAGTTAAAAGAACTAAGTATTCTTGTCAAAATACTTAGTTCCATTTCCAAGAAATAGAAAACCACAAGAGAAAAACATTCTTTTTTTCTAACAAACAATTAGCCAGAGAACTTTTTATTGACCATTAGAAGCTCCAGAAACAGAGAAGACAGGAGTTGGAAATTACTAGAAATAATGCAATTCATTAGACTTATGAGACAGGACTAAAGAACACGACTTTCTAAATTAAAAATAATCACTAAGAAAAACCATGTTAAACAACATCATGAGATTTCAGAAAATGGCATAGAGAGGAAATTGTTAAAAGCTTCCAGACAGGAGGAAATAAAGGTTTCCAAAAGAAAGATTTAAAACTGTAATTGCATCAGATCTCACTGTAGTTTACTGGAACCAAAAGGACAATGAGGTAAGATCTCTCAGCAATTTCCAGTTGTCTATCCAGTACTCAAGTTTTTTAATATGGAAAGCTACTGCATTTTTAGGCAAGAAGAGTTATCTCCCACACAAACAGGGAACAAAATCACCCAGGTAGGAATGGGATGAGGGCCAGGCCCCTGTTGATTGCTTTCTTCACCCTCAAGTCTCTTGCAACACAAAGTCCCTGCCTTTCACTTGATACTTACACCGCTGTGACTCAGGAACATGTGGTGCAGGATTTTGAAGACCTTAGGGGTCGAAAGGTATAGATCAGTAGATTGAGTGTTATGTTTGGTTAGTTAGTTGTTTTCGCTTTGTTGTGTTTTCTTTGTTTTTTGAAACAGGATCACACTATGCAAACCATGCTATCCTGGAACTGGATATATAGACCAAGCTAGCCTCAAACCTGCCTCTGCCTCCTAAATGTGGGAACTAAAGGCTTGTGCCACCATGCCAGGCCTGTAGCTCAGTTTTGAATGGATTACATTTAACTAAGGATGTAAAAAGTAGGGCTGGACCATTTTTAAAAATGTGTAGCTCACTGATACAGCACTTCCTTTGGAAGCCCTAGGTCTGATCACCAATGCTGTAAGGAAAGAGGGAAGGTATGTGTCTGAAGTGGGATTTAGTTCCCAGATGGGAATTCATGTGCTAACGAATTGAGACTCCACCAGGAACCCCTCAGACTCCATACTACCAACAACGGGCAGTTCCTCCTACCTCAGTTAACACAGTCAAGATAACCCCCACAAGCCAGAGTCATCTAGACAATTCCTTATTGAGACTCTCTTCTCCGCTGATTCTAGTCTGTGTCTGATGTGTTTATAAATATATATATTTTTATATTTATATATATATTCATTCTATGGGTGTGTAGTCAGGTATGGGGGAAGGTGGGCCCATGCCGACGCATTCCTTCCCCCTAAGGGATCAGCCATAGTACAGAATAGAATAGAGTTTATTCAGGGTCTGGGGAGGGGAGCTAAGAGAGTAGTAGAGGCAGAGAAAGCCAGAGAGAGGGAGGGAGGAGAGAAGTAGAGGCCGGCCATGACCACGAGGAGAGAAGAGAAAGGGAAGAGCCCAAGAGGGCAAGAGAGAAGCAAGATAAAAAGAGTAAGAGGGAAGAGAGAGAAGAGAGGCAAGCAGCCCCTTTTATAGGGGGCCAGGCCTACGGGCTATTGCTAGGCAACTGTGGGGTGGAGCTTAGACAGATTGCTAACAGTGTCAAATTGGAGATTAAAACTAACCATCACAGCTGTAAACAACAATAAATGTGTATGTCAGTATACAAGAAAATGAATAACCTGGAGATTACCACATTAAACAATATAACCAGACTTGCAAAGACAAATTTTATATTTCTTTCATGTGGAGTGTACAGTTAAATTTTATATTTCTTTCATGTGGAGTGTACAGTTAAAAGTATGTATATATACTATGTATACGCCAGTAAAAATGGAGGCTGGGAGGTGGCTTAATGGGCAAAGTGCCTGCTATGCAAGCATGAAGACCTGAGTTCAGATATCCAGCACTTGTGTGAAAACTGGGCATGATGGACCTCTATAACCCCAACTGCTGGTAGGTGGAGACAAGGTCTCCACAGCTCAAGTGGCCAGCCAACCTAGATAACATGGTTAGGGCTTTGTGGCTGTGAAAAAATGGCCAAGACTACTCACACACCAAACATTTTGTTGGGGCTGGCTTACAGTTTCAGAGGTTCAGTCCATTATCATCATGGCGGGAATATGGCAGCTTGAAGGCAGTCTTGGTGCTGCAGGGCTGAAGAGCTCTGCATCTTGATCTGAAAGCAGCCAGGAAACTGTCTTCTTGGCAGGCAGCCAAAGGCAGACTATCTTCAGCACTGGGCAGAGCATAGGAGTCCTCAAAGCCCACACACACAATGACACGCTTTCCCCAACAAGGCCACCCTTCCTCCAACAAGGCCACATCTCCTAATAATGCCACTCCCTATGGCCAAACATTGAAACACATGAATCTATGGGGGCCAAACCTATTCAAACCACCACACTCGATAATTGGTAAACTCCAGATTCAGTCTCTGTCTCAAAATAAGGTAGAGAGAGGAATAAAGGAAGACATTCGATGACCTCCATACCCACAAATTCACATGAACACGTATATCACGTACACACATCACACACACACACACACATAGAAACATGACTATATCCCAGGCATGGTGATGTGCACCTGCGATATTAGTACTCAGGAGGTAGAGGGATGAGGGTCTTCTGAAGATCGAGGAAGGTCTAGAGTACATAGCAAATTCAGGATCAGTCAAGGCTATATGGTGAGGTAGCTGTACAGCTGTCAGGGGTAGGAGTGGCTGGTTGGCAAGATGGCTCAGCAGGTAAAGGCATTTGTCACCAAACCTGACTATCTGCTCTGATCTCCAAAAGCCCTATGGTAGAAGAAGAAAAGCCATTCCCACGAATTCTTCTGATCTTTACATGTGTGCTATGGCATGTACCCATATACATACATGTACAAATAAATGCATGTGATTTTTAGAAATTTAGCAAAAACTGGAAAGAAGGAAGGAAGGGAGGGAGAGAAGAAGGGAGGGAGGGAGAGAGGGAGGGAAGGAAGGAGGGAAAGAGCAAGGGAGAAACCAGTCTCTGAAACAATAGAAAGAATTCTAAAGGAAGGGGAAGGGGGGTGAGAAAAATACATACTCTAATGTGTGTCATAGAAGCAGGAAGGAGGAGAAAACCCAAGAGGCATTCAGGGGAGAACATGGAGTAAGAGCTGAGGACGTACCACATGTGTATGGCAATTTCCTAGCAAAACTCATTTCTTCATATGCTAACAAAAATTAATTTTAAAAAAGAATGAGTAGATCTATCAAACAGCACAGAGGGAAGTGATTGAAAGAATCTGGGGACTGGAAGCCCAGCTCAGTTGGAAAAATGCTTACCTAGCATGCAGGAAGCCCTGGGCTTGATCCCTAGTATGGTCTAAACCCAACCTAGCATGCCTGAAATTCCTGCACTCAGGCAGTAGAGGCAAGAATATCAGAAGTTCAAAGCCATCCTCAGCTGCTGTGCTGGCTAGCTTTAAAATAATGGGACACAAGCTAAAGTCATCTAAGAGGAGAGTACCTCAGTTAAGAAAATGCCTCCATAAGCCTGGGCTATAGGGCTGCAGAGATGGCTCAGAGGTTAAGAGCACTGACTGCTCTTCCAGAGGTCCTGAGTTCAATTCCCAGCAACCACATGGTGGCTCACAACCATCTGTAATGGGATCAGATGCCTTCTTCTGGTGTGTCTGAAGACAGCTACATGTACTCATATAAAATAAAATAAATCTTAAAAAAAAAAAAAAAGACTGGGCTATATTCTTAATTGGTGATTGATGGGGGAGGCCCAGCCCATTGTGTGTGGCACTACCTGTAGGCTGGTGGTCCTGGATTCTCTAAGAAAGCAGGCTGAGGAAGCTATTGGGGAGTGAGCTTTAGCCTTACACTTCCAATAAGCTTTCAGTTTACTTTTCCTGGCTTGCTCAGCCTGCTTTCTTATAGAACCCAAGACTACCAGCCCACAGATGGTACCACTCACAAGGGGCCCTCCCCCCTTGATCACTAATTGAGAAAATGCCTTACCACTGGATCTCATGGAGGCATTTTCTCAGCTGAAACTCCTTTCTCTGTGATAACTTCAGCTGTGTCAAGTTGACACACAAAACTAGCCAGTACAGGTAGTTTGAATGAAAATGGCCCCCATAGGCACATAGGGAGTGGCACTATCAGGAGGTGTGGCCTTGTTGGAGGAAGTGTGTCGCCAAGGCTGGGTTTTAAGGTTTCAGAAGCTCCATACCTAGGCCCTGTGGCTCACTCTTCTTTCCTGCTGCCTGGGGATCAAGGTATAGAACTCTCAGCCCCTCTCTAAGTGTCATGTCTGCCTACATTTTTCCATGCTTCCCACCATGATAGACCAAACCTCTGAATCATAAGCCATCCCCAGGTAAGTGTCTTCTTATATAAGAGTTGCCGTGGTCCAGTGTCTCTTTACCAAGCTGCTTTGGTCATGGTGCTTCATCGCAGTGACAGTAACTCTGACTAAGACAGCTACCAAGAAGTTCAAAGATAGCGTGGGCTACATGAGATTGGGGGGGGGGGGGGGGGGGGGGGGAGTTCATATGCCCTAGGGAGAGCCTACTACTTTTTCTAAACGGATATGTCATTATACTATCTTCTAAGTACTTTGCCTATACCCATAGATCTGTACTACTTAGTTCCGAGAAGCTTCTTTGTTCAGTGCAGAGTAGTCAATACAAAGACTCAGAAATGGGCAAAGCACAGAGAATAAATAATTGCATGCTCAGCTCTGAATGAGGCATCTATAGCAAACCCTACCCATCAGGGCTCAGAGGACAGCATAGGTGAGAGAACAGGAAAAAAAGAGAGCAAGAGAAACAAATGTAAGAGCCAGAGAACGGGAAGGAGTGCTCTGAAGCAACATCTTCTGGACATGGCACGGCCATTGCCCTAGTTAATTCACAACAGCTCTGGTTACCTGCACATGATCAATCCAAGTAGACTCCAGTACCAAAGAGGAAGGAAGGGGTTCATGAGGCTCACTCAGCTGAGTAGCTTCTGGCAACTGACTGGTGGAGTAAGGGGGGTCACTTTTTCCAGGATGTGACCACTGAGAGGTTACATGCTCACATAGGCAGCAATAAGAAGCACGAAGGGGGAAGGGGGTGGGGAAGTCCGTGATAGGGGTCCTGGGAGTCATAAAGGAGAGTTATGGATAGATATGAATGAGATACATTGTACATGTTATGAAATTCTCAAAAGAATATATACGAATAGTTTTAAAGGAATCTGGGTCTTTGATGATGTTGTCCAGCCTATGACTGTCCCCTCAATACTGACACCCACATTCTTATAAGATATAAGTCATTAGCCTGTGATTTGTGTTATTTAAAATGGATTCTTTCTGTTACTGGAATGTGAAATATCCAAGGAGAGAGGCGAACTGTCTATGATAAGAGAAAGGCAGCCTTAATGCAAGAGAACATTCCAAAGATCTCTAGCATTGCAACCCACTGGTGCACCTCTCCTCTGACTATGGGCATCTGTGTTCCTCAACCGATGACTCTCATAATCTTGCCCCGACAGGTGCCACACGACTCTGTGGAGAGCAGATATAGGAAGTGTATTTTGAAGTCAGAATGAGTTCTAAAACCCCAAGAGCAAAGCCTCATTCACAAAGTTACTTCTATTCGCAGTCACGTGCAAACCGGCTTTTTAGACATTAAGGCCTCACATTTACCCTGGCTTAGTTCTTTCCATCTTGGGCTTATAGAAGAACTTGCAAGAAGGAATTTCACAGATTGGGGGGGAAAAACTGAAAAAAAAAATTTACCTGGAGGAAATTATATCAATTAGTTTAACCAAATATTCAACTATATGGCGACCTCTACTGGTCAAATCAAGGAATCACTAAAACAGGAAAAAAAAAAGCCGATTCAGTTTTGTCAGTCAAGAGCTTGAAAAGACAATTTGAGAGAAATGCTACTTAGAATTAAGTTCCATGGCACTCTGAATACTTTTAGTTTTAAAAAGATTCTATATATTTCAAACTTATGAAGTAGAGAAAATAATATAATAAACACACATCTGCTACCTTATCATGCCTTAACATTTTGCCAGATTTACCAGTCTGTGTGTGTGTGTGTGTATGCATGTATATATGTATGTTTGTATGTACTGGAAGGTAGAGAAACAGTTAAGACAGAGCTCACTAACTTCTGGGATTAAAGGCTTGACCTGAAGGCTTAGATTTAGGTTTTGTTTTAGGTAAGAAGACTTAACCAGAGCACCAACTCTGGGTCTCCCAACACACTAGGCTTGCCCACACACACTAGGCTTGCCCGCACACACTAGGCTTGCCCATACTCTCCAGAGGAGAGAAGCAGAAGTAACAGGGTAACATCAAGGGAAGGTTTTGAATCAGCATAGCTGTGCGGGAACACTGGGAGCAAGGATTTCCACCCATCGTCTAAGTGCTGACAGAGCTTTAGACTTAAACGCAGGAAAGTGTGGGGCAGGAGCAAGGGGTACACACAGCTAAGTCAATGCTGCTAGAAAACCAAGCAGTCTGGTTGATCACTATCAAATCTGCTGAAGAGGTCCCGAAGAAGCTCTTATTGTTGAGGGGATGTGGGCAAGAACAGCCACACAGGCTCAGCATTGTTCTTAAACACAGAGAAGCATAACCACCATGTACCTGCAGCCCCATCTGATGTAGTAACCCTTCCCAGAGACCTTGAAAAGAACAGAGACACTACCCTATGGTTGTAGTCTCTGCCACAATGTTTCTTACGGTTGTAGTCTCTGCCACAATGTTTCTTATGGTTGTAGTCTCTGCCACAATGTTTCTTATGGTTGTAGTCTCTGCCACAATGTTTCTTACGGTTGTAGTCTCTGCCACAATGTTTCTTCCAGACCTTGCTACATCTCCTCAATGGCTCTCTGCCTCTCCACATCTGGAACCTCTTCAGAATCCCACCTCAAATTTTTAAAATAATCAATAAAATTATAAATTACCATAAATTAAAATGTTGAGGTTTGGTCTGTTGCTATGTACAACACTGGCCCCCAAGGTCTGGCTGCCCCCAGGGACTAGGAATCCTCACATTCACCAAGTGATGCTGTATAACCTTGCCCCCATGTTATCCCTGATTGGTCAATAAAGATGTCTACACCTCGTAGCTTGGCAGAAGAGAGACAGGCGGGGCTTTAGTCTCTGGGCTGGAGGTTTGAGAGGGAGTAAGTCAGAGTAAGAGTGGTTCAGACAGAACATGGCAGGTTTTAACTCTGGGTTATTGACAGGCAAGTAGACAAATTAGCTTAGAGGGCTGATACCTTCCCAGCTCTAGTGCTATTAAGGCTTGTTATAAGTATAAAGATTTTGTGTCTTTTAACTGGGAACTAAATGATCAAAGGTGGGGTAGAAACTCTCGATTAATTATTACTGCAACACAAAAAAGCAAAAGGCAAATGAGAAGCTCCTTTCACAGAACTTGAGGTTTGATTCCCACTGTAAGGACAACCTGTTTCCATTACAGAGGCCCTCTTGGAGCTGGTGGTAACAGACACAGGAACCTGTCTATGAGGTCCTGCTGTCTCTGGAGTCCACAATGATACAGATTTATAGCAGACTGGAGGCTTCTGTGTAACTTTTGTAGGTCTTCAAGCGTACGTGATAAAAGTTGGCAGCGGGCTAGAGATGGAGCTCAACTGGGAGGATGTTAGCTTAGCATCCCTCAACTCTAGAAACTGACCATGGTGGCACGCACCATGGCAGCACGCGCCAGTAATCCTTGGAGAGCAGAGGCAGGAATGCCATCCTTAACTACATAGAAAGCTTGAGACCAGCCTAAGTTACATAAAATGCTATATTAACAAACAAAACAGAAACACTGACAGTAAGATGCCTCAGTTATGTTTGGGCTTCAGCCTTGAGGAGGGGAATGGGATGGATTCGGCACTGTCCTTATTTAGGTAGATATTCCTTCGATGATTAGCATGGCTATAGATTGAGCCAGAGGAACCCAAGATTTTAAAACAAAGGAGACCGATGCAAATTAAAGGCAAGGTTTCTAGGTTTCCCAGCTTTTAGTTACTTGGGGGACCCATATGATATCAGTGATTGTTAGAAAAGTCACTCGTTTCTAAATATTGTCATCATAGTTATGTACATGTAAGTCTTCCATGTGGCAGTTCCGCAAAACAGTGGTCCCATCACCTCCTAAGAAGGTATTGCTTGATGTTTTCCCCATTAACATTTTCAACTTCTACTTCATAAGAATACAGGGTCTTCATGACAGGTATTTTATGAACATAAAATATATGTAATATATATAAGAAATATACGTTACATGATATATATAAATATATATGAGATGTACACTTTTCTGCTGCCTGAATTTGAAAGGAGGTAGATGAGGGCACTTTTATGTTCTATATTTATGAGTACACATGTTTTTATTACTATTATTATTATTATTATTATTATTATTATTATTATTGTAGAAAGAAATGTGCACATGACACATTGCTCAGCACATACACACCATCAGTGCTTTGTGTATAGTTAACCTCTAGCCCAGGTGGTGCCCAGGAAAGAAGCTAGGCTCAGCAGCAACCTTGAGGGTCTGCAAACTCAAATGCACAGAGACATAATAACGAGGGGGAAGAGAACGGAGTAGAGAGAGATGGCTGCCCAGCTCACCACAGAGAGACAAGGTTGAACTGTGGAGTAATTAACTTGCCTTTGTTCCCAATCCCCTGTACAGTGTGTTAGCTGGAGATGAGGCTAAAGGCCTCCAGGATGTCTTCTCACTGACAGCAATATGAGTAAAACATAAGATTCCATTCCTTTCTCTGCTCACTGGCATTTATAGTTAGAAGCAGCATACCCTATAGCATTCCAGTTACAAATTGATTCATTATTGAAATCATGGCCTTTCTGACCCAAGGTGAAGATAAAATCCCAAGGTTTGGTTTTAGGGTTGGTGATGAAGCCCATGTCCTTGAGTACCACCGTCAAAACAGAGAGGTTTCTATGGATGAGGTAAGCGTAGCTCATGATAACAAAGGTAAGACCATGTTCACAAAGGATTCTGTGCAAAATTATTTGAAAGCCATAAATGAGGGTGGAGTGGAGTCAGCAGTCTATATTGCTAAGTATTTCTAATATGCGAGAGACTGGCCTAGTGCTTTTCTTTGTCCTAAATTTCAACACTCACAGCACTCCTATGAAGGAACTTCTATGCTAATCTCCATTTTCCAGTTTTCTTTGGGTCAAACAGTTAATGAAGGACAGAGCCTACAGCAAATGCAGCTAGTGCCCCCTTACTCTGGTGCAGATGCCATGCCAAGAGTTCTGGAAAGTACATGGAAATCCTGCCAATGCCTGGCTTCACCAAGCTGCTGGTACTGTGGTTCTAGGGGCTCCTAACCACACGCAAAATGTGCTGGCAGGACCCCTCTTCTAAAACTTACCTGCGCAGAAACAGATATCTCCTTCACAGAAAAGCCTCTGTGTCTCTTAGCATGAGGAAATTGACATTTGTTACTGACTCTGGTGACCATGACCTAACATGCTCTTGAGACAAAATATTATTCTTTTCCAGCTAAAATAATCTTGTGTTAAGGAAGGATAATTTAATAGGTTGTGGCACCATTCATTATTAAATGGGAGGCTCTGGCAGCCCTGCCTCGTACTTTCGTGACTTATTTGCAAAGGATGCTGCAATATGAATTTGTGCCAAGTCTTTAGAGAAAAATAGAATGTGGAGATCAACTTTTAAAGAATGGAGCAAGTCAATTCTGGCTTGTAACCACTCTCTGTATCCCCCAGTATGTTATAGAAAACAAGAGAGAAAAGTGTGGAGTCAGGGTCGGGCTCTTATCTTACTAAGTAGAAAACTCACTAGCCTCAGGAGAATAACAATATCTGCTATACATCAGATTGATCCCTCATAGGTTAATGAATGTATCTACCTATAACACAAGCTTTGAAAAGTAAGTAAGTTAATACATATAACCCATTTAGGGAAGTATCTGACATCTATTAGTCACACAACAAATATTGGAAATGTGCTATATAGTCAGACTGCTGGTCTTCCCTACCCCCAATTCATCTGAGGGAACCTGATGCTCAGTGGAGTATTACAACATAATACCTTTGTGGTACATGGTTGCCCACCTGTGTATAATCCAATTACTCAGAGAGCTGAGGTAGGGAATCTGGATTTCAACCCAGTGATGGACTATATGTTGACTCAGTCTCATGAACAAAATACATTTTAAAAAAATAGGTAGGGCCTTCTGGGAAATGATTAAGTGATAAGAGGTTTACCATCATAGATGGAATTAGTGTTCTTATAAAAATCAGGTCACAAGGAGCTGGTTGCCCCACCCACCATGTGAGGACACAGGAAGAGAGTGAGCTCTTACCAGACAATGGTTGGAGCTTTTCTAGCCTTCACAACTGTGAGGAACAAATTTCTATTGTACCTACTTGATCCAATCTATAGTATTTTGTTACGATTGTTCAAATGGAACAAAAGAGTGCTGGATATGACCATTATCATCACCACTAACATCTAGCCCAAGGGACTCTGTCTAACCTCCTGTAAAGAAGTTGGCAAAAACTGCACCAGGGGAGGGGCACCTCTGGCATGAGCTAGAAACCTAGGGTAATGGAAACTCCCAGGAATCTGTGATGGTGATCCTAGCTAAGACTCCTAGCAATGGAGAATATGGAGCCTGAACTGACCATCTCTGGAGGGATTAGGATACCAAGCCAACCACAAAACCTTTTACCTACATTTTGTAAAGATGGAGCAGAAATTGAGAGGACGGCCAACTGATGACTAGTTCAGCTTGAGACCTGTTCCACGAAAGGAAGCCCATCCCTAACACCGCTAATAACACTCTGCTATACTTGCAGACAGGAGATCAGCTTAACTGTCATCAGAGAGGTTTTACCCAGCAACTGATGAAAACAGCTGCAGAGACCCACAGCCAAATATTAGGTGGAGCTCGGGGAATCCTGTGAAAGAAGGGGGAAGGATTAGAGGAGCCAGAGAGGTCAAGGACACCACAAGAAAACCTATAAAATCAACTAACCTGGGCTAATAGGGATCCACAGAGACTGAGCTGCCAACCAAGGAGCCTTCATGGGACTGACCTAGGCCCTCTGCATATATTGTTATAGTTGTGTCAATTGGTCTTAACAGCAGGAGCAGGGACTGTCTCTGACTCTGTTGCCTGTCTTTGGGGCCCTTTTCCCCTACTGGGCTACCTTCTCTAGCCTCAATAGGAGAAGATGCACCCAGCCTTACTGGAACTTGATATGCTAAGGCTGGTTGGTATCCACTGAGGTCTCCCCTTTTTTTAAGAGAAAGGGAGGAGGGAGGAATGGAGCAAAGGGGGGGAGGTGGGAGGAAAGCACTGGGAGGAGAGGATGGAGGGGAAACTGAGGTCGGGATGTAAAGTAAATAAATAAATGAAGAAAAGCAGAAGTTGCATTGAAGGCTCTGTTTTCTGTGGGTAATCACAGCAAAGTATTATAGTATTTGACTTTATTTGTTGTGGTCCTGGGTCTTGAACTTGCCATGTACTAGCTAGCACTCTAACATTGAGCTATATCCAAATCCTTCATTGGTCATTTGGTCGATTGTTTTGTTCCTGAGGTAGAATCCAGCCTCAGCCTCCAAAGTGCTGGGATTATAGGCATACACACCCATATCTGACCTATTTAAATTTTAAAGGTAAAGTTTTCAAATTCTGTGAAAGTTTTCACTAAGAGGAATGATTTGGGGTTGGGAAGATGGCTCACTCGGTAAAATGCTTGCAGCACAAGCACAGGGCCTGAGCAAAATTCCCAACACCCATGTAGAAAAGTCAGGTATGGTACAGTCTTCTGGTCTCAATGCTTGGGAGGCAGAGCCAGGCAGATCCTTGAGGCTCACTGCCTAGCCATCATAGGTGAATCAATGAGGCAAAACCAAAAAACAAATCAGTGAGGTAAAAGCAAAAAACAAGGTAGTAGGAAACTAAAGCAGATGAGGTTGACCTTTGGCCCAAGACAGCAATCTCAGAACCTTGGAAACAGAAACAGGAGGTCTGCTTCCCGAACATGGTCTAAGAACGGAGTCCTGTGAGCAGCAACCTGAGTACCTGTGAGAAAACAAGACAAGAGACTTGTGACCTCAGTTCTTCAAAAACATGAAACTGTTCTTGAAATATATATTTTATGCCCCTGCCAGGTATAGCAGATAGGAGTGAATTTACCACAGATTATTCATTACAACTTGCTGTTGTTATTTGTTTATATTTCTGGATGAGAAAACATGTTTTTACCACAAGCAGCTTGTCTCAAGTGACTCTTCTCAAGCCTCAGAGTATAAAATGTCTGATGCTCTGAATAAAGGCTGGCTCATGTATTGGCTCATTCTCCAGGGCCCACCAACATTCTCTAGTGGAAAGTAAGTGGAGCCATGAATCCTGAAGTCCTGATAAGAGAGACAAGATAGTGAAGAGCCTCACAGGGGTGAGTGAAAAGAATGGGGTAAAAATCAGGGAAGGCTGGCTTCATGTCAAGCTTGTATGTAATTTTTTAAAGAAAGAAGGATCACAAGTATTTTCACAACTATTATATTGCTTGCAAGTTGTTTATAATTATAATCCTTGGTTTCCAGAAGAGGAAACTTTAAGAAAATATAGTAATGAAGAGGTCAGCTCAGGAACTTTGGAAAATTCCACCAAGCCCCTGGGGACATGGGCACCCCTCCCCTCCTGGAAGAAACAGGTTGGAGCACATGTAGTGCTGGAAGGGAGGGGCTGATTAAGCCTCCACTACCTCATTCCCTAAAGACCAATCAGTTTAAAAGTCACACTGTTCTACCAATCACATTGTGCCTAATGGCTGCTGCTCTAAAAGCTATAAAAGCTCGCTGAATGGTCTGCATGTGGTCGTTCTCTCTCTCCCCCAGCATGCTGGAATAATAAATTCCTCTTGCTCTTTGCATCGATCCCCAACTCCATGGTGTTCACTCGGGGGGGGGAGGTTCTCATGTAAGCTAAGGCTCCCCAGAGTCTTACATTATGGGAAAGAATCCAAAAGAATATTAAAAAGACATATAAACAAGGATCTTGTTTGTAGAGAAATGGCATGAGGAGACTGCTCCCAGCTTGCTAGCTTCGAGCCAACCTAGGGTCTTTGTCATTCTCAGCAGACTGAGACTGAGGAGGTATACTTTCTCTTCAGAGAATCCTGGTGTCCTGCCAAGTAAGCTGCAAACCTGAGGAAGTGGCTTTCATGTTCCTTGTCTCGTGAGAAAGTAAATTTGTTTTTAATTATAAGAAGCACCACATCTAAGAGTAAGACTGCAGATAGGTTTCTCGGAAAGAGGTTTGGGTCACCTTGAACTGAGATAAGTTATTGCTAGGTAAACAGCACTTTGTGTAAACTGTAAACTGTGGGAAAATCTTCAGTCTGCCTTCTGTATAAAAGATGCTGAAACTTTCAATAAACTATGCATTGGCTGACTGTGGCTATGTACCCCTTGTCCTGTTAATGTGGCTCTACCCTTGGGACCACACAATACAGTAGATGTTGACACCTGTTCAATGCTGGGTTACTTGGGCATTAGTTTAAACTGTTAATAAAATACTTATGGAAAAAAGGAGGATATTAATCATGATGAAGAGGTGGCAAATTCTTTAAATGAAGATAAACTGGATACTCAAACCTTAAAATAAAAAAAAAAAAAGAGGGGGTAAAAAAGAAAGAAAGAAAGAAAAAACATCTTACCCATTCAGGCAAAATTGAAAGTAAAAATAGCACCACCAATAACTGCCAGCGAGGACTCCCTCGGCGAGGACTCCCTCGGCGAGGACTCCCTCAGCTCCCTTACTGGAACCTCCTTCAAATACACAGCCTACATTGTCTGATAAGGACCATGAAGCATGGGATGAGGAATTTGATAATCAAACTAATCTTGAATCCTCTCTGTATTGTAAGGAGGATTTAGGTCAGCTTATGAAAATATTAACTTTACAACCTAGGCAACCTAGGGCATGGCAGAGGAGGGAATTTGTTTATCAATTCCTGCCAGGCTTCAGGGCTGCACTTGGCATTTCCAGTGCAATTTCAGCAAAATCAAAATGTTTACCAGTTATGTACTAACCAATCTATTTAAAATTCTAGAAGGAAAGACATTGCTAGACAATCCTCCTATATTATTCTGAGAGTCAAGAAAAAAACAGCTGCAGCTTTTTGAACCCAGATTAAATGAGGCATTTGTGTATCAAGTGGATCTTTCACTGATTTTCCCACTAAATTGTCTCCTGCAGGTATTATAGCACAAGAAGATAAACCTTTGGAATGGATCTATTTACACTATCAGGGCCATAAAGTACTAACTGCTTACCTGACTCTCCCTGCTCAGGGTGTAGGTCAGGAGAGGCCCTCTGTCAACAATGATATGGATTTGATCTGTATCTTTATATAATCCTTAACTAGCAACCAGTTTTAACAGCATTAAAGGCCTTACAGGTTTTCAAATTTCATTTTCAGATTAAATCATTATCCAACTGATAAGCTAAGGGATTTTCTCAAAGTGAATTTGTGGTTCCAAAATTGACCAACGTTCTCCCATTCCATAGGCAGATATTTATTTTATTGATGGCTTATTAAATGATCTAGGAGAGATTCATGGTCAAGACATTCATCTATCTAGTAATACTTCTTTTTCCTCAGCCCAACAGATAGAACTGTTTTGATTCATCTATTGTGGTTGATTCATAAACCACTGAATGTTGTTTCGGCTTCTGCTTCTGTTGTAGGATTATTTCTAGCAATAGACTCATACTCGTGTATACTCTAACCTCCCTGCTCTTACTGCAGAAGGAAATAAGCTAATCATTAACTTGACCTGTTTTCACTTCTCCATAAGAAAATTGGGAAGGGGTATGCATCCGTCCTTGCAGATGGATCCATTGTGGATTCCTCTCCAAGGGCTCCTCCTGCCCCAGGAAATCAAGAAAGACAGGACAGGGCAAGGAGCCAGTGGAAATCACCAGAAAGATCTCCAGCTAAAGGGCAATAGGAGA
Source organism: Rhynchomys soricoides (assembly GCA_019843965.1). Taxonomy (NCBI): domain Eukaryota; kingdom Metazoa; phylum Chordata; class Mammalia; order Rodentia; family Muridae; genus Rhynchomys; species Rhynchomys soricoides. Next base: position 2,012,365 of record JADRCH010000109.1, on the reverse strand, counting down.
CAGTGACTGTGTCATCAGACATCAAGTCTGCCCACCTATAGTCAAGTTAAGGCCCTGTGCACCAAGGGAGAAAATATTCTACAAAACACATAATGCTCTATGTCACTTGAGAATATCTTTCTGACGATTCGACCCACACATCTACAGTGATCATGCCTCTGAACATGTGTAGTGGTCTTATGTTCCTTACCCTCCTTTGCTTCAACTCATATTTGAATGGATCCAACTCCTGTTGTCTTTACTAAAGATTCTATGTTTATGTCTGGATCTTGGTACCATAATAGAATCATTTATTCATCTGGAGAACAGACTACATTTAATTTTGGGAGGGGGGAGGGTTCAAATCATTTCCCACTTGCATAACACATAACATTTATATTCCTATTAAAGGCAAATATGAACTTACATTCTACAAGATACCTGAACCTAATTACATGGGTCTAGTTTCAAGCTATTCCCTACATTTTCCTGATCGATATATTAATGTAACCAATAGTAATAGTTTGGATGACTGTTCTCAGTGGCAGGGTATTGCACACAATGTTTTCACAGTTCTAATATTCATTGTGTTTATAATTTGCTTGCTTATAGGATACACATGAGTCAGATGACAACTGGATTTATCTAATCAAAACCATTCTGATAACTTGTTATTAAAAAATAAAGACTAGGATGTTGGAACACAGTCCAAGAATGGAGTCAGGTAAGGAGAATTCTGAGTGCTTGTAAAAACTACAACAACAACAACAGCAACAACAACAACAACAACAACAACAACAGCAACAACAATAAATAGCAGGAGGAGGAAGAAGACTAGTCTAAAGATGTCAATTTCTTCAACAACGTGAAATTGGCCTTGAAATGTGTTTTGTGTCCTAAGTGTGGCAGGATGAGAGTGAGTTTACTTCTGATTATTCCTCACAACAGGCTATTGCTATTTGTTTATATGCCTCTATGTAAAAACATGTTTTACCACAAGCTGCTTGTTCTCATGATTTTACCACAGGTAGCTTGTCCTAGTGATTATACACTTTACTCGTGTGACTCTTCTTGACTCTTAGAGTATAAATTGTCTGATGTTCTGAATAAAGTTGGCTATTGGACGAGAATTTAGTCTGCCTCATTTATCAGTTGATTCTCTCCGGTCTCACTACCTCTAGAGCAGCAACAGACTGCACGAGTTTGAGGCCATCCTTATCTACATAAAGAATGTATGGTCATTATCAGGTCAGACTGAGCTAGAGAGTAAGACCCTGCCTCAAAACAAGGCAGATGTTTTCCATTCTGTTTGTTTGTTTTTCAAAACAGGGTTTATCTGTGTAGTTCTGACTGATCTGGAATTCCCTTTGTAGACCAGGCTAGCCTCAAACTCATGGAGATCCATCTGCCTTTGCCTCCTGAGTGCTGGGATGAAAGGCATGTGCCACCATGACCAGCTATTTTCTACTCTTATTAGTATCAGTTTTTAAACCTTGAAACTATAGAAACTAGCTTATAGAAAATGTAACACATGTATTCAATATTTATTGAATGCCTTCCATGAGACTCTTACTTTTCTAGGCATTAAGGACACAGTATAAACAAGACATACTATATTAGGGAGGATTCTCTAGAGTAACAGAATCTATAGATTATATATAGGATTATATGTAAATTATATGGGTATTTAATTTGCGTGTGTGTGTGTGTGTGTGTGTGTGTGTGTGATTTATAGGCTGTAGTCCAATTAATTCAACATTGGCTGGCTGTGAATGGAAAGTCCAAGAATCCCGTAGCTGCTCGGTCCATGTGAATAAATGTGCCAGTTGGCCTTCAGTATACACTGGAATCTTGCAGTAGGCTCTAATGCCATTGAAGGAATGGGCTTGTTAGCAAAGTGAGGGCAAGCAGGCAAAGAGTAAAGGCTTCCTTCTTCCATGACCTTATATAGGATTCCAACACAATGTGTGGCCCAGATTAAGGTGTGTCTTCATCAAGATCGGGAATAAAAGCTTGTATATTGCCTTTATATTAAAGATCTTGATTATCGATGGATCTACCTACTTCAGTTTAAGCAGAAATCCCTGACAAGTGGATCCTCCAGATGTAGTCAAGCTGATAACCAAGAATAGCCACCATGCATGCATAATGTGCCTTCATTCATGGATCTCACTTTTGAATAAATGACTGGCAAAAAAAAAACAAAAAAAAAAAACCAACAATAAAATGTTAATACTGTCTTGACCCCAGCACCTAAATAAACACATCTGTGCTATCTCTTAGTGATAGAAACAATATAACTAATTCAGACGGGATCCAAATAGTGTTCAAGAGAAGCATCTCTGAGCAAAGATGCCATGTGAATAAAATAAGTTTGGATAGAAAACCATGACTGAAGAGCCATCAAGTCAGACCAAGTGACAAGTGTTTGTGCTGTCTCAGAAACAACCTTGGGCCATGTGAGGGATAGCCAGAAAGCCAGGCAACTCCGCTCCTGCACTACACAGGCTATAGATACTTTTATTAACCAACTAGGGATGAGGGCAAGGGGTCTTAGTTAGGGTTCTCCTGCTGTGAACAGACACCATGGCCAAGGCAACTCTTATAAGGACAACATTTAATTGGGGCTGGCTTACAGGTTCAGAGGTTCAGTCCATTTTCATCAAGGTGGGAGCATGGCAGCATCCAGGCAGGCATGGTGCAGGAGTTACTAAGAGTTCTACATCTTCATCTAAAGGCCACTAGAATACTAGGTTCCACATGATTAGGAGGAGGGTCTCATTGCCCACCCCCACAGTGACGGATGTACTTCCTCCAACAAGGCCACACCTATTCCAATAAGGCCACACCTCCTAATAGTGCCACTCCCCGGGCCAAGCATAAACAAACCACCACATAAGGTTTACACGTGAGGATCTGTAGCTGGGCAGAAGAGAGGCAGTGGGGCTGGAGTCCTGGACTTGGGGTCTCTAGAGAGACCATGAGGCGAGGAGGGAAAGAAAGAAGTCACCATGGGGTAAGTGGATCATAAGCGCAAGGCCATGAGGGCCAGAATGATGAAGTAGGAATGGCCCAGGCAGAACATGGCTAATGATATCTCTGGGGTTATTGACAGGGAAGTAGACCAAATCACATAGAGAGTTAATATCTGCACAGCTCTAGTGCTTAAAGGCTTGTTATAAATATAAAGGTTTTGTGTCTTTTATTTGGGAACTAAATGATCAAAGGTGGAATAGAACCCCAAGTAATATTTACTGCAACACCAGCCACTAGGTTTGACCAACTCACACTGCATGAACTAATAATAGTAATAACAATGAAAGACAGTCACTTGATATCCAATAAGATGTAATTCTAGCTCTAGAGCCTGGTGGAAATACACCCTCATAGTCAATGCAAAAATTGTACAGTAAAGGTGCTCAAAATGTGGTCCTGGGACTAACAGTCTCAGCATCAGTGGGGAACTGACTAGACTTGCAAATTCCAGGGTCAGCTCTATCCCACCCTCACCCCAGCCAGAACTCCAAAGAAAAAACAGAGCCCAGCAAATTCCGTTTTAATAAACCCAGATTTCAATAAAATGAACATTCAAGGTAGAAAGACACTCAGTGTGATTACACTGTAACTGGGTTAAATAATCATGTTTAGGGCGACAGGTTTTAATTTCCTTTGTTGTTGCTGTTGCTGCTATAAGGCTCAAGTGCCCCAGGCTGACCTGGACTCTGTAGCTGAGGATGGCCCTAATATTTAATCTTCCTGTTTCCACCTCCTGAGTGCTGCTGGGATTACAGACGCCGTTTGATTGCAGTGCCATGCAATCAAAATCTGCAGGCAAAAACCTCTCCGTTTTAACTACCCTGGTTGTTTCCAGCGCTGATTGCATTTTATAAAATGTATCCCAGCCTATCAGCTAGAAGCTACACTGTCCAAAAAGCCCCGCCTCAGACTGACAGGGAATTTAGCAGGTCCCAGCCAATCGGAAGCCAAGCTCGAGTCACTAGCCTATCCTAGCGATGCGATTGGCTGACTTCCACGCTCATCACGAGCCAATCGGCGCACGGAGCCAGCTGAGGAACTACGCGCGCTTTCGGTTTAACATGGCGGAGACTGTCTCCTCAGCGGCCCGGAGCGAGCGGAGCAATGCAGGCCGGACAAATGCGGATTCTCCAGAGAAGGAAGCGGCGGAAGACGACGCGGAGCTGCTCCAGTGCATGATGCACATGGAGGCCCCGAGAGAGGAAGAGAACGCGGAGCTTGTGGCCGAGGCGGAGACCGTGGCAGCGGGCTGGATGCTCGACTTCCTCTGCCTGTCTCTGTGCCGAGCCTTCCGCGACGGCCGCTCCGAGGACTTTCGCCGGACTCGTGACAGCGCCGAGGGTGAGTGCGGGCCGCCCGGGCCGGGGGCAGCGTCGCGGCCCGAGACCTGCTTTTCTGCACATACCCGGGCGAGAGGCCGCGGCTTCGCCCTGGCCGCGCCAAACCGGCCGCTTCCTGTTTACTTGGAGTCCCTGCCCGCGCCCCCCTTCCATTCAACGAAAACGAGACCTGTAGGGCTTCATAGAAGGATAAGATGGGTTAATTTTCTTTTTTTAAAGGCAGCTAGCCAGTTGCTGCCGCCTCCTTCTAGATCCAAACTATAGCAAATGGATATAGAAGAATTTCAGAAGGGGTGGGATGCGGGTGTCAAGGGAGGTAGCACCGCTTGTCTTGCAAGCTAGGGAACCTGCGGTTGATCCCCAGAACCGATACAAAAAAGCCTAACACTCGTGTACATACAGCACTGGGAAGACAGGATGGGTGGCTAGGGTTTACTGGCCCCTGGCCTAACCTAATTAGGCAAGCTTTAGGCAGTGGAAGGCCAAAAGCAAAGGCCTGGGGAGGAAGAGGCGCAGAAGAGATGATGGCTCAGTAGTGAGGAGAACTAACTGGTCTTGATTCTTAGCCCTCACATGGCAAAGTCTTAAACTCAAGTGATCTAATGCCCCGCTTTGGCCCCAGCAGACACTGTATACACGTTATACAGACAAAACATGCAGGCAAAATACCATATTCATAGTAAAATAAACATAAATCAATCTTTTGTTTAAAAGTTTGACAGTGCCTGAAAAATGAGACCCAAGTTTGTCCTCTGGCCTGTGTGTGGGTGAGAGAGATCCAGGAATATAGTTGGCTTACCAGTGTAACTGCCAAAGTGCGTCTCTGTGTTTGTTCAGGTATTTAAGGAATAAATGTTTTAAAGTTGATTATGAATTGAACAAGTTCAATGGAAACCTTGACATATGTATACTATTTCCTAAAATACAAAGAATTTCGTGTAAATTTCAAAGTAGTGACTTGATACATTTTATAATTTAGATGGGAATCTTGGTACTACTTGTAAGAACAATTTTGCATATCCATTTGACATTTGAGTTACATTTTATAAGAACAGTAATATTACAAAACCTTTTACTGATTTTTAAAAAATTGATTAGAATCTATGTCCTAAATTTATGATCAGTTTTTGTTGAGTTCTCTAGAGTAGCAACTTTTTAAGAATGCAGTAATTTTCAGTCTTTGATGCTTGATGTCTTCAGTATAAGCCAGAATCCCAAAGAAGTAGACTCCACTGTCAGTGAAGGAATGGGTTTGTTACTGAGAGTGGCAGTAAGCTTGAGAAGGGGAGAGCATCCCTCTTCCATGTCCTTTATATAGCCTTCCACCAGAAGGCGTGGCCCAGATAGGAGGTGAGTCTTCCCACCTCCAAAGGTTAAAGGTTTGTCTCCCACTTCAAAATCCCAAGGAGAAGCAGATCTTCCCACTTCAGATGATCCAGGTAAGCAAACGATAACTTCCAGATGTGCCCAGCCATTTTTAGGTTTTAGTTAATTCCAGATAGAGTCAAGTTAAGAACCAAGAATAGCCATCACCGAGTGTTTATAATCTAATATTTCACACTGTATTGTGTCTACACAGTAGGTGTACTACTTTGTGATAATATTTTAATGTCTTTTAAAATTTATTTTAGCTATTATTCATGGACTACCCAGTCTTACAGCTTATCAATTGAAAACTGTATATATATGTCAGTTTTTGACAAGAGTTGCATCAGGAAAGTCCCTTGGTAAGTATAAATTTTTATTTTATACTTAGAAATTTTTTAACTTATTTCAAAATGCAGCACATGGAAGACTGATAATCATTTTCCTGGTTTGGGGACTGAGAGAGAAAGTTTGTCTGCCTGCATGTGCCATACACATAAGCATATCTAAAACGTGTGCCATACACATAAGCATATCTAAAACATGTGCCATACACATAAGCATATCTAAAACATGTGCCATACATATAAGCATATCTAAAACATGCAGATATAATTTTATCTTTCTCGAACAGTGACTCTCAAACCTTAGCCGGCTTCAGATTGTTTTAAACGGCATCTTAAAGCAGTAGAGTCATTCTGCCTCACATAAGTTCAGCTCCCAGATGACGCACATGTAGTGGGAAGACTGCATTTTATAGACTCCGGGACAGTCGGTTGAAGTTTTCTATATAGCTTAGTGATGACAGCCATTATATACACTGTTCACTGGCAGCTATTTAAACCTATGCTGGTCCTTATACAAAGAAACATGGTTTGTAGCTGTAATCTGTCTCCCTTATTTCCATGGTTCGTTTTAGGTTGTAATGAGCAACTTTGTTCATTTTTATCAGTCATGACTCCTATTTACAACATGGTCATTTAATGGGCCGTTTTGTAAAAATAAAACTTTCCCGACAATACTTGTTGGTGAGCAGTGCTGACATGAAACTGCTTACTTATAGAAATATGTTATTTAAACTCCCAGAATATTAGTACCATACTAAACCATACCTGGGTCATGTAGCCTGCTTTATTTGGAGACTGAAGTTAGGAGCTTGTCTGACATTGTTCCTGGAGAGATTAACACTCTCCCACACAATATGGAACCCATGACCAACCAGAGTAACACTGCCACCAAACTCTAACTTAGTGAGCCGGTTGGTGTACTGTAGCTACTGACAGGGCCACGGGTAACTCCAGGGCAGCTAGCTGCGTGATCAAGAGCTCACACCAGCATGAACGGCAGCTCAGCAAAGCTGGAATCTTGGAGCTTTCTGGATAACTTGAGTCTTCTGAGTTGTTTATACACTTCCTGAGTCTTTATACACTTCCCTCAAGGATAGAATATTGGAATTAGGAAAAAAAACTACTACCCAACAAGGCTAGAGTAGATACGGAAGAAAGGGCTGTGTAGGTTAGGGCCTATGGCTGAACACGATAACTAACAGGCTGTGAACACGATAACAGGCTGTGAACACGATAACAGGCTGTGTACACAACTGGAAAATTGAAGACCATAACTTACAGTATTATAGTTAATTGGGTGATTTTTGTAAATCAGAATATTCTAACTGCCTAGCAGTGCTTTACATACATAGGTATATCGTAGATTCTTTCCAAGAATCTTCCCTTCAAAACAAGGGATAGAGACAGATTTTTGAGTAACCATATGGTTGATTTGTTTTCTTTGTTCATTTGTACAGAGACAGGGATTGAACCCAGGGTCTTGTATGAATTAGACACATAACTATATCACTGAGCCACATATCTATCCTGATCTCATGGCTTAATCTTTACGTGAACTAAGATTCTGTTTTAAATATATATATTAGAAAAATCACTAGGATCATCTAGCGCAAATCAATGTTTTATCATAATTGACTTGAAAGAGATAGTAATTAAAGTTTGGGGCTTTGATTTGTTGGTTGGTCTGTCTGTTTTACAGTGTTGTGTATCTTGGGCTTTTGACTTGCCAGGTGAATGCACCATCATCCAGCTATAGCCCCATACGATTTCAGAATATATACGCTTCTGTGACTGCTCTATAGTAGTTCTTTGCACTAGAAATGTGGTCTGTGTTTGAGATTTACAATGTTTTAGTTGTTAAATTAAGACAACTAAAAGGAAATATAATTAATTTAATGATATCTTGTTTATTAGCTCAATAATCAAATATTTTTAAAATATGCCAAGTAATAAACAAAAAGTTGAGATATCTTATTTTTGTAGTAAGTTTATGATGTAGTATTTTGTGCTTAAAGCATATCTGTTTGGACTAGTTGCATTGTGACTGCTAAGTGCTTATAAGTAGCTAGTGGGTGCCATATTGGTTTCAGTCTTCAGCCCCACAGAGCAACAAAATGCAACAGTATCTCAAGTTGAAAATATGTTTATAGCAGGTTTCTCATCTCAAAAGACCTACTTTTATGTGCCCCAGGCTGCCCAGAATCTTATAGTCCTTCTGCCACAGTTCCTGAGCACAAGGACTTATAGGTGTGTGCCACCATGCCTGACTCTTAATTTCATAAGATCTGAGACTAGGAATTTCCAGGCTTCCTACAGAACTTAGCTGATGCCCTGTAGGGAAATGCAAATCATGTGTTTTCAGTTTCTTTAGTTTCTAGTCCACCAACCTAATAACATGGAAACAATCAGACTCTTTTCTTATTTTCTCCCTGTAAAATATTGTCTGCTCTGCCAAATCTTGAGACACCATCCAAAATAAGGCCAAGAAAGAAATCAGGTACAAATTAGCAGCTCACCTCCAAGGAGGCTGTCTTCAGAATTTTGTTTTGCCTGGTTGTCATTGTCCCATGCCTGCTCCTTGTCCTGTACAATGTGATTTTACATTTTTCCACCCGTGTGCCTATTTAGAAGGAAGATGTTTATGTGATCCTTATCACATTGCTCCTTCTGATTACTATTGCTTTTGCTATTTGGGGACTTTGGCTTTTCTACATATATTGTAGGAATTTTTTTCCCAATTCTATGAAAAATGTAAGTGGGATTTTGATAGATCGCACCAAATCTGTAGATCACGCTCATAAGGATAGCAGTTTTTACAGTATTCTGTCCGTCGGTAAATGTGGGAGGTCTTTTCATCCTCTAGTGTCTTCAGCCTCTTCAGTGTCTTACAGATCTTTTATCTTCTGAGTTAGGTTTATTCCTAGGTACTTTATTTTATCCTGAATAAGATTTCTGTTCCTTGTGTCTTTCTCAACAAACTTATTGATATAAGGGAAAGTTACTAAATTTTGCATTTTGATCTTATATCCTGCTATTTGACTAAAAGTATTTATCAAATCTAAGTGTTTTGTAGTGGAGGTATTAGGGTCTTTGCATACAGGATCATGCCATCTGCTGAGATGAACTTTTCTTTGAGACAACCAGTAAGTGGTTTTTTAAGGGTCCTGGCATCTGCCTCTGCCACTGTCTAGCTGTGCCCTCTCCTAGGTTTCTGGGCCTACTTTAGAGAGCAAGGACAATAACCTGATGACCTTTACTTAGTAGTAAGAATATCTTTTGTAAATTGTAGAGGAATTCGAATTCAGCAACATGGCTGCTCTGGCAAGAGACCACATCCAAAGACATTTTAGGTCTATGTGATTGATCCAGCTGGAATGTAGACATGCTCTGGATTACAGTATTATAATCTGGCTGAAATACAGACACATTCTTTGTACATACCTCTAATCCCAAACAATGAAAGTAAGTTAGTTTGTAGAAGGAAGCAGCCATGTTTGAAAGTGAAGTCTAATTGGAGGGCAGACAAAGTGTTGAATCAGAGAAAGATTTGACAGAATGAGTCAGAGGTAGGATATGCCCAACTCTCATGAGAACAAACAGGAAAGAGAGGCAACTTGAAAGAAAGGGAAGGAGAGGGGAGGGGAGGAGAAGCAGTTTTACTTAGACAGTTTTACAGAAACAGACTGCAGAATGAACAAGCTAGACACAGGTAAAGACAAAATGAGCCAGAGAATGAGAAGGAGCCAAGAAGGGTAGAGCATACTGCCAAATTTAGTATGAGGCCAGGCAGAGAAATTCAGTCAGTAGTCGGACTGAAATCAGTCACTTGGAAAGTCTGAGCCAGAACAGCTGAGTTCAAGAAGCCAAGAGTTCAGAATGAACTAGAAAAAGTGAGTATATTCAGCAATATGCCTCTGAGATGACAGTTACGTCTGGCTAATGAAGATCCTGTAACAGTCTACCTCTGCTTTATCTTCTACCTTAGCTTTCCCACGCATTGTCTTTCTGTCCTGTGTGGTTTTCCTGGCTATTTTCTTCTTAACAGCTCTTTGCTTCGTGTATGCAGACTAAGTGTTCTCCTTCTGAACTGTGTCCCCAGGTCGTATTCTAAAGCTTAAACAGTTTCCAGATGTATCTAGCCATCCATATGTTTGAAATTTTCTGCATAATTCTGAAGTAGAATAAGCACAGAGAACCACTGGCATAACAATTTCTAGGAAAGTACCAGTTGTCTGCATTGCATCATTTATGGACATTCAAATTCCACATGGACAGGAATTGGTTTTATTTACTTATTTGTTTGTTTTGAGACAAGGTCTCACTCAGGCTAAGCTTGAATTGTTAGAGATGCTCCTGCCTCGGCCTCTGAAGCGCTGGGATTGTAGACGTGAGTCACCATATGTGGGAGTTTCTCCTTGTGTTTGTACCCTAAGTGCTTAGCAAAACTCAGATTATAAATGAGCAATTTTTAAAAAAAATTTGACAGATTGGAAATGCCCAAAGAGGCCAACAGAAAATAAAACTTTTTGAAATAGCTATGTAGATGGGCTATTTAGTATATAAAATACCCAGCCTGAAATTTCTCTTGAATATATTTATTTACTATGTAGTTGCATTGAAGTAAATGGAAACAGCTCTGAAACTAGAGCTTCAAAGGAATATAATAGTTAGTAGTTCCTGCCCTCAAAATGTAAAATATAGTTGGGTGATCAAATAAGAGTAGTTTTGCCTTTAGGATACTTAAAATGACAGCTAGACATGGTAGAACATACCTGTGTTCCCAGTACTCTGGCGGCCAAGATAGGGAGAACGAGCTTGAATCCAACCTGGACTATATAGCAAGACCTTGTCGTTAAAATATATAAATAAATAAATAAATAATAAACGTTTTGTTTTATTGTTTTGTTGTTTTTGCCAGATAGTAGTGGCTCACACCTCTAATGTCAGCATTCAGAAGGCTGAGACAGGTGAATCTCTGCATTCAAGCCCAGCATAGACTATATAGAGCGAGTTCAAGCACAGCCAGGGCTATGAAGAGAAACCCTGTCTCCAAAGAAAAAGAAGTTTCTGACTTTTACAATTTCAGGGTTTGCTTGCTTAGTAAACAAATTAACTTAGAAACGTCATTTCCCTAAACTGTTGTGTATGAAAACTGCCTGGAATGTAGCACGTGCTGGGTGAAATTGAAATCGAATGAACTTTTTAAGGTCTCACTTCACTTTCAGTTAACTTACTTTTCTGTTTTAAAAGATGCACAGTTTGAAGTTGATGAGCGGATTACACCCTTGGAATCAGCCTTGATGATTTGGGACTCCATTGAAAAAGAACATGACAAACTGCATGAAGAAATACAGAATTTAATTAAAATTCAGGTATGAGTATTATTTTGTGCTTAATGCTTTGCTAGAATATTGTATCAATTGCTTTTCTCGTTGATGAGACAAAATACCTAACAAGCAGCAACTTGAGAGGTTGTAGGGATGGCTTATTGCATTTCTGCTCTTTCTGAGGACCTGAGTTCAGTTCCCAGCACCCACATTGTGAGTTCACAACCACCTGTAACTCCAGCTCCCTGTTCTGGTATCTGCAGGCAGCCTCACCCAGGTATACACATACGCAGAGATTTGTGCACATACAGAACAAAAATCTGAGGAAGGAAATGAGCTTGTTATAGCCTGTAGTTTGGGAAGGTGCAAAGCCGTAGGAGTGTGAAGTAGTTGGTCATCTCGTGTCCTCAGTCAGGAGGGAAATGCATGGGAGTGTACACTTCTTCCTTTGTATTCAACCCATGACATAACTCTAGACCATGGAATGGTGTGCCAGTGTTCAGGCTGGTCCTCACTTCTCAGTTAAACCATTCTGGAAATAAGCTTCTAAGTCAGGTAAACTTGAAGATTAATGTTAACTATCACAAGTATGAAAACATCTAACATCCAAAAACCAGTAACCTGTTAGTGTTGTGCTGTAAACCTTGTGAAAATCTTAACAAAATCTTTTCTTTTAGAGCATTGCCCTCGATTTATAGTCTTCACATGAGCTCCAGGCCCAGAACTTAATGTTTTATATTTAGGTGTATGCCACCTCATGGTACAGGAAGCACTATAGCCATTTAAAGATTAGCAAGCAAACTTTAAAATGAGGGATTCATGTTCTTCTTTCTACCTGAAGACTGTAAATATGGGGTAGGGTGTGGGAAGAACAGGTTTGTTGGCTTGCTTGTTTATTGTGGGGTTTTGATTCTGGTTCTGGGGATTAGACCCAGGGCCTCACACATGTGGTACATGGATTTTTGTAAATAAGAGTATGCAGAATTTTAACCATGCTAAGACAGTTTTAGTAGACGGCTTAAGAATAAAAGACAAGAAAAATGGAACAGGTGATTGTGGTCAAAGCAGATATGTTCTTAGTGCAGTAAACGTTTCCTCGACTTTAGATTTTTTGTTATTGTTGTTAAGTTGCACAAGAGAAAGAAACCCAAGATTATTTGCTACTTTCCCCCAATGTGGTGATTGTCAGGTGAGATTAGGACCTAGAGATAACACACGTTGGATAAAAAATGACTGATTCTTGTAAAAATCCAACTTAGAACAAAGATTTTTCATGTCACAATCTATGTGTCTGTAAGAAACGCTGACATTGTTTATTGCACTTGAGACAGTTGAGAAGATGACAGTGGCATTTGGTGTGTTTCTGCTTTTGCCACACTGTTGTATGGGCTTCACATCAGTCCTGTGGAGTGTGGGTGCACTGTCTCTACCAGTTAGGGAAAGATGGAATTGAACAGCAGGATCAGTTGTCTTTCCAGAAAAAAAATGACTTATAATTTATTAATTCTTGCTTTGGGATGCTGAACATGTTGTAAATGTGAACAGAACTAGTGATAATTTTTTACATCTTTTTAAGACATAATTATTTCATCATTGGAAAACAACTATATCTTTATCAAATAAAATGCATAAAAATGTTTTAAATGAAGTCTTTCAGACTTAACTTTATGCACTTAGTCAAATAATGGTTGAATATTTTTAAAAGCAACCTAAAGTTTGTATATGTCGTCTTTAAGGCTGTAGCTGTCTGTATGGAAATTGGCAGCTTTAAGGAAGCAGAAGAAGTGTTTGAAAGAGTATTTGGTGATCCAGAATCTCACACGGTAATTATTTATTAAAACAATAGAGTTAATCTTATAACTTTATATGGGGTGAGAAAAACAGAAAATTGAAGGAGGAAAGGAAAGCTTAACCTAATTCAGTATATTAAAAAGGTAATTTTAACATTAATCAATACAAAGATTTAGTATTTTAGCTACCCCTTTTAATATCAAGTCTTTATATTTACAGAATGTCCAACTTGATAGTCGACACATTTTGAGGGCTCAGAAGCTACAGAGAGGTCTGGTGGCTGCCACATTAGACAGCATAAATATAGAGTGGCCGAACTTGCGGATTTCCTATTTGTTTGTTAGTTTATATTGCTGTATTGTTGAGATAAAATCTGGTTCAGTATCCAACGCTAACTCAAAACTGAAGATTATTTTGCCTGGACCACTGTAGCACTAGGATTGTAGACAGACACTACTAGGCCTGTCCCCATTTTCTGTACCTTCTCTCCCTTTTTCGTTCCCTTTCCTTTTCTGTCTTTGAGATAGACTATGAAGACTGTCACCACACCCAGCTGGAGTTTGTTATATGGCCACTTGCAGTTTGTGTCTGTGCATGTTAATACAGTCAGTAGTCAAGTAGTTAAAATAGTTTAAACACTGTTAAAAATCGTGTTATTGGGGTAAATAAAACATCTTCAAAGAAAGAAAAAAATCTTATATTTGTAGTTAATTTTTTATTGAGTATCTATACCTATAGATGAAAATAATATATTCTAAGCATGTAAGTAGATAGGTTTGCACCAGGGAGCACAGTTATGTGCGGAGCCCCTACATCAGGAAACAACCTAGCTCAGAATGTAGCTCTATGATAGCACTGTAGGATTTGCCTGACATATACAAGCCCTAGACTTGAACGCTGGCTCCATCAAAAAGAAAGATAGCCAGGCATGGTACAGTACATACCTATAATCCAGCACTCAGGCATGGGGTCGGGGGACCTAGAGGCTAACATCCTTAATTGGAGACTAGCTTGGCTGTAGTAAGATCTTTTCTCAAAACCTAGAACCTCATCCAATCTTCCAGTCATTTGAGAACATGGTTGTCTTCTCCATGGTGTCTACTAACCAGCTTCTACTGCTGAAGATTTGTTTTCCACTGGTGTCCTGCCAGATGTGCTTTGGAGTAGAATTCCTGGGTGATTGGCTAGCCGTTGCTCACTTGTGGGACTCATTTGCTGTTCACTTTTCAAGTAACATTCATTGAGTTTTAGTAGGCACTGCCAACACTTTTCCAAAAGAGTTAACAGCACTTGCTCTGTAGACCTTACTTGTGGTTTTCATTTCAACTTTCCTGGCAAATATATAGTTCTATCATACTCAGTTTAATTTGCCTGAAAACTGTTGTAGGTGGAATGAATGCCATTTGATGTGTTAGTAGGTAAAGTCGAGGGGGTATCCAGCGTAAATAACTGACTTAGCCTGATTGAGTAAGTTATGGTTTAGGCAAGGCATTGTCTGATTTGACCCTTCTCTAAGGGTATAATTCCCCATGAAATTTCAGCGGAGAGCCAGATGGTGGTGTTGAATTTGCTACCCGTATGTTTTCTTCTTAGTAGAGTAACAAAACCTACTCTGCTTCTGTCTCATACGAGGCAAACTTACGGCCAATAAACATTAAGCACTTAGGAGAACGTATTCAAACTCCGTAATAATATTGGCATAATCAGTGGGGCTTTACCAGCTCACTCATTGAACTATTTGCCATATTCTCAGACCTGCAGCCAGTTCCATTGATTTAGACATCAACAGTTGGCTCAAAAGCCGGCAGAGTGCTTAGACACCTGCATCGCTTCCTCTCTGGAGTATTAAATTGATGAGTTAGAGAATCTTAGCAAAATATGCACACACACACACATCCCAGCGAGTCTCATTTCTAAGTAAATGTCTTAGAATAACTTTTATGTTTGCTCTACATTGCTAAAAGCTGTGAAGCTTTAAAGACAGACAAGAGAAAACCCAGATCTTACTGAGACGGTGTAAAATCAAGCTTACAGGTTCTTTTCAAGTTCTAGTATTTGCTGCTTATCCAGCATTCAGACAACTTCTGTTGAAGAAAAATTTACCTTGAGCACAAAAAATATGAAGAGAAAATGTTTGAGCATTGCAGTAATAGCAGATAAGCTAAGTTCTTCAGTCAGCTGAATAAGTGATGGTTGATTGCTCTACACATTCACATAATTGCCGAGGATGTAGAGCTAAGGAGAGTACAGCAAGTTTCAGGGGAACCACTCTCACACAAATAGTACCATTCGTACAGAGTCAAAGCCACAAGACTTCAGGCTGGTGCAGTGGAGTAAAGTGCTTGCTATGCAGAAGCATGAGGACCTGAGTTCAGATTCCCAACACCCACATAAACATCCAGATGTGGTGGCAGAAACCGTAATCACAGTGTTAGTGATGCATGCAGAGATCAGCACACATATGTACATCCAAAATAGAGAAATAAAATTAAAACTGGCAAACAATAGTATCCATTGCTTTTAGACATATAAATATACAAGTATAAAGACATTTACTTTGGGGGAGGTGGCAGACCTGGAAATGGAGCCCAAGGCATTGTTTAGACTAGATAAGCACTGATTCTGGCAAACGACATACATCCCTTCAGCCCTAAGGAGTTTATGAAGATAGTAAATTCTGAGCTTTGAATAGTGGTTATACTGAGGACAAAGAGTGGGATCAGATATCAGGCGTAAACAGGCTTTAGCCATATTGATAATGTTTTGTTGTTAAGCTGGGAAGTGGACAGTTACGTTTATAATCTCTGTTTCTTCCCATGTGTCTGAAACAAAATGTAGGGGTATTAAAAAAAAAGACAATACGTGACTCTTTAAGCAGAATTATAACTCTTATTTGTACTTTTATTAGTTTGTTTTTATAAAATAATTGTTTTTTGATCAAATATATATTTATAAGAAATGAAATTAGTGTTTTATATCAATACATTTCTGTTGTTCTTTAGCCTTTAGAAAGAAAATTACTTAAAATAATCTCTCAGAAAGATGTGTTCCACTCCGTATTTCAACACTTCAGCTATAACTACATGATGGAGAAAATTCAGACTTACGTGGATTGTGTGTTAAATGAGAAATCATCGACTTTCCTGATGAAGGTACACATGTTACCTGTCTCAAGCAGAGAGAAATTGTTAGAACAAAGAGGACTTGAAAGTCTTAAAATCTAATCCAAATTGTAAGTTAATGGGTTATTAAAGTGACTATCTTTGTTAATTTGAGGTGATTTTCTTCAAAATAATTAGATGTGTACATCAATAAGTACACATGTGGGTATGTGCCAGCAGAGGGCATCACATTCCTTGCACCAGTTGTGAGCCACCTGATACAGGACCTGGGAACTGACCTCTGATCCTCAGCAGAAAAGCTTCACCGCCAAGCCATGTCTCCAGCCACTGAAGTTTGATTTTAAATTGCCTAGAGAACATTGTATCTATCAAATACAAGAGGGGGGGGAAAGCCATAATGTTTATAAACCTAGCAATAGTAATAGAGTTGCAAGTATCATCATGAAAATAATTTGGTACCTTCTGTTGACCTGTGAACAGATAATTATGCTGCAGCTATCAAAGACTGTTTAAAATGACTTGTTTAAAATGCCTAATTCAGTTTTTTCCCCTTTCCCCTTCATAATAACCTTTTAAAGGCAGCAACAAAAGTAGTGGAAAATGAGAAAGCAAAGACACTGACTTCTAAGGATAAGCTGAGTGCTACCAACACTGGAACAGAAACTGCAGTTAATTTGAATAAAGGGAAAAGGTTTGTATACTCTTGATGTTTAGTTTGTGTTAGGAATATTATGTCCTAAACATAAATGATGCTAGTAAGCCATTATTAAAAGTAATAATTGAGTAATTGATTGAGTAATTGATGTGATCTCTAATTGATAGTTTGAATATTTGAAATACTATAGAGTTATTTCATGACTTATACAAATTATATGTTAAGCAATGTAGGGAGTGAGAAAATGTCAGTTTAATGTGTATAAATTTATTTACTAATTTTAGTTAAGGTGTGCCTAGGAAATGAGGTTAAAATTGGAAACCTGGTTCATTTGACTCCTATTTGAGTTCAAATCTCACTATTTTATTTTGGTATTTTAAGATACTGTTCTCTATTTTCAAGCATATGATGCACTACTCAAAAAACCCAAAAACAGCAAGTGGCCCCAATGCTGCAGGAAGTGCTCTAGTTAGTCCTATCTGTTGTAAGGCATAGTGCAGTCTCAGGCTGTCTGAAAATGTCACACATTTTCAAGGCTGGTTTCACTCTTGGGTTTTGTTGGTTTGAACATCATCCTTAGCTGGGAGTTGTTCTTGTTTGGTTTTGTTCTTTTGAACAGCTTTTTATGTAACTGCAGCTGGCCTTAATCAAACGTTCTCTGTCACTGCGGCAGACTTTAAACAGGTCCTGATCCCCCTGCCTCCGCCACCCTAGTGCTACATTCATAAGTATATGCTGCCACACCCAGCTGAGGGGTGGAAGAGAGGGTAACATTCGGGAAGAGGAGTATCAGAGCACAGCCTGTGGGAGTTGGCTCTCCTTTCTTTCAGAGATGGAATTTAGGTCGCAAGCTTAGCAGCAAACAGTAACCTTTACCCACTCAGCCATCTCAGGACACAAAGGGTACGTTTGTAACTTTCGTTGTATAAGCTAACCCTATTGAGGAAGATAAACTTGGAACATGAAGATTCTTTATTGTTTTAAATGTTACTTATTGTTGTGTATGTGAGTGCATGCTTATGTATCCCATAGTGCATGTGTAAAGGTTAGAGGGTGTTAAGTAGTTGGTTGGTTGCTTCCTTCAAGGATGGGTTCTGGGAAGTGAAATGAAACCATCAGATTTCAGAGTAAGTGCTTTGATGGCTCACTGAGCCATCTTGTCAACTCAAGAGTTCTTCTGTTTAACCCATGATAGATTCTTTCTGTTGTTAGATGCTTCACCAAAGGATGAGTGGTTAGAACCTTGTGATCTCTGGATGGATGGATTTGGTAGTCCACATAATACTTAAAGTTAACTCTATTTAAAGGTAGGAGTTGGACCCCAGGTCAGATAAACACACTTCATTGTAACCCCTTAGGTCTAGGGCTCAGTTGTCTTAGACTCTTCCCGCCATTTGTTCCTTTGTATCCTGGGCTGGTTTGCTCCTCATTCATCTCGAAGGGTATATTGAAGTTCTGTCTGGTCATTGACAAACAACCCATTTTGAGAATTAGGTATCTCATTTTGGCTTCATGATTTTGTTGTTGGAAGCCATTTTGCCTAATGTAATAGTGCTGTATAATAGAATCAAATCTTAGATCCTTGTGTTCTCCTTAAAGAGCACACTCGAGTGTTTCAGAGGCTCTCCTAGATACAAACGTAGTACAGAGTGTAAAGCAGAACCCTCAGGTCCTCATCTGCCTCTTTATACTGTGGCTCTCCTTGTCTCTGTATATCCACCTGTCTTTCCATCTCTGAAATACTAGTGATGATTTATATCCAAGATTATAATCTGCTTTGTACCACACTGGTACAGCCTTCAAGTAAGTTCTAGGATTGGCTTTTGCAAAGGTAAATGTTTAGATTTCTTCCCAACTTAAAACTTTAGTTCATAGTACTAGAGACTGAATTACGGGCAGGACATGAATCATACTTTTTTCTGTTATTAAAAGTAGATGTTTTTAATACAATATATTCTGATTATGGTTTCCTCTATCCCTGTTCCTCCTAGTTCTTCCCCACCTCCCCTCTCACATTAGAAAACAAGCTGGCATCTAAGGGATAATAATAAATGAGATGAACCAAAAATGACAAAACACCCAAATAAGAAACCAACCAAAAAAGGACAGGAAACACATGTAGGTGCAGAAACACATGTTCCCACACTAAAGAATCCAAAAAAAAAAAAACCTCAAAGCCAGAAGTCATGATATATACCCAAAGGACCTGTAAGATAGAAAAAGGAAAAAACCACGAGATAAAGAACCTCCAAAGATGCTGTTGAATTCATTTTGTGTTGGGCTGTCTACTAGGCATGGGGTCTATCTACCCTTCTAGGTGGTTTCTTACATGTCTACTTCCCCTCCCAGTACCAGGACCCCATATGGTACAGACCCACTCAGACTCTGTGCATGCTGCCATAGTGTCTGTGAGTTTATATGTGCACCAGTCCGGTTTTTTCTAGAAGGCCTTGTTTCCTTGATGTCCTTCATTCCTACTGGCTCTTAATACTCTTTTCATCCTGTCTTCCACATAGTTCTCTGAGCCCCAAAGAAAGGGATTTGGTAGAGACACCCCTTTTAAGGGAGTGTTGAAGGCCTTTCATTCTGTATAATAATGCCTGGCTTTGAATTTGTTCCCATCTGGTACAGGAGGAAACCTCTCATGCTGTCTGAGAAAGACACAGATGTGTAAGTATAGCATGTTGTTGCTGCATTCCTTTAGGAGAACAGTAGTACTTGGTTTACCCCTAGGTCTCTGGACTGCCAAGGACCAGCCTCAGCTTAAAGAAGGTTCTGAGGAAGGGGTGTCTAGGAGCATTGATAAAACAACTCAAAGTCAAATCATGGGGTACAAGCTGCTTCCCGTGTTCTGCTTAAGACAGCTGTCTCTGGAGATCCCCAGACCGAGGCCCAGGTTTTATTTACATATCAAGTCAGTGATTTACTGCAGGTGCTTTACTATTATTTTAATTATTACCCACCAATCAGCATTCCATGACCCCAGCTCCCTGATTCTCAGGAAAAAAAACAACAAAACAAAACACCAAGCACTTTTGTTTTTGTTTTTTAAGATTGCAAATTAATTCAGAGATCTGCCTGCCTTTTTAAGCACAGACAATAAGCTAGCTGGGTGAGATCTTGCTCTGAGATAGCCATTCCTACCACTCCTGGGCCTAACTTAGCTCTGTCCCAGGCTGACCTTGAACTCAGGAATCTGCTTGCCTTTGTACAATTCAGCTGCCTCTGTTCTTTAGATCTTTGAAGCTCCCTATGAAGTTCACATTGCATCCTCATATTTTGCATAGTTGAGAAATTATATATTCTTGAACTCACGGTTTCATAGTTCTTTCCCACAGGTCCCACCCTTTCCCCCCAGACTTGTGCTATCTCTGATTATCTTGGAGTCATCAACCTTGGCTGAGAGGATACTCCTCAAAGGAGGAACATGAAAATATGTATATTATTATACAAATGAGCCTTCTGCCCACAGCAGCCATGGAGGCACTTGTCCTGCTGGCTCTTATTTCATGGGCAGAAACCATGTGATGCTGTCCCTTGCATAGCCAAGCCAGACTCAGCACTGGACTATCTAATTTCAGGTTCTTTGCCACAAGCAGCACTGGGTATGGGTTCCATCTCATGGGGTGGGCTTTAACTCAAAGCAATTGATTGGTTACTCCCACAAGTTTTGAGCTACTATTACACCAGTGAATCTTGCAGGAAGGTCACTCTTAAAGACTGAAGGGTTCAGCTGGGTTGGTCTTTACCTCACCTTTCTTTGGTAGCATGCAGAATACATTCTAGTACCATGAACACTAATCAGTAGAGACGAAGACTTCAGGAGGACATCAGCATGAGTTCTCCAGGTTCAGTGAGGTGTGTCGGTGTTGTCTTCAGGATTAGAACCTTATTGTCAGTTTTCTTTGGCGACAGCTCAATTAGACATAACCCATTCCCAGTACTGGAAGTTTTGTTTGGTGACAAGAGATGCTGTTCACTTGGGGCTCTGACTCCCCTGTTACTTGACTTATTTCATTTAGCTCGTCTTCATGAATGTATGTATTAATAGAAAGCTAGTACTGTATGAGGTTTCCATATGACTCCTCAAAATGGCTTCGTTTTTAGCTTTCTCTCTCCATATTTCTTCCTTGCCTCCCCCCCCCCCCCCATCCCATTCCAGTCCCCCTGCCTTGACCATCATAACTATTCTATTTCCGTTTCCTAGGGAGAAATCCCTTCCCACTAGTCCTTTACTGTTTACCTAACCTTTTTGGTAATATGAATTGTAGCTTGCTTTTCAACAGCTGAACAGCTGTCATCCACATATAAGTGAGAACATATGATATTCATCTTTTTGGATCTGAATTACCTCATTCAGGATGCTCCTTCTATTTACCTGAGAGTTTCAGGATTCTGTAGGGTTTTTGTTTTGTTTGTTTGTTTGTTTGTTTTTTCCAGTTGAGTAATATAAATAATACTTTTGACCAGGCTATCTGCTGTGTTTGCAGCCTTCCCAACCCTCATTTCAGAGCCATCCCAGTTATGAGCTGGCATTTGCATTATTGCAGTGCTTGGATTCATGTAATTCTTATTTTACTTAATGACCACAAGCACAAAAGTGGTACTGTGTCAGAGGGTGTCCTTAAGGTGGATCTGCCTGCTTTCACCTTTCGAGTTCCGGGGTCACAGGCGTGGGTGCACTGCTTTACTCAGCGTGTCAGAACAAGTCTGTCTGTGAAGTTGCATGGAAAGACAAACTCTCCACAGGAAGCATGGTGGCTCACACGTGCAATCCCAGCACTTGGGAGACCAGAGCAAGAGACTCTTGAGTTCAGAGCTAACCTAGCTACATATAGTACAAACTACAGCACAGAAACCATAGGGCATTGCTAGACTATAGATAAGATGTCAATATTGGAGTTAAGATAGGCAGAAGTTTTAGAAGTTTTGTTTTGTTTTGAGACAAAGTTTCACTAGGTAGCCCTGGTTGGCTTGAAACTTGCTATATCGACCAGTCTGGGCTCAAACTCACAGAGTTCCTGAGTGCTACGATTAAAGGATGTGTGTGCCCAGCTGGTTAAGATTTTTATATGTGGGGTGTGGCTCAGTTGGTAAAGTACTAGACTATCTTGAGTAATGCCCTGGGTTTGATTCCCAACACAGCGTAAAACCTGAAATGATATCATACACCTAAAACCCTAGCACTTGGGAGGTGGAAACACTATCAGAAGTTTAAGGTCTGTTGTGGCTATATAGCAAGCTTGAAGCCAGCATGGATTCAGCCTTAGCCCTGTCTCAAGAATAAAAAAGAAAAAAATAAGAAAAAAAAAAATATCAGTAGATTCAAAAGCAAATGTGATTTCAGAAAAGCAAAACAGACTCATTGGAGGATGGAATTGAACGTGGCCCTGCTATTTTAGTGCCAGCAAAGGAGTTGGTTTTGTTTTGTTTTGTTTTGAAGTTCAACTGGAAATGTAGTGGTTCATAGCTTTTATATTAGGACCTGGGAGACTAGAGCCGGAGAGGCATGAGTTTGGTTTTTGCCTGGATTACGTAAGACCCCATCTCTTCCCACCCACCACCACAATCTCCCAAAAGTTCAATTTGAGACTGCTTAGAAAGGGAAGCAAATAAAATTGAACCCATTAAATTATATACCTGAGGTAAATGTTCATGTGCCAATTGTACTCCAGGAAAGCTGGCAGCAGACACTTCATGGAATGGGAGTTTTCTAAAGAAAAACATGATAAGTGTTGATTGTAGCATGAACTGTGTGCTTGGGGACGTTAATGTGGAAGTTTGATTTGTACCTCATAAACACATCTGAGCAAGAATTGGCTACCTTTTAATGGACTATATATAGGTCTTAATCCAACCATGCTTCCATTCCGGAGAGGTTTTTGGTGGATTGACAGATGTCTTGACTGTACCTCCCCTATGTGAAGTTCCATTTGCATATATTCTTAGATTTTTTTTTTTTTTTAAAGTTTTAATGGCCAACAGTCTACAGAAACTGAATCTTTAGTGGATACAGTATCCTCAATAAGGTAAAATATGTTTTTCTTTTTCCCCTTAATCACTGATAAAAGCAATTTGTGTATATTTAAATATATTTGGCATGTAAAAACTATGATTTAGAAGTAGCTCAGAGTCTTGTTTAGCTCAACAGGTATTCTAGACCCTGAAAGTCTTGAAATTTTTATCTATAAAGACTTTGATATTATGGGATCTAGGATCATTTTACGTTGTGTCTAGTAGACTATTAGACTAACAAATAAGCACATGAGTTCGTTCTGGTATGCTGTCAAAAAACAACAAAGATTCACTGCTAGAACAGGAAAGGACTAGAAGCTACAACTTTTGATGAGTGTCCCACATTCCAATTATACAGTTACTACAAAATGTTCTGATCTACTATAAATGCTGTAAGAAACAACCTTAACGTGTCCAAAACACAGAAAGTCTTTGTAAATGTCTGCAGAAATAGATCAGTTGGGTTGCTGGGTGGGTGTGGGTATGTGGGAGGGGTTGGCTAAGTTATCGTGGAAGGGGTTGCTGGGTAGGACTTAAGACTCCAAGATGTGATACGATTTGTCCATACAGATGACTGCATTGGGTGATGTACGGGGGGGGGGGGGGGGTGTCTCGGTATGTAGGGCTGGCTGTGCAGTATTTTTGTGGCTAAAATGTGTGTATATTAGGTGGGGGAGCACACCTACCCAAGTCCAAGCACATTGATTTTTAGGTTCTATTTTGCTTCTATATAAAATTAGAATGATGCAGGGCTGAAGAGAAAGCTGAACGGTTGAGAGAGAGCACTGGCTGCTCTTTCAGAGGACCTGGAGTCAACTCTCAGCAACCACATAGCAGCTCACACCTGCCTAAGTCCAGTTCCAGGGGATCTGACATCCTCACACAGACAGACATTCAGGCAAAACACGAATGAACATGAAATAAATTATAAAAGAAAATTAGAATAATGTTAACTTTGCAGGACTGTCTTTAAAAAATGTCACATTCATTATTTCCAGCATATATAGCCTTACCTTAAAAAAAAAAGTCTTCAAATCTATAAAGTAAGGGATCTAACATTAGATAAAGAAATTTTGAAAATTCTCCTGCAGAAAATGATTTAGAAGCCACAGTTACAAAGAAAAATAAGTGTACATGGTCTGAGGAGTGTTTGGGAGTTCGTTTGGGTTGGTTTGGTTTGGCTTTCTTTCTCCCTCAATCTATTTAGAAAATGGATACAATCTTCATTTCTGAGTAGATAAGCTGTAAAAGATAAATGGAAGTTTGACAATAGAATTATTAAAAATTAACATGGGTCACTAAGGAGAGCAACAAGAGAGACAGGTTAGTGTAGCTAAGAAGAAGACCGGTCATTTCCCGCCATCCCTTCACTGTCTCTAGTCAGTCACAAGCTCTCGTGTTTTATTTAGGTCTCACAAGAATGTCTTGTCTCAGTTGAAACACAGAAGTGCTCAACCAGATTTCAATAGAAACGAAGCAAGACCAGGGACTCTTCAATGTGAGTACTATTACTGTAGCTGAGAGCATGCGCTAGCTGTCCACCCTTCCACTGCAGCCCTCAGAGGACAGAAGCCTGCTTTAGAAAGCTAGCTAGCTGCCTTTGACAGTCCAGTCTGGTTTGTTGCCATGTGTTTGGCACTGGTTTTCTGCTCAACTGTATTCAGCAACTTTAGATTTTGGAGTGATAAATGCAATCAAAGGTCATTATTCACATTGACTAAGTAAATTCTGCATCAGTACTTGCAGGGAGAATACTAAAGGTTAGGTTTCCTTGATTTTCAGTGACTTTTTTTATCAACTAATCAATACTCAGTCTGATTTTATGTTTGTTTCTGTTTAAAGACACTGTGGTGTTGGCTCATTAATATTGACAGTATAATGTGTGTCTGAATAAAATAATATGTAACTCTTTAATGTTGCCCTCTGATCTCCACAGGTACACATGCACATGCCCACACATAAATGAACACCATTTTTAAATATGAATAAGGAATATGAAGTGCTTTGAAAGTTGGCTATACTAATGTCTGCAAATATATATTTAAGCTTTAGTGTATTCGATGATTTAAGCAAAAATCTGTCCCCACAAGTCAATCTTCTGTTTTGCCTAGTTACCTGTTATTGGTTGACTTACCAACGTAAATTAGAATAATTTCATTCAGTTCAAAGTCTGGCAGTATAGTCTAGTCCCATCTCAAACTTGTGATTCTCTTCTTTAGCCTCCTGGCTTCTGGAGTTACTTGTGTGTGACTCCATGCCTCGTTCTCATGTTTTCTATAAGCAAGGCTTGTAGCGTGGTTGGCATGATCTAAACCGTACTTTGTTGAGTCAGGCTTCCTGCTTCCTTGCATCTTCATTTTCTTTTCCTATTTTGTCTGGATTTTTTAAGTCTGTAATTTCTAAATTTCTTAAAAGCTGAAAACTACTGTCTTTTTTTTTCTGTAAAGCTTTTAGTCTAAGTACAATATTCTTTAGAAATACTTTTTGGTCACAAACAAGGTAGTCACAAATAAGTTGGTTTTCAGTTGCTACATTGGAGAAGTCTGACATTAACATGACTTTCCCTCTTCATGTATGAGTTACTTTCCTCCCTTACATGACCAGATTTTCCTAGGATATGCACTTGATGCTGGGAATCCCTCCTAATTACTGCTTTGGTTTTGGATTTCCATTAATTAAAGTGATTTTTCACTTCTCTTCAGACTTTCCTGGACTATCTGTGCTTGCTTATTTAATTTATTCCAGATATCTCTCTGTTACTGATTTCCACCTTAATCCTGTTGTGGTCTGAGAATAGTTTGTAGACAAAAAGAGACCTATGGCCAGGCAGTGCTGGCGCACGCCTTTAATCCCAGCACTTGGGAGGCAGAGGCAGGTGGATTTCTGAGTTCAAGGCCAGCCTGGTGTACAAAGTGAGTTCCAGGACAGTCAGGGCTACACAGAGAAACCCTGTCTCGAAAAGCCAAAAAAGAGAGAGAGACAGACAGACAGACAGAGACCTATATCCTAAGCTGGCCATGAACTTGCAAGAATCTATTCTCCTGCCATGGCCTCCCAAGTACCAGTTGTCAGAGGACAACTTTTCAGGAGTCTGCTCTCTCCTTCCACCAGGAATTGACTCGGATGACCAGGCTGCCCACTAAGAACTTTTACTTGCTGAGTCATCTTATCAGCCCCTTAAAGGATTTTTTTAAATGGTTTTTATCCTACTGTTGGTCTGTCATCGTGATTGTCGTTGATGCATGCCTGTGAGAAATATGTATTCTTTTTTTAAATGGAGTTTTTTAAAGTTGGCACAGGTCAAGTTGTTCATAGTGCCTTTTTGATGTTCTAGTTCTTATTTCCTACCTATATGTTCTAAAAGGTGCTGAGAAAAAAAGCCTTGACATCTCAGGTTACAATTAAGAGTTTGTCCGTTAGCTCCCCTCCCGGTTCTAGCCCTATTTAAACACTTTTTTCAGTACTGAGGTTTTTATTTATAGGCAGTGTGTTTCCAATTTCCTAACTGGAGTCCAACCAGTATAACTATCAGATTTCCAATATGTTTAGGTCTTACTGCGTTCCTGCAGCATTGTTGTGATATCTCAGTTACTATATCTTTGTATGGTCTAAGTGTAGTTGCATTGATTTTTTAAATCCCAAGGCCAGTGCAGTGGGCCCAGGTAAAGGCCTTCAAGACAGCAAACTCTATTTCAGCTCTTAGCCTCGTATTTAATACTTTCTGGAAAAGCTCTAAAACGTTATAGGAGCAAATAAGTCAGTACATTCCCAGGGGCAGGTCAGTGGAGACCTGCCATACTTCCTTCATCTGTTTAATTGCCTATCTAGGAGTAGCTTTGGGAACTACAGTGTGAGGAGCTGGACCAGCTTTGTAAGAATTAGAGGGACCATGTAGACTGCTAGAATCTTGTCAAGTTACACAAAAAATCGGATTGAAAGTTTTATTGTAGATCATGAAAATGAAAAGGGGAAGTTATGTCTTCCTGTGAATGAAAACAGTTCTCTCTTTGGCATGTAACATTTGCTTATAAATACATGGTTTTAACTTACATTTTATGATGATGATTTCAGTGTTGGAGTTACTCCCTGGGTCTGGTGGTACACACCTTTAATCCAGTACTTGGAAGGCAGAAACAGGAAGAGTTCTGAGTTTGAGGGCATCCTGGTCTGCTCTGTCTCAAACAAAAGCAAAGCAAGAGTAAGGAAGGGTCATTACTGATCAGGTACCCCCGGCACTGGGATAGAAAGATTTTAGTGATCCAATGCCTGAAGTGCTTTTTCTTTCGTACGCAGCTGGGATGATGCTCCTCTGGTAGTCAGATGGATTCCCACAGTTATTTGCCTACAGACTTGAAGGGAAAGAATTCAATATAAAGAGTTCATTTCTTAGAATAGCTAAGCAGAATTTTATGGCAAATTTTGGTAAGTCCACCCTTCCTGCTAATAATAAACAGAACTTATGGTAGTGTTTTTATTCATAGGTGAAATAGCAACAGAAAGAAAGAGAAGAACCAGTGGAAGGAATAAATTATGTAATTCAAAGAATCAGCCAAACACTAATGAAAAGCATGGGCACAAGAAAAAACAGGTATTTTCCTTTATATGTGAATAACATTTGTGAACACTAAAGTAAGCATTTGTACTCAAGTTTTCCTAGTAGGTCTAACTTAAATAAGATTTTTAAGCACTTGAAAACCACACATAAAATAGAAAAAATCTCTTGGTCTTTTTTGTTGTCGTTTTGGGTTTTTGTTGTTGTTTCGAGACAGGGTTTCTCTGTGTAGCCCTGGCTATCCTGGAACTCACTCTGTAGACCAGGCTGGCCTCAAACTCAGAGATCTAAGTGCTGGGATTAAAGGCATGTGCCATCACTACCTGGCTTTGTTTAGTTTTTTTTTTTTTTTAAAAAAGTCTAGTCAGCTTCCGTGTTTACATCGTTTCTCTCACTAAAATGTAATCAGAATACTATTTTTCCAGTATCTGAAACTATTGATTTACTTTATTTGATTTCCTAACTCTTGACAACAGATCAATAAATCTAGTCATTAAAATTTGTAGAGCCTATAAACTTACTCCATTGAGGGAAAAAGTAAATGCCTTTCAGAAGTAAACCCCTTCCACACATAAAGATTACATAGTGTGAATTATTATAACAAGCTTTTCTCTTACTATGAATTGCATCATTTTGAAGTTACAAAGAAGAAGATACAGGCTAATGATAGCCCATACAAACCTCCGAGGATTGTGGCTATAGTCAGTGCTAGTTTCTCTGGTATTTAGACATTTGTAAAACAGCTTTAATATCCTATTTGTCTTCAGGCTGCTCTGAGTTCTTTTTTACATTTTCTGATATGAATCTTATTTTTTCAATTTTATTAAAATATACATAATGTGAAATGTATCATCTTGAGATTTTTAAGACTTTCCTATTTTTATATCCATTTCTGGAGTAGGACTTCATGAGTCAGGTGCTCAAAGTGTCGGGTTCCTGGGAGCTGAGGTTACAGGCAGTTATGAGCCACTCATCACAGTCTGGGAAGCAAACTTGGATCCTTTGCTTTGCAAGGGTAGAATGTGCTCTGAACTGCTCCACTTCCCCCGCCACCCCCTCCCCCGCCACACACACTCCCCACCCCCCACCCCCCACCCCCGTGCCTTCAGCGTTGTTAAGTGTGCAGTGTAATAGTGTTCAACGTTTGTATTTCCATCATCACCAGTCTGGCCACACCCTTCAAAACGGACTCTAGGCCCATTACAATTCTCTTCCTTTCTCCTTCCTCTTCTGTGCTTGGTAACTGCCAGCTTTACTGCCTGTCTCAGGATTTGACAATCCTAAGGAACCTCATATCAGTGAAAGTAGACAGTACTTACATTCTTTTTTATCTAAGATTTATTTATTTATGTAAGTGTTTACTACAAGTGTACCTGGTGCCAAAAAGGTCAAAAGAGGGCATTGGGTCCCCTAGAACGTGAGTTACAGATAGTTGTAAATTACCATGTTGGGAGCTGGGAACTGAACCCAGGGCTTCTGCAAGAGTAGCAAGTGCCCTTAACCACAGGGCCGGCACTCCAGCCCCAGATTTGTCCTTTCAAATCTGTTATTTCAGTTAGCATAATATTTTGAATAAGGCTTAAGTATGTTGTCTGAATTTCCCTTTTAAGGATAAATAATATTCCCTATATACTATCTGCTGCAAGTTCATTCATTAATTGATCGGTACCTGCCTTGCTTTCTCAGTTTAGTGGATGATACAGCTGTGTTAGTGTACAGGCAGTGTCTCACACTCAGGCCCTCTTTATCATCCAAGAGGACATAGTTGGTCACCTATGCCAAATAGTAAATGTTAGTACTTTTCTCTAGGCTAAGTATTAGCTGTCATTAAAAGGGTTTTTCCTCAGCATTTCCTCCCAACTTAATTGTACATTTTAATTAATAATAGTTGTGTTTTTGAAAGTCTGTCTTACAGAAGGCTTGTACTTTCTGTGCGTGTGTGTACCTCCCCCATTGCAGGTACACAGAATTTTCACTGAGTTCATTAGTGAAGGACTCTACAGTTTCGAGTTCTATTTAGAAATGTAACCTATTAAGAGTTAGATGAAAGCTTCTTAGATACTGCGATGAGCCAAAAATCAGACTGTCACTTTATAGACATCCCACTATAGATGACTGAGAGTCTGTAAAACTACCCTAAAATGTTTACATGGTAATGGTAAGTAAGGTCTGGTAAGCAAAGCCGAATGTATGTGTGTATGTGTTCATATATACAAAGAGATATTTTTAAAAATCATTTCATTTTTAAGAAACTAATCATTGCTCTGATATTTTTAAAAATGTAATCTCTTTAAAGAATGCTTCTTTGAATAACTTTTACATTCTTTCAACAGGCATGGCTTTGGGAAGAAGACAGGGTTTTGAAGTGTGGTGTGAAGAAATACGGAGAGGGAAACTGGGCTAAAATCCTGTCCCATTATAAGTTCAACAACCGAACAAGCGTCATGTTAAAAGACAGGTGGAGGACGATGAAGAGACTGAGGCTGATTAGCTGAGGCGCGGGAGGCTGGCTGGGTCGGTTGCGGCGTAATACAAGGACAGTTAAATACTTGGAGCACTACCTTTTGTTTACAACTTTCTGATCAGTAATAATAAAGCATTAGTGTATGTGTGTGTGTGTGTTTTACAGGAGATCTGTGCTGTAAAACTATATGCCATCATTATTTTCTATAAGAATCTTTATTTTCATAAAATATAGATACATTGAACCTACCAAATTCAGTACCCATCCCATGTTCTGTTCAATACAGAAGTAAGGGCTTGAGAAGAGATAAGGTATTTATGACTGTTTGCTGTTTGCTCTATTCCATGTCTGAAAACTAACTTTACATAATGACACTTTTTGTAATTACAAAATAGAGATGAATTTTTCTAAAGAATTGAAGTGTAATGATCCTTTGATATGACTTTATTGCTGGATTTATGGCTAATACTATTTACTAATGATTTATTTCTAGAGAAATGTTCAAATGACCCATAAGTTCTAACAAGCCTGGATTGGCTTCTCTCAATAGTTTCATTTAAAGGAAGTTTAGTTTTAACCAAAAATGTATTCATTGCAGTATTTAGTCAAAGACTAATAATTAGCATTTGAGTTTTATGTGCTGTATTTAACAAGTGAAAAACTCTCAACCTATTGAAATATTTGCAAGGAACAAAGCATTGTGTACTTCCTTCAAAATGTCTCGCGCATTGCTTTCCTGTTTTCTTGGATTTGCTGCCTTATGTATGTAATAAACGGAAGCATTAGTAATCGCTGCATGCCTTCTGACCCAGTCTGTACCTCTCATACTTCAGTCGCTCTGTTTACCCACTCTACTGATGATTAGTTCCAAAGCTGGCATCTTGAGTCCGAATGGGCATATATGTCAACCTCACTCTGTTCCCCATTGCTTACCTCCTTCTGCAGTTGCTATGGTAACAGCTCATGCTGGGGACAACTTGATACCAAACAATGCAGTGCAGTGCTGGTCTTCACAAAAATGTGGCTGTGTTTTTCATGTGTTTGCGTCTCGAGATTCAACTCAGATGTGTCTTTGTTTTACCTCATCTAGACTGGAACAATTTGAAATGGGCAGTTTCAGGTTTGTCCAAGGGGATAGAGCTGGAGATCAGGTGAAGCAAGACTCAGACCAGCATCACTGTGTAGGCAGAATCTAGACTAAGGTTTGCATCTATCTACATGTATCCATATACATAAGAATAGGACAGGGACCCAGTGAGAGGGAAACGGTTATTGGGACTGTTCATGAAATACAAATGTGACTTAGAGGATGGGGACCATGCTGGGGTTTGGGAGAGGCATTGAATAGAACAGTGTTCTACCATCGTGTATGGGCGTGCCATGTGAGTTCACTTCTATGCTTACACATTGAATAGAACATGTTATACCATCGTGTATAGACATGCCATGTGAAGTTCACTTCTATGCTAATATGGAAATACAGTTTTATTGTTATTTTTTATATTTTTATCATTTTTTTTTGGTACTTTATTTACATTTCAAATGTTTCCCCCTTTCCAGATCTCCCCTTTGGAACCTCCGGACCCCTTCCTCCCTCCCCCTGCCACTATTCCCCCACCCACTCACTCTTGTCTACCCTCCTTGTCATTCTCTTATACTGGGGCATCTAACATCCTCAGACCCAAGGGCCTCTCCTCGCCCTGATGGCTAACAAGACCCTCCTCTGCCACATATGTGGCCAGCACCATGGGCCCCTCCATGTGTATTCTTTGGTTGGTGATCCAGTCTTCCGGAACATCGGGAGGTCAGGCCAATAGACACTGTTGCTCCTTCAGTCCCTTCTCTAGCTCCTCCATCTGGGAACTCATGCTCAGCCCTATGGTTGCTGTGAAGTGACTCTTGGGTATTTCAAACTTTTGGGCTAATAACCACTTATCAGTGAGTACATACTGTGTTCTTTCTTTTGTGACTGAGTTACCTCGCTCAGGATGATATTTTCAAGTTCCATCCATTTGCCTACAAATTTCATGAAGTCATTGTTGTTAATAGCTGAGTAGTATTCCATTGTGTAAATGTACCACATTTTCTGTGTTCATTTCTCTGTTGAGGGACATTTGAGTTGTTTCCAGTTTCTGGCTATTATAAATATGGCTGCTATGAACATAGTGGAACATGTGTCTTTATTACATGTTGGAGCATCTTCTGGGTATATGCCCTGGAGTGGAATAGCTGGGTCCTCAGGTAGTATTATGTTCATTTTTCTGAGGGTCCATCAAACTGATTTCCAGAGAGGTTGTATCAGCTTGCAATCCCACCAGCAATGGAGGAGTGTTCCTCTTTCTCCAAATCCTCGCCAACATCTGCTGTCATCTGAGTTTTTGATCTTAGCCATTCTGACTGGTGTGAGGTGGAATCTCTGGGTTGTTTTGATTTGCGTTTCCCTGATAACTAAGGATGTTGAACATTTCTTTAGGTGTTTCTCGGCCTTTCCAGTTTCCTCAGTTGAGAATTCTCTGTTTAGCTCTCTTCCCCATTTTTTGATAGGGTTATTTGGATCTCTGGAGTCTAGCTTCTTGAGTTCTTTGTATACATTGGATATTAGCCCTCTATCGAATGTAGGATTGGTAAAGATCTTTTCCCAATCTGTAGGTTGGTGTTTTGTCCTATTTACAGTGTCCTCTGCCTTACAGAAGCTTTATAATTTCATGAGGTCCCATTTGTCGATTCTTGATCTTAGAGCATAAGCCATTCGTGTTCTGTTCAGGAACTTTTCCCCTGTGCCCATGTGTTCGAACCTTTCCCCCACTTTCTCTTCTATTAGATTCGGCATATCTGGTTTTATGTGAAGGTCCTTAATCCACTTGGACTTGAGCTTTGTACAGGGAGATAGGAATGGATCAATTCGCATTCTTCTACCTGTAGACCACCAGTTGAACCAGCACCATTTGTTGAAAATGCTGTCTTTTTTCCACTGTATGGTTTTAGCTCCTTTGTCAAAGATCAAGTGACTGTAAGTGTGTGTGTAGGTTCATTTCTAGGTCTTCAATTCCAGTGATCTACCTGCCTGTCACTGTACCAATACCATGCAGTTTTTATCACTACTGCTCTGTAGTACAGCTTGAGGTCAGGGAGGCTGATTCCCCCAGAAGTCCTTTTATTGTTGAGAATAGTTTTTGCTATCCTGGGTTTTTTGTTATTCCATATGAATTTGAGAATTGTTCTAAGTCTATGAAGAATTAAGTTGGGATTTTGATATGGATTGCATTGAATCTGTAGATTGCTTTCGGCAGGATGGCCATTTTTACTATGTTAATCCTGCCAATCCATGAGCATGGGAGATCTTTCCATCTTCTGAGGTCTTCTTCAATTTCTTTCTTCAGAGACTTGAAGTTCTTGTCATACAGATCTTTCACTTGTTTGGTTAGAGTCCCACCAAGATATTTTATATTGTTAGTGACAATTGTGAAGGGTGTCATTTCCCTAATTTCTCTCTCTGCCTGTTTATCCTTCGAGTATAGGAAGGCTACTGATTTGCTTGAGTTGATTTTGTATCCGGCCACTTTGCTGAAGGTGTTTATCATCTGTACTATATTTAATAGATAGGGAGAAAGAGAGTAGCCTTACCTAGTCCCTGATTTTGGTGGGATTGCTTCGAGTTTCTCTCCATTTAGTTTGATGTTGGCCACTGGTTTGCTGTATATTGCTTTTACTATGGTTAGGTATGACCCTTGAATTCCTGATCTTTCCAAGGCTTTTATCGTGAAGGGAAGTTGAAGTTTGTCAAATGCTTTTTCAGCATCTAACAAAATGACCATGTGGTTCTTTTCTTTGAGTTTGTTTATGTAGTGGATTACATTGATGGATTTCCAGGTATTGAACCATTCCTGCATCCCTTGGATAAAGCCTACTTGATCATGGTGAATGATCGTTTTGATGTGTTCTTGGATTCGGTTTGCGAGAATTTTATTGGAGTATTTTTTGCATCGATATTCATAAGGGAAATTGGTCTGAAGTTTTCTTTGTTGGGTCTTTGTGGGGTTTTGGTATCAGTGTAACTGTGGCCTCATAGAATGAATTAGGTGGTGTACCTTCTATTTCTATTTTGTGGAATAGTTTGAAGAGTATTGGTATTAGGTCTTCATTTAAGATCCGATAGAATTCTTCACTAAACCCATCTGGTCCTGGGCTTTTTTTGGTTGGGAGACTTTTAATGACTGCTTCTATTTCTTTAGGGATTATGGGACTGTTTAGATGGCTTATCTGATCCTGGCTTGACTTTGGTATTTGGTATCTGTCTAGAAACTTTCATCCAGATTTTCCAGTTTTGTTGAGTATAGGCTTTTGTAGTAGGATCTGATGATTTTTTTAATTTCCCCAGAGTCTGTTGTTATATCTCCCTTTTCATTTTAATTTTGTTAATTTGGATACTGTCTCTGTGCCCTCTGGTTAGTTTGGCTAAGGGTTTATCTATGTTGTTGATTTTCTCAACTCCTGGTTTTGTTGATTCTTTGTATAGTCCTTTTAGTTTCTACTTGGTTGATTTCAGCCCTTAATTTGATTATTTCCTGCCTTCTACTCCTCTTGGGTGTATTAGCTTCTTTTTGTTCTAGAGCTTTTAGGTGTGCTGTTAAGCTGCTAGTGTATGCTCTCTCCAGTTTCTTTTTGGAGGCATTCAGAGCTATGAGTTTTCCTCTTAACACTGCTTTCATTGTGTCCTATAAGTTTGGGTATGTTGTGCTTTCATTTTCATTAAATTCTGGGAAGTCTTTAATTTCTTTTTTTATTTCTTCCTTGACCAAGTTATCATTGAGTAGAGCGTTGTTCAGCTTGCATGTGTATGTGGGCTTTCTGTTGTTGTTGTTGTTGTTGCCATTGAAGACCAGCCTTATTCTGTAGTGATCTGATAGGAGGCATGGGCAGTTTGTTTTTATAAAGCACTTGAGCAAGCAGCAAACAGAGCAAAAGGCTTGGGAGGGAAAGGAGCAGATGGAATGGAACAAGGGTTAGGGCTCCCTTTACACCATGCTGGGCATTAGACATGTTTTCTCAAGACTCAGGTGGATTCAGCCTGCACCTCTGACTCTCTTCAGATTCTGGGGAAGCATTTGGGCTTAGACATCAGTAGCTTGGGCAGGTCTTGAAAACCCCCACCCTGATCCAGCCTCAAAACATAGGATAGTGGTTTTATTCCCCTGGACTTGTGATGGTGATGATTAAGGAAATAAAATACTGTCAAGTATTGCTTGTATCTCTGTTAGGATATCTGCAGGATCCAAATTGTATCTGTATCTAATTTGCTGTTTTTTTTAACATTCTAATCCATTATATGCTTGTCACATTTATTATGTTCTCAATGTGCATTTGAGCTGTGAAAATAAAAACATCCAAAAATGGGAATGAACAGGATATTTGGAGCTTGCTGCAAGGCAGTCAGATGTGATCGCTGTTTGGCAGGAACTGGCATATATTGGGTCAGCTTTCAATTAGAAGAGAAAGGAAAACAAAAACTTACATAAGAAACTGGAAGGTGACCAGGCTCATTTGGGTATAACTTTGGCTCTTTTTTGTTGTTCAGATAAGTAAGAAGTGGAAGCAAGGCATTGGGACGTTAGTAGGCCCTGGCCATTCTAAGCAGATGGTTACAGAAGTTTGGCTTCTAGGATTGCTTGCCACAGAAGTGTGGTCAGACTTCTCTCCTCTAGATTCTCCCCACCGTCTGTTCGAATAGTCAGTTGGAGTTGCTTCCAGTGTGGCTGCTGGACTTTTGTATGTCACTGGAAATAGAATAGTAATATAACTGTGTTTGTATGTGCGTCTGTCCTTTCTGTTTGTCTGCAGGTATACTGTGGAAATGAAACCAAGTGTCTTTCTCAATCATTCTTGGGTTTTGGTTTTTTGTGTGTGTTTGTTTGTTTGTTTGTTTGTTGAAACCAAGTATCTCACTGAACCTTGGCCTATCCTATTTAGTCCCGTTAGCCATTGAGTCCCCGGCACCCTCCTGTTCTTTATCTCCTTGGCACTAGGATCACAAGTGAGTACTACTTCAGCTGAGTTGGGTTTTGTTTTAGGTGTGAGATGAGGCTCCAACAGGGATCCTCAGCCTGCAAAGCAAGCCTACTATCAACAGAGCCATCTCCCTAACCTTAGGGATAACAACACTTGAACCATGAAAGGTTAGAGCTAAATATGAATGTTAGGACAGCCATTAAAAGAGTGCAGTTGTAACCACGGGCACTAAATGCATACTCAAAGTATTTAAATAATCTTTAACAAAAAGCTAAAAAGACAGAAACAAGCAAGAACAAAGGAGCAACTTTAATTGAGCACTGTCACTAACAACATTAAATGATCTCAGCTCCAGAAGACCAGGGTGTAAAAGGTCCAGGCCCTAAGCTCTGTGCACTCTAGGAACTAGTCAGAAACACCACACAGATGAGTAGGTGCTGCTGTGGCCCTGAACCCTCACAGGAGCGAGTGGTGCTACAGCCTGCACTCTGCTGCCCTTGATGTTGAGGTCTAGGTTTGCTTTCTTCTTTACAGATGTGTTGACCTGTTCTGGCCACAAGTTGTTTCTGAATCTGGAAACTACATCCAAAAGCAGCTGTCTGATGAGAATTTGGGCTTCTAACCTACAGGATGCTAACTAGTTCACAGCCTCTTAGGCCCACTAAGCTAGAATTGGGCTTTGACCCCTGATCCTCTTGCTGAAGAAGAGAAGTCAGTGGAGAGGAGCCTTCCTTTCCTCTAACACTAAGCAGACCCTGTCTAAGATGAACTATCCAAGGCCAGAAAGCAGCCTGCAAATGGTGATAAAACTGCCTGCAGGGTGTAGGTGGTGTGGTGTGGGATGGCAGCCCATCTTTGTGGACCATGTGGAATAAGTAGATCACAACACCTTATCATGGGGCACCCGTGCTAGATCAAAATATGTGAGGCTAATCGAAATATTAGCTTAACGGTCATGGAGTTGAGATGATTACCGTCTAATCGCAAGCTCTAGAGATCACAAGGTCTGGCAAAGAAGGGTAAACTTAGAGCGGAAAGCCAGTACACAATGACTGGTACATAAAATGTTTTATTTTGTCCCATGTAGTCTGCACCTTATACACATGCATTCACATCATGGTACTTGACTATTGATAAGAGTCAGTGTGTCATCATGTGTTGAAAGGCCAAGAATTAGAGATGACATTGTGACACAATAAACATTATGGCTCAAATGATAATCATATAGTGGGGTTTTTGCCTAGCTATTACATTTACTTTTAAAGGTAATTGTTTTTTCCTTCCCTCTGGAGTCTTTGAGGCACTCACAAATGTGTACTATACACAATATCTGCATGAAATATCTCATTTCCTGAAAATCTCTGATGAGTAAGCAGGACAATAGTAACTGTTGCACGCCAGAGAGGTGAACATAAACTACAGTTATTTTAACTCACCTGAAATTGTATAAGCACATCACAGCATGATATTCCACAATACAGAATTCATTGTTCACATAGAATCTCTCGCCTTTATTCCAACATGTCAAAGTCACTAGCATAGGTCAGGGGTCTCAATGCCACTGGAAGTCTGTGCTTGCAGCAGATAGATAGTGAGAAACACTCGTGGTGGAGTGTGTTCTTTGCAAATGTCCATTTCTCAATGTGGAGTACCCCTTCCCTTCTCAGATCCCAGTGAGCAGTGGCTGTTCCAAGCCTTTCTCCTGCTACTAGGTAGGAAGAAGTCAGGCATGCTGAAAGCCGGTAAGGAATAGCAACCTATGATGAGTAATTTTGTGGAGAACTTACCTGTTAAAAACTTGGAATTCTGGATAGGAAGGAGGTTCCAGGTATGTTAACACTTTTTAATTCCAGGGAACTGAACTATGAGACTGAGATCACATACTGTATGTGTGCAAGCACAGTAGGAGCTCAAAAGTAAGGTCGTAGGTCAGCTTCCCCGCGCCTCTTAAAACTCCCATTGCTTCATCCTGTAATCCCAGCTCTTGGGATTCATGGCCAGCCTGCTGTGTAACAAGAACTGACCCTTTCTGTCTTCCCAGATCATACCTCACATGAATTATTTATTGTTTTCAAGAATCCTGAATGACACTTAATGAAAGGCTCATTCTGTGTCCCCCAGCCCTCTGTAGAGATTTTACTCAGCAGCTATTAGGTATCTGTTTGGGGGTCTTCCTCACCTCGTTCTTAACAGCATGCTTATGTCTCCTCCATTCTGTGGTCACTTAACCTTGGCTGAAGTCATCACCACTCCCCCACGTGACACATCCAACTCCTACATGACTCCTCACTTCCTCTACTCCTGGGCTTTATTCCATTTAATTCTTCCTGTATTTGTTTATTCTGTAGGTCAGGTTAGCCTCAGACTTCAGCCTCTGGAGTACCAGTGCTACAGATAAGAGATGCACACTAGGTGAGCCCCCATCCCTTTGTTTCTTTGATATTGTCAGACAGTTTATTGGTTGACTGATTTAGTTTTAGTTTCATTCAGTCTGACAACCTGTTGAGTAATTTTGATACTTTACCTATAGGTTGATGCTAAACAAAACAAACGAGCCAGAAACCAAAATGGTAGCTCTCTCCTTATAACCGGATCTGAAGCCAGGGAGCCAGCTTATGCTGCAGTGTAAGGCCTGTCTCAAAACAAACAATGGCTAGAGAGATGGCTCAGCGGTTAAAAGCACTAGCCTTGTTCCCCCAGAGAACCTGTATTCGATTCCCAGGACCCACATGATGACTAACAACCACCTGTAACTCCAGTTCTAGGGGATCTGACCATCTTCTGACATTTGTGACCACTGTGCACAAACACACATTTGTAAAGAGAAACATGAAGGCAAAATAACTATACATATAGAATAATATTTTTAATTAAAAACTAGGATTGGAGAGCTGGCTCAATGATTAAGAACATACTGTTCCCTCAGAAGACCCAAGTTCAATTTCTAGCATCCAGTGATTTACAACCTGTAATTCCAGCTGTAAGGGATCTGTTGACTCTGGCTTCTGCTGGCACCTGCACTCAAATGCACATATCAACATACATAAACTCAGACCCGTAATTGAAAATAAAAAAATTTAAAAAGAAAACAAACCTGTTATGAGTATATATTACAGTAGATCCTAGGGTTATGGTTAAGTCAACAATGCAATGCTGTAATGCAGGTAAACAAAGGGCACAAGAGTCTGTAGTCAAGACAGGCCGTGAACTTGTGATCCTTCTGCCTCAGATTTCCCAGTAGCCAGAGTCACAGGTCTTAGCCACCATGCCCAGCCCATGTCACAAAATTGATAAAAAATTTTAAAAAGAAAGGATTCTTATGTTACTGTGGCTTCCTTGAGAAATGCCCCCAGGAGGCTCCTGTGTTTGAACTCTTGGTCTCCACCTGGTGGCAGTGGTTTGGGAGGTTGTGAAACTGAGGAGTGGAGACTCACTAGAGGAAGTGAGTCACTAAAACCAGGCTATGAGGTTTTTATAGCCTGGCTTAACCCCACCCCCAACCTGTCACAGATGCCACCCCTTCTTACTCCATAAGCCAAAATAAACCTTTCCTCGCTTAAACCGATTCCAATCATGCATTTGGTGCATTTGGTCACAGCAAAAAGAAGAGTAATATATTTTGACTATAGACTTCTCCCCACAGGTTCATGTTTCTAGTGTTTTAGGTGTAGTGGTAGTTGGCTACACCATTTTGGCTTCTGGTGGGTGCACCTACCCAGGAGCTATCTAGATTCACGAATGAAACACACACACACACACACACACACACACACACCAGTTAAGTTTAATATGCCTTGGCCCGATCAAAGGCTGGGCAGTTCTAATCCTGTGCTCGGCTAGCCCACATTTCCCTCCAGTGCTCCTGGCTTCTAAATCTATGTTTTATCTTTGCTGCCCAAGACACTTCTGGGGGCTGCATTTCTTCTCACCTACATTTTGGATGATTTTCCCTCTGCAGCTCTAAATCTGATCTGTCTCCCTCTGAATCATGGTGATTCTCCTCCTTCCTTTCTCTCAGTTTCTAGCAGTCACAAATCTAAAGGTCCCACCTCAGTCTACCTGCCCGGCCATTGGCTGTTGGCTCTTTGTTGATCAATCAAAGCCAACTGGGGACAAGGACCTTCAGTGTTTGGACAGGAAGATTCCAGCCAATCCCCACCATTTAGGTCCCCAGCAGACAGCGCTACTTGGGAGGTGGTGTAGATGTTTGGAAGTGGGGCTTGACTGGAGGAAGCAGGCTCTTGGGGCTGAGCCTGTGAGGGTTATAGCTAACTCCTAGACCCACCCTCTCTGCTCCCTGTCCATGAGTTGAGCAGCCTCTGTCACAAGCTGTCATTGGCATGATGCTCTGCCTCTCCACGGGCCCAGGATCAACAGACTCAAGGGCTTAATATCTCCAAAGCTCTGAGTTGAAACAATCCTTCTGTTAGCTAGTTGTCTTCAGTATTTATGACAGGAACAGAAAACATGACCTATGCAACTGGCAAGGTAAACTGCCCATTCTCAGTCTCTGGTCACCCCATTCTTGGTAGCCCAAAACCATACCTTGTTGAGCCTGTGGCTTCCTTGAGAAATGCCCCCAGGAGGCTCCTGTGTTTGAACCTTGGTCTCCACCTGGTGGCAATGGTTTGGGAGGTTGTGAAACTGAGGAGTGGAGACTCAGTAGAGTATTTTTATTTGCAGTTTCGTTCTGGAGCTTGGTAATACATCTTCATAATTTTAAAAATAGAATTGCTCACTGTGGCTTACAAGGAAGATCCACCAGTGTTCAGTGTTCCCTACAGGGGACTCTTCTCAGATGTTTTCACTTTTTCTCCGGTATTTCAATATTTACTTTTGAAAAATATGCTCATGCTTCTTTGTTATGTTTCATTGGCCTCTTGCTATAGGAACAAGTGTTAGGCCTCTTGCATGCCACACCTGGCTATACCCGAGACCCACACACACTTACGCCCACCTCTGTTCCTACCACACCAGGTCTCCAGGGTTCAGAATTTGTCATCTTTATGCTAACACAATATTCATGATTTTTTAGAAAGTAATCTTTCTATCATAATTCTGTGGCTGTTGTTTATACCTGTACTTTGTAGATTGTGTGTATCTGTAATTTGCACATCTCCAGTTCCTCTAACCGCATTGAAAGGCCCCAAGCCTGTTAACAGGTGATGCGTATTATGATCACTACACTGCCTTCTTGTCCAGCCTCCTCCTGCCTCCAGGTAATCTGGCTCTTCCCTGTGGCTACCTTGGTCTGGGCTTTCTCTCTACCCTGGGAATCCGCACTTGTCTCTCCTCTGTGTGCTCCCTGTTCTTTGGCTAGTCTTGGTTGGTTTGCACTCCTTTCCTGCTTAGGTGCAGCCCTTCCCTGATGCCCTCCCAGAAAGGGAGCATGGAGTAGAGATGTTCATGCTTTACATGTGTAAACACATCTCTGCTTTATATGCTTTTGTATGTTGTGAATAATGTCATTGGATATAGAATTTTAGTTTAGTTTAGTTTAGATTCCAAAGGTATTGCTGTTGTCTTTTAACTTCAGGTGTTGTGTTATAAATTATCACACGCGGTTCTAATTACTGGTCATATACGTATGAAACAGGTCTATCAAGAATATTTTGTATTCTTTGTTTTGATATTCTGAACTTCTGCTATGAGTCTGCTGTAATGATTTCACTGAAGAAAATTAATGACCTAGGCCAACAGTCTGCCTTAAAGAGCTCTCATCCTCTGATGATCTCTGATCTCTGACTTTCTTGTGATTGTGTCTTCTAATTTCCATCACTTTAAAGATTCACTTTATGAAGAAAGGGGATGTTAGTACTTCTGAGATCTGAGTGTCAGAAAGGCTGTCTTGCCTTCATACATACCCGGTGACAGCTAGAATAGAAAGCTGGCTTCAAGTTTAGGTCCTCTTGGGGCTTACAGGTTTTGTTTTGTTCGATTTTAAATAACCCACAGATACTGAAGAGAATCTACCTCTTCAGGATCTTTGTTCCTCTCTAGGTGACCTAGTTTTCTCTCAGCAAGCAGGGGATTTTCAAAGTGTCCCCCTACACTGAGAGAGACCTCTCACCTTTCAGAGGAAAGATCCTCCGTGCTGATTTCATCTTCTCTAAATGACAGAAGATGAAGTCCCTCCACCTCATCCCACTCTTGCTTATTCATCAGGACAGTCTCATTTACTTTGACTCGTTAAAGCATGTGTCCCAATTGCTAGAGTGCTTTCTTAGCGTGCATAATGCCCTAGGTTCACTCTTCAATACCAAAAAAAACCAGGGGTAATGGTGCACACCTGTAATCCTAGCACCTGAGAGGCAGAGGCAGAAGAATCAGAAGTTCAAGTCTGTCTTCAACTAAATAGTGGGTTTGAGGACAGTTTGATATGTGAAACCTTGTGGGGGGGGGCATTTAAAGTCACTGAGTTGAGACTGTCCCCCTTCTCATCTATGTTACCCACATAATTTATGAGGGAAGGAAGAGACGTGAGCTTGTATCTCTCACCTAAAAGTGGCATGCCTCTTTCCATACGCCTAACTGGTTACTTATGCCTCAGAGTGGCCAACCAAACATCCTGGAGCTACAGGTAGTTGTGAGCCATCCTCCCAGGTGCTAGGAACCAAACTCCAGCCCTCTGCAAGAGTAATGAGCACAACTCTCCAGGCCCCAAATTAAAGGTTTTTGTTAAAATTAATTGCCCATGAAAACTCCTTTGGCGGTTAAATGAAAATATAATCAGAA
This sequence comes from Rhynchomys soricoides, assembly GCA_019843965.1. NCBI lineage: Eukaryota > Metazoa > Chordata > Mammalia > Rodentia > Muridae > Rhynchomys > Rhynchomys soricoides. Next base: position 1,969,631 of record JADRCH010000109.1, on the reverse strand, counting down.
ACCCTATAAGGAGATGTTTGCCACCGTTAAACTTGTTGGCCATCGGTTACACGGTCAGCACCAAAACATGTTAGTGAATAGTTATGTTATTTGATTCACGCCAAAGGTATTATATCAGTTAAATTTTGATTCAATTCTTCAAAGAAAATATCCTCAATTTAAAACCTGCTTTAAAACAAAACCAGGCTGAGGTCCTATAATGGAGTCTTGGGCATAGTCATGATGATCTTCACTGAGGTAGAGTCCCGGATGAGGAAGCTGGACCACATGACTGCAGATGTCTGAGCTTGCCGTACGTTCTAAGCTTGTGAGCATGCCATGCCACTTACCAGAATCTCAGTTATCTCTCAGCCAACGTAAAGCTAATACTTTATTGCCTGTGTAGGAGATCAAAACATTTGCAGGAAAATCTGTGTTTCCTCCCCTCTGTGCCTCTGCATCTCTCCTCAAACGTGTGCTGTAGGGAGAAAGTGAGTAAGCACCTTTAACTAAGCGTGAAGCCAGACATTACAGAACGTCTTATTATGCTTCAGCCTCTAAACTTTGGGAAATCTTAGATATGAACAATGGTAGAATGCTTATAGTTGCAGATGGCTCGTTTCATGAAATTTCATGAAAATTGTAACCCTTTAAGGAATTCCTACTGATCTACATGGATATTTGATCTTTTCAGCTAACCAAAAAAAAAAAAAAAAAAATTTTTCTTCTTTAAAAATGTTTTTAGCATGGATATTGACTTTTCATTATAAAACATCTTTTGAAATTTTAACAACTTTCCCTGTGGAAAATTATTTGTGACAATTTACTTGAAATTAGTTTAGAACTTATAAAGGTAATAATTAGTATCGGAACTTTCTGTGTGAGAGTTCACATGTATGTTTTTTTCTTTTGAGTAAAAAGCTCTTAAGTATAGGTGGCTCTGAATCCTAGCAGTTGGGAGGCAGAAATAGGCAGAGCTCTGAGTTTGAGGCCAGCCTGATCTACAGAGCAAGTTCCAGATGGCAAAGGCTACCCAAAGAAACCCTGTCTTGACCTGTTCCCCCCAAAAGACAATAGAGACAGAGAATAGCAGTGCATGGTGACACATGCCTTCAGTCCCAGCTTCCAGGAGGTAGAGGCAGGCAGATTGCTATTAATTAGAGGCCAGTCTGTCTACATAATGAGATCCAGGCTATATAATGGGAACCTGTCTTTAATTTTTAAAAGAGGGAGATGCACGTGCATGCGCACACGAGAGAGAGAGAGAGAGAGAGAGAGAGAGAGAACATAGGTGCCTTAAACAGAGAGAGAGAGAGAGAGAGAGAGAGAGAGAGAGAGAGAGAGAGAGAGAACATAGGTGCCTTAAACAACAATTTGTCCCAAACTGGAGCTCATGGTAGTGATTCTGGTACAGACATGTATGCCGTGACCAAATGTAAGGTCAAAGTCTATAGGCCATAGGAGCTTTTAGTATGGGTCTTTAACTCATTACAATAAAAACAACAAGACTGTGATCTATCTTGAGAACTATCCCTAAGTTTTCTTTCTCAGTGGCAAGGCATAGCAATGGCAAGTGTCCAGGTCCTTGGCGCAGCTTTGGAAGCTTCTGAAGCTTTGAACGTAGCTTGTCAATACTCAGACGATTCACAGGTGTTCTGTGAGGTAACTCCCAGGGCTCTATATAAAAATGAAGCGGTGCACATCTGGACATGAGCACTGTTCTACTCGACGCACTTTTTTCCAGGTTCCTTGACATCGAGGATTGCCGATGGCTTGCCAGCGAAGAGTCTGATTTCTGAAATGATATTGGAGAAATGTTGGTTCTACTAAAATCAAACCAGACAAAATTATATTCTACATGATTAGAACTTTTTAAAGAGTTAGTGTTGTTAATTTGTGTGCATGATTGTTTCGTCTGTACATATGTAAGCACACTATATGAATATCTGGTAAAGAGGGTGCTTGTCTCCTAGAGCTGGGTTGTTAGCCTCTATGTGGGTGCTGGGAACTGAATCTAGGTCTTCCACAAGAGCAGCCAGTGCTCTTAATTGCTGAGCCATCTCTCTAACTATTGTTGTTTTTAAAGCTAATGTGCTGGCTGGTGTTATGTCAACTTGATACAAGCTACAGCCATCCAGGAAGTGGGCACCGCAACTAAGAAAATGGTCCCACCAGATTAGCCAGTGGGCAAGCCTATGGTATGTTTTTTAAAATTGACACTTGGTAGGAGAAGGGTCAGCTCCCTGTGGGCAGTGCTATCCCTAGGCTGATGGTCCTGGGTGCTGTAAGAAAGACTAAGCAAGCCATAAGGAGCAAAACAAGTAAGCTATGTTTCTCCATGGTCTCTGCTCCAGTCCCTGCCTGCAGGTTCCTGCCCTGGCTTCCCTCAATGACAGACTTAATAAGGTTAAATTAAACCCGTTTCTCCCCAAATTGCTTTTGATTATGGCGTTTTATCACAGCAATAAAACCATAACTAATATAGATAATGATCATACAGTTTCAAAGTTTATTAAAAGTCAGTTTTTAAATAATTTACTCTTTTATTTTACATGTATGAGTGTTTTGCCCATATTTATGTCTGTGGGGGATAGAAGAGAGCATTGGATCCCCCTGGATCTGGGGTTAGCTGCCGTGGGTACTGGGAATCAAACCCAGGTTCTCTGGAAGAGTATCCAGTACTCTTAACCGTAGAGCTGTCTCTAGCCCCCCACACCTTCTTTATAGTCATGAAGAAGACTTATTTTTCCTGGGCTCTGTCAATATAAGTTACAAATTGATCCCTATGCGAGAGCACTTGTTCAGAGAGCTGCTGCTGGCCTTCATTTCTCTCAGGTGAATGTAGGTACTACAGTGGTGGTTTAAGTCGGGAGGGCCTAACCAGGTCACCTTCATCTCATTCCAACTCTCTGATTTCATAATAAAAGATGGAAGAACTGCAAGGGAGCAAAGCCAGAGAATTAAAAATATTATTCATTAAGTCACTCATATAGCAACCAGGGTTTAAGTGCTTTCTTTATTGGGTACAAATTAAATTATAAATTCATTTAAAGTCAAAATAGAGATGAGGTATTCAGAAAAACATTAAATCCAAATATTAGGTTTCATTTGATATGAATTCCTTGCCCACTTTATTGCTCATATGGTGAGCTTAATAGAGACGGCTGGGCACAAGTGACTAATAAACATAAACCAAATTATTAAATATTAAAACATGATGGGAATAATGATTAACTGGAAAGGTCAGTCTGTTACTGTAGCACCTGACATGATGAAAACCTTGATGTGTGTGGGGGTAAATTGGTCCTTGTCCAGAGCTGTTCCGGGGCTTCCTTCTAGCCAAACATGGCATTAGTAGGTCTAACCTAAAGTGAGTGCAGGGCTGCGAGAGGCTTTCAAGGAGACACAAGGGCAGCAACTCTGCTCTCAGAAAAACCATGTCACACATTCCTGGGGCGTGAATCACCTGGGCAGGGACCACTTATTTGCCCACCCCCTCTTTTTGAATAGAATTGGGAGTTAAGGATGAATGATAGGTTTTTTAAAAAAGATTTTATTGATTATAATTATATAATATGTATGTGTCTGTCTGTTCAGGAATCCAAAAAGCCAGAACAAGAAAGCAGCAGTTGTGAGCCACCCGACTTGGGTGCTGAGAAGTGAACCTTGATCCACTCTGAACTGCTGAGCCAGCTCTTGAACTTCCATGTTCTTAAGAATCAGAAGAAGGAAGGTGTAGTAGCCTATGTTTGTAATCCCAATATTTACGAGGCTGACTCTGGAGGTTTGCCATGAGTTCCAGAGTACCCTGACCTATATAGTAAGTTCCAGGCTATCCTTAAATAGAGTGAGACACTGTATCAAACAGCAACAGAGAGTTAAAGAAAAATCAAAAGAACGATATTTCATTGTGACAGGATTTTCCCTGTCCAATCACATTAAAATATTAATGCAGCAGGAAGCCTGTGATTGGACAGGGAAAGGGAGGTGGAGCTTCTTGAGAGAGGAAAGAAGACAAGATGGAAGCGGACAGACAGGAAGAAGAACCTGAATCAGTGTGGCTTTAAATAGCCACAGGTAGTCATGATATCGTAAATAGAATAACTGGGATAACTTGTCTGATCAGGGTGGGCAGCTTTAATCATCAGTTGGTTCTGAAATTATTGTATTGGCGTTTTGTGAATTGAGAATGTATTGATACATAAATCTGACTTGTTAATTATAAGTTTCTAGAGTTTTGATTCTACAATCAAATAGATTGATTTGGGTGTTGTGGCAGCTGACAGCAGGGTAGACAGTTGTTGCATGGAGCTGGAATGGCAGCGAAGGGAACTCGGGAGCTCTGGCCCCGCTGGAGAGTTGGTGGGCAGAGAGTAGCTGGGAGGAACTGCACCAGGGCTGAGAGTTTCCGGCACAAGCAGGAACGTGCCAGTGGTTTTTTAATATTTCCTGCAACATTTCATGACACATGAAAGCCATCTGTCTTAGGGTTTTCTGCTGTGAAGAGACTCCATGACCAAGGCAACTCTTTTAAGGACAACATTTCACTGGGGCTGGCTTACAGGTTCAGAGGTTTAGTCCATTACCATCATGGTGGGAAGCGTGGCAGCATCCCGGCAGGCATGGTGCAGGAAGAGCTGAGAGTTCTATCTACATATTCATCTGAAGGCCTCTAGAAGACTGACTTCCAGGCAGCTAGGGTGAGGGTCTTAAATCGCCCAACACACACAGTGACACACCTACTCCAACAAGGCCACACTTCCTAATAATGCCACTCCCTAAACCAAGCATACACAAACCATCACATTCCACTCCCTGGCCCCCACAGGCTTGCTCAAACATACAAGTCTATGGGGGACAAACCTAAACATAGCATAATGCAAAATACATTTAGTCCAACTTCATTTGTTCCCATAGTCTATAGTGATCTCAACAATGTTAAACGTTCAAAGTGTCTTCTGAGTTTCATCCAGTCACTTAACTGTAAACCCCAAAGCAAGACAGGAAACCAGCTGGGCAAACTCCAAACTCTACGTTTCCATGTCTGATTTCAAGGCAATCTTCAGATCCCCAACTCCTTTTTCATCTTTGTTGACTGCAACAACTTTCTCCTGGGCTGGTTCCACTCCCTGTTAGCAGCTTTCCTCAGCAGATAGCCCATGGCTCTGACATCTCGAACATCTTGGGGTCTCCAAGGCAACTTCAGTGTTACAGCTTCTTGTTTCAATGTCTGGGATCCACACATGATCTTCTGGGCTCCTCCAAAGGGCTGGTGTCACTTCTCCAGCTCTGTCCTCTGTAGCACTCTAAACAGGTTGATCCACTCCACTGCTGCTGCTGTTCTTGGTGATCATCCCATTGTACTGCATCTCCAGTGCAGTCTTCTGCTGCAACTAGGCTTCACCAATAGCCTCTCATAGGCTCTCTTCATGGTGCCAAGCCTTAAATCCTTTGCATGACCCCTTCAGTCATCAACTGCAACTGAGGCTGCTCCTTCACCAATGGCCTTCCATGGCCTCTCACAGTGCCAAGCCTCAGCTGCTCTTTATGATATTTTCATGCCTTCAAAACCAGTACCACCTGGGTGATTCTTACTCATTACCAAGTACAGCTGCAGCACGGGGTACAACCTTGGCTGGCCATGAACTCCGAAGTCCGCTTGTCTTTGCCTCCAGGATTAAAGTCTTGTACTACCTACCATGCCTAGACCTAAACTTAGCTGGGTGGGATCTTGCCCCAAGGTCACTACCCCCTTAATTCAATTTAATATCCTTGAACACAGGATTCGGCTCCATTTCACTTCCTGGTGCCCTTTAATACTAGAACCATATAATTTTGTATTTTTCCTCTCTAACCTAGCTATGCTTATTCAAAATGTGATACTTAACTAGAGAACAAAGTCTCTGCTGGGCTTTTTTTTTGAGATTTCTTTTGTCAGTGTATTGAATATAAATCTCTTTACCTTAGCCTCGGCAGACTCTTCAGACAAGGGCAAAGGAAGCCACACTCTTCACCAACATCACACACAAACAGCCTCTAGGCCACGTATAGAAATTCTCCACTGAAACCTCTTGGGCCAGGTCTTCATAGCTTAAGTCTCTCTCAGCAACAAAGTCTTCTATATTCCTACTAGGATAGTCCAATGCGCCCCACTTAAAGCATTCCACTGCTTTCCAAATTCAAAGTCCCCAAATCCACATTCTTCCAAACAAAAGCATGGTCAGTTCTATCACAGCAATACCCTAGTCCCTGGTACCAACTTGTCTTAGCGTTTTACTGCTGTGAAGAGACACCATGACCAAGGCAACTCTTTTAAGGACATTTAATTGGGGCTGACTTACAGGTTCAGAGGTTCAGTACAGTATCATCAAGGTGGAAGCCTGGCAGCATCCAGGCAGATGTGGTGCAGGAGGACCACGTTTTATATCTTCGTCTGAAGGCCTCTAGAAGACTGGCTTCCAGGCAGCTAGGATGAGGGTCTTAGAGCCCACACCCACAGTGACACACCTACTCCAACAGGGGCACACCTACCCCAACAAGGTCACGACTTCTAATCATGCCACTCCCTGGTCCAAGCATATACAAACCATCACACAATCCAAAAACTTTTGGTGCTCACAAAGTTTTTTTAGAACAGCGCCAAGGTTTAAATACTATCAATAGCTGCTTCAATGGCCAGTCAGAGTGTCAGAGTTGTAGTTATGACAGAGTATAGTTGATGAAAAGTCAAAAATTACTCCTTTCTGACATTTTATAGAAAAAGTTTTTATGTCTTAGCCTAAGAGATTACTAAAACTCTGGTTCTCGTGGTCCTAAGATGTAGGGCCAAGGATGTGGCATAGTCTCAAGTCTCCAACCCACAAGATTCAGAATCAAGTGCTCTACAGTACCTTTGGAGTTATCAGGTTTTTGGTAGTCTTTGGGGAGCCTCATCTGAAATGAACCCCAATAACCAAACTGGTCTGTGTATTTCTGGTCAAGAGAGCCTCTGAGTCCCATAGTGAGAACCAAAGCCCTGAGTTTGAGTCCCTGAAGAGGTCCTTGCTGCCCACATCCTGCATTGATATGCTGCATACTGCTCAGCTCTTTATGATCTAAAAGGACAGAGCCTCAGGGTAAGCAGAAAACTAGGTCAGTTGTCCTTCCTTACCCATCAGAATCCAGACCATCTCCAGAACAACGCAGGCTCACAGAGTTCATAGCTGGAGGCTGACAGTCCACACACACTGTGTATCCCTCACGGAGATACTGCATCCATCGAGTCAGGGGACGGTTGTCCAGAGCACAGTGAGGAGTCAGGGACTCTGTCTTGAACTCCATACAGTATCTGGAGCAAAAGAAGTCAAGAGTCAGAAGTGGCCCAATACAGTAGGAAGTCTTAAAGAGCCATGTCAGTCTCACATGGTAAATATCACTCACTCATTCCTTACTTTTGAGGCAGGGCTTCACTGTGTGGCTCAAGCTGCCCTAGTAGCAATTCTCTCGCTCAATCTAATTGCTGGAATTACAAATGTGTCACAGTGCCCACTATATGTACATGTATGCATGCATACATACATACATACATACTTACCTACATGAAACTGAGGTCAGGGCTCACATAACTCAGATTGGCCTCCAACTTAGCAGTGTAGCTGGCCCTGAACTCCTCCTGATCTTCTTAACTCCACCCTACCCGGAACTCAAGGAATATAAGTGTGCCACCACCTTGCTCAACTAAGTATTATAATTTTTGAAAATAAGAATAACTATTAACAAAAATCGCCAGTAAGCAGCCTGGGGATCTGAACATGTGGTTGATAGGTCTCCCTTGTCTGATGGAAGAAGAGTGGGCCCAGGTGAGCATGGAGGTGCCTTCCAGCTGCTACATGACATGTCAATGGGAAACCCTCCGAAAGAATGTGTGTGCAACTTTCAAATTCACAAAACAGTTTATGAAGACTCAGGAGGCAGAGGTAAGCAGATCTCTGTGAGTTCAAGGCCAGCCTGGTATGCATATTGAGTTCCAGAACAGCTGGTCTATTTTGTAAGATCCTGTCTGAAGACTCTCAGAGGAACATCTAAGCACTTGTTCAACTCACAACATCTCATTTTTTGTATTTGTTTCTTTTTGGAGATAAGCCCAGGAGACACACAACTATAGCACCTTAAAACTGGGAAGAAGACAAGTACTTTCTGATTTCACGGTGGACTCATGTTTTACCCAAAGTTAATGAGTATGGATAGGAAACAAAGTCAAAGCAAATTCGCTCTTTTTGAAATACTGGGAAAGCCAAGCATAGTGGTGCTTGCCTTTAGTCCCAGCACTCAGGAGGCCGAGGCAGGTGGATCTCTCAGTTCCAAGCCACTCACTACGGAGTGGGTTATGGGAGAGCCAGGGAAACACAGGGACACACTGTCTCTGAAAACCAGAGGTGGGGAGGGAGGGAGAGGAGGAAGGAGGGGAGAAAGAAGAAGGGAAGGGAGGGAGGAAAAGGGGGGGGGGAGAGGGAGAACATAACAGTAATTTTAAAGCAACAAATTACCCAGCATCCTCAGTGTGTGTAGACCACTGTGGAGATGCGGCTTGCATTAGTCTCTTCTTGTTGAAGGCAGAGCTAGTTATGAAGGCAGGAACTAGAAAAGAAAGAATTACATTGTATTTGTGCAGCCAAAGTACTCAAGAAGACTTCCAGAATTGGGTTCTGTGCCTGTCTGAGGTCTCTATTTCCAGAGTCAAAGATCTTAGTGGCAGGCACAGCATCAAATGAGACTGCTGTAGCATCTTCTGACAAGCTCACTCAGTGTTTTTATGCATCTAGATGGCTCTGGAGGGAGTCGCAGGCCTCTGGTGAACACAGATGCCTCCAGGCATGAACTTGTAAAGGAAAGGGAGGGTCCAAAAGGAAAAGTTGGCAGTTATACAAGAAAATGGAGAGGGGCAAGAAAAAGAACACTAATGGAGACTATAGAAAGAGGCAGTGACGGAAGAAGAAATAGAGAAGAGATGAAAAGGCAGTATGAACAAACCTCAAGGACAGATGCAAGAGAAAGACAGAAGAAAGAAAAGGGACACAAAGGAGGAAGACCAGAAGAAGCAAGGGTTGGTGGGCGTTCCCAAGCCTCTTGGGAGCCAGAGCCTGGAAGCTTTGCTCCACCACCACCGCTACCGGGCACAATGCCCTAGCATAGCTGCCCAGCACCAGCTATCACTACCAGTCCCAACAACCCTGGGGAAAGAAAGATTCCTGTAGCCCCTTTCCCAATGCCATCCAAAGGGAAGGAAGCAGCCAGGGATACTTCCTCCTCTGATAGCTTCCTTTATCCGTGGTGTCTTGTCTCTGTTCAGTCCCTAAGTCTGGCGAAGTATCGATTGATAAGCCACTTGACTTCATGGTCCATTACTCTTAAATACTTAATACATGGTTGTACAGTGAGTGATGGGCAGTGAGAAACGGATGGAGACATGGGATCGCCATCAAGACACACAGGTCCTATGTCCTCTGGTCTGCTTTATGCAGTGCTCTCTTGATGTCTGAAGCTGCTGGTTTCAGGACCTCTAAAATATACCAGAACCCTTAGGTGTACTGGGTCCTTAAGTAGAATACTCTCCTGTACACTTTTTAAGTGTCGGGGTCATATTTAGGATATCCCACACGCTAAGCACACACTTTACCACTGGGTTACACCCCCAGCTCCGCCCATATACTTTAACTCAAGTCGAGAATACTTAAAATACACAACGCGGCACAAATCGGTGTTACTGTTTAGCTTCCTAAACTGTGGATTGATGTCCCAGATAGGATTCCCTAGAATGTGAAAGGATTCACTGAATGTGAAGGTTGTGAAAATTTGGCCAGAGTAAAAAGTGTCTGGATGTGTGATGACCAAAAATGAACTCAGAGTCAGACTTACAATGAATGTGAACTGTTTCTGGCAACACAAGCCCACATTCGTCACATGACCTAACCACAGCCTGGATTCTGAAAATGTGTGCTCTGCACTGACTACGCCATCACACCAAGAAGCACTGTCTGAGGCACTGGCTCGGCCACTGTTTGAAGCTAGTGTATATTAAGGTCTGTAGTGTTTTTACTGTAGATACAAAGTTTTCTCTTCTTATTGAAATATACTGGCTCAATCATGGAAAACAAAGATTTGATGTTGTCATAGAAGAATCTTTGTATAGTGTTGTGTTAGAATGTTTGAATTTAAAAGTGGCTGTTTGGGTAGCTGACTTGGCTTTCCTTTTTAAAAAAGTCATCTGGTGATTTTGACTTGGGATTAGGGCAAATTTTCCAGCAATTTCTGAAATGGCTCTAAACGTCCTTGTGCTGATTGGTACTGTGTTTTTATGTGAAGCAGTGTGCTCAACATTAATGATTAGAAAGTCAAAATATCAATCAACTCTTAAAAATAGCAAAGATTTTTTTGTGTCCTGTATATCAAATATTCAACCGGGACTTAATTTTTATGTGAAAATAAATAAGCACACCTACTTCTTTAGTATGTATATCTGCTTTTATCTTTAATAAATGGTAAAATTATATATAAAAAGAATTGTTTTAAAATAAATTTCATTATGGTTTATTATCAGTAAGTGTTTTATTTATTTACCTATCATATATACTTATTCACTTGGGATGAAATGAAAATTTGAGGGTGAAAGGGAGCCACAAGTAGAAAAAGTTAAGAAGTCCTGGTAGAAAGAATATCAAGGGGGAAGAGTATGGGCAGGAAGGAGGCTCAGATGGAAAGAGATTGCTGCTGCTGTGCAGACCTGGGTCCCATGCCTTCAACCGCATTAAAAAAGAAAACCCAGCCATGGTAGCAGTCCCTATAGAATGCTAGTGCTAGGGAGAGAGTCCAGCTAAATCAGTGTGCTAACTCCAGGTTCAATGAGACAGCCTGTCTCAAAAGATAAGGTGGAGAGACTGGGAAGACACCCAACGACAACCTGTAACCTCTGTACACCCACGCACGCACACACATGCACGCACACTATATGTCTATATACGTTCAGTCTCTCAAATATTTCCGGTCCTACTTGGGTGACTATATATTGTACAGACAGAGCCTGTGAGTAACTCAACAGCCTCTCCTGCCTTTAGCTTCAGAAACTGGACAGTCTCGATAGTGGCTAAGGCTGGGTTTTGAAACGCTAAAATGATTAACATGAGCAAACTGGTGTGAGGGTGCTAGTTTAAAAAAAACCAAAACCAAAAAGTCTTCAAAATACATCTCGATTGTCCCGGCAGTGGAATGCCACAAGATGGCAGACCTTAATTCTCTTTCGGATTTTCTTTTCTTTTTTTTCCTTTATTTCTCTCTTTCTCTCTTCTTTCTTTCTATTTTTAAGAGGAATAACCCTTTATTTACTTGTTTCTCAGAAAAAACCTCAGTTCTGGCTGAGGCAGCAACACCAGTGATGGGGGCAGAAGCTACAAGAAAATGCAGATGTGTGAGCCCAGAAGGCACTGACCTTTCCACATAGGAAGGTACACACAGTTTTCACAGACAAAGCCAGGACAAGATGTGTATGTGTGTGCTCAGGCACAAGGAGGTCAGGACCAACTTGAGATGTCAGTCCTCGGCAGCTGTCTGGCTTGTTTTGTGAGACCGTGTCTCTAGTGAGGCTGGCTGGTCACTGTGGCCTCTAATCTCTAGAGATCACTTGACTCCAGCTCATCAACACTGGCATTATAAGCACAAGCACCATGTCTGGCTTTCACCTTCTAGTCTTTAGACTTTACTATCCAGGGGTTGGGAATGTAGCTCAGTTAATCGAGCATTCTTTAACATGAAGTCCTGAGTCTATCCCTAGCACTGGAAAACAGCAGCAACAACATGTATATATATAATCATATATATGTATGTGTATATGTATATATATACACATATGCAATATACACATATAACACACACACAGGTACGCACAGTCACTCAGGAGATAGATGTATGAGAATCAGAGCTTCAAGACCAGTCTGGACGGCAGGATTCCCCATAGTCTTGTTTAGTTTCTGTGCTGATAGTCTGTGTTATACTGTTTATTGTTGTTATTCATTTCTTTCTTTGTTTGGGGACAGAATCTTGATACGTGGCCCAGGCTGGTTTTCAAGTCCAAATCTTCTTGCCTGAACCTTAGCACCCCTGACTTATGAGGAACCTGTCTGTACCCACCCACCCCAGCGCTGGCTGCAGGGTTTGGATCCAGGATATCCCTCCCCCTAAGCATGAGTCTTCAACACACAGACTCGGAGCCAAATGGCCTGCAGCACTCTGAACCAAAACCACTCTTTAATAATAATCTGCAAGTTTAATTTTCATATCTTGAGGGTTGTAAATAATTTAAAAGTTATTTTTGCCTTCAGTCCCACCTCTGCTTCTGTGTGGAAGCCAGTAGTTGGTGCCTCAGGACACAGCCTCTCCATAAATGACTGCCCCTTTCCTTTTCCCTTGTTGGCAGCCCTGTTCAAATGTAATATCGTCTTTGCTCAGAGGCCATTTGCCAACTTTTTGGCAACCTATGAACCTCCCATTGTTCACTTTTACAAGTTTCACTTTAAAAAAAAAAAAAAGGCACGGCACTGCACATATTTCCTTTGAACATGAAAGTAAATGAAGCTTGCTTTGAGAATTTCATAAGCCCTCTGACATAGAGCATGCCACAAAAGCAGGCTTAGACCCTCGACTCCATGCATACAGTACAGAAGAGAGTAAAGGGGGAATTGGCAAATGACCCCTTACCTGGAAACATAGTTTATTGTTAATGCGCACTGGCCCTTTTGTATTTTTCAGATAAAATATAATTATATACCTTAAGTTTAATGAGAAAAACTCATTAGAAGAGAGTAGTCGTGTTCACAGGCTTCATGGAGCTTTTATATTTTGACTTAGTCACCAAATCTGTAATCCTAATTTTAATGATGACAGTATGGAGAGGAAGCAGCCCAGGATTTGTAGCCATGGGGTGTAAGTTTTAGTCCTGATAGCCATGCACAATCAATCGCCTTCCGGAACTCTAATGTCTCCGTGTGTAAACCAAGCATGGTGACTGAGGCGTGCCCATACCCTCAAAATGTCCAAGTCCTGGTCTCCAGAATGAGTGTGATGTCACATGCAAAGAGACAGAGTTGCATACATATACGGATGGAGTTCAAGATGCCCCCAGCTGAATTTGAAATAGGAAGGTTCTCCATCTTCTAGATGGATCCCAGGCAATCACTAAGGACTTCGAAAATATCTGCTGGGAGGGGGATGTGATTTCAGAAGAAAGGCACAGGTAGATGCAATGTTGTTAGCTGTGCCAATGGACAGGAACTCCAGACAAGAAATGTAGTCTCCACACGATGAAAAACTGAGCTGGAAAGATGGTTTAGCCATTAAAAGGCTAGGCCCACAAGCGTCAAAGAGGGAAAATGTCGAAAAGAGACTGGCCCCTCACGTCCCGGGAAGGAATGCAGCCCCACTGATACCTCAACCTAGTGAAACATGTGTCCGATTCCTGACCTCCAGAACTGTAAGATAACACATTGTTTATGTCACTAAATCGGTGGCACCTTAGCTTTCTGAGACCTTACAGCCACACCACTGGTGTTTTTTTCTAGGACCTGCTTTCCTAAGAGCAAAAGTCATCACCACCATTCTGCCGTCTTTCATAAACTAAGAATTAACCATTTATAATCCTGGTTCCATTAAGATTAAATATTTTCTTCTCCTTCTGTCTTTCTTTTTACTCCTGATTTACTATAAGCAGCAAGAAGAAACCAGGCTGTATGTTCAACATCACGCTCAGGGTTTTCCTTGGCTAAATTACACAAGCTCCATTCACTGCTTACAACTTTGACTCCCATGGAACTGAGATTCACCTGCTGTGCTTTCTGCCCTGTGTATCAGGGATCCCCTTTCATCCATAAACAGGCTTGAATGGTTTTCCCAAAGAGCTTTCAGGAAGGAATACGCCCTTTCTGACCCACTAGCTTTAGTCCAGGTAGATCTCCTGGATTTATGTCCTACAGGACCATAAGAAAATATATATGTCATATTAAGCCACTAAGTTTCTGGCAATTTGTTGCAGTAGCCATAGGAATGGTTTCTTGTAGAATTTCTATGAGAACTGACTCAAGAATGCTTATGAGAGCACTCTGAATGAGGCATGCGCACATCTGCAGGTGATGAAAGTCTGTGGTTCCAGCACTTGGGAGAGGATGACAGGAGGATCAGAAGTTCAAGGCCATCAACAGGTACACAGAGAGTTTGAGGCCAGCCTGGGCTACATGATCATGATCTTGTTTCAAAACTAAACAAACAAGCAAGCAAACAAAAAATATCTGTGCCATTCAAAATCGATGTGTAACTATGCCATGTGATAAGGCTCATTCTCCATGAACAGAAACTGTGGTAGAGGTCCAAGGGGGTAGTACTAGGTCACCAGAGGCAGAACAAATGCACTTCCACTGAGGTGTGCTTCCCTCCATGCTCCCACATCAACCCAAGAAACACACACACACACAAAAAAAATGCATGCACTTTTAAAATTGAGGGTAGCCTGGTGCATGCCAGAGGGAGTGTGTAAAGGTTGAGGGGGGAACTTGCAGGAGTTGACTGCCTCCCTTCTACTGTGTGGGTTCGGCAATTGACTTTTAGCCTAGGAATCTTCCTAGCACAGTGCTCATGAGCCTGAGCTGTAGCATGCTGTGATACACTGTTGTGTGGGTTTGGATCTCTAAAACCTACCACAGTCATGGCAGGGAGCAAGGACTTGGTGTTTATTGAATGAGTGTGTGACATGTGTCTCCGCTCTGATCACCAGGTTTAATTCGATTGATCTGGCTTGCTGCGCAGGGGTCCCCTTCCTCCCTGACACTCTATTTTCATCCTTTCTGAGGCCGTAGCTGAAGAGGAGGGTCTGTCCTGATGGAAGAGGACCAGTCTTCAAGTCTGGGAGAGCAGTATGCTCCTTAGCTAGGACTTCTACCTAAGCTCACAGAATCTGAAGGAGCAGGAGCTGGTGTGAAATGGGTGCTGAAGAATCCACCAAACCAGATGTTCTGCCTCTCACTTGCCTCTTCCCCTAATTGTTCATCTTTCTATCCCATGTTCATGAACACCAGTGATTTTACCGAGTTGTTTCTGGGGTGGGGGAGGTTTGTTCAGTTAAACATGGTGGGGAAACACTGCATATTCTACATCCTTCTTTGCAAAGTGGACTTGACTCAATCATCATTAGTTCTGAAAGGTCCTTTGGTAGCGGAAACAGATTTCCTTTTATTCACACTAATATTACAAAAGTAGATGCACTTTGGAAACTTTTGCCAGCCATGACACAGGCAGAGGTGTGTGGCCATGTTTGGGATATTCTGAAACTCCAGTTGACCATTGGTCAATCCAGAAAGGTTTGTTACAATTTTGTAAGAATTTTGAACCCACCCCAGGTATTCTGACCCCATGGGTCTGGGTCAAGCCCCAGAAACTTATATTTCTAATGAGTTTCTATGTGATCCAGACACTCCTGGTCCAGAGTCTCATGTCAGAACATTCAATGGGCATTCTGCTCCCCAGCCAGCCTGTGACTGGAATCACCACTGCAATTCACTCTCTCCCGGGGGGTGAGGGGGAGATTAACCTTGGGGACCAAAGTCAGGACTAAAACTGTGAAGATGTCTCTCTTCTTTGCAAAGCAGGAGGTTGTCATGGATGCCTTTAGGTAGGGAGTTTACACACAAAGTCTATACCAGTGTAAGCCAAGGCCACTACAGCTTCAAGGAGCAAGAGAAAAAGACTGTCACATCAAATCCTCAGTGAAGTGTGTTGGCAGGAGCTGTGAGATAGAGATTTAGGACCACGTGGGAGAGAAGTTAGGATGCAGATCTGGAGCTGCTGGTCAAGAAGTAAGCACCTCTCGGCAGAAAGGAGACATCCGAGGCTCGGAGCATGAACCAGGTTCTCCTGGGGCACACTGTCCCTGGGTGTAAGTTAGAGACTCAAACTGGGAAGGACAATCGCCTGGGTGTTAAAGAAATCCTCCCAGCACCCAAATACTATGAATGAATAGAGTAGATGGATGCTCTTCTTGCTAGGTAGACTCTAGGACTTAAGAGCGACCAAAAACCAACAGCCGTACAACCATCTTACTGGGCCTGTTGTGTTGTGTCTCTGCTGAGGGTCTGGAATGAGTATGAACTATGCCCTGCAATTGCTTCTGTGAGTGGCCCCTTTGGGGCTGCATGATTCTTTCTCCCTGAGCTTAATGCGACCACCGCATCAATGGCAGGCCTCCACCAACGGATCCACTGTGGTTCTTTACAATGGTCCCCGCAGAAAACACCTCAACAGCTTTCCAAGGCTCTTCGGAAAAAGACAAGAATCCAAAAATAGAGTTCTCTCTAATTCAAAAGCTTGCTGGCACCAATCCCCAAATTTTCCACATTCAATTTTTTAAATAGCCAAACAAGGGCTTGAGGAGCAATTCAGTCAGTAGAGTGCTTGAGGACTTGAGTTTGATCCCCAGAAACCACATAAAAACAGCCAGACGTGGGGAGGGGTGGGGAGGTGGGGGTGGGCTCTGCACTTGGGATCCTAGCACTAGGGAAGCATAGAGAGGCAGAGCCCTGGGGCTCAGTGACCACATAACCTACTGTCTCTTTTCTGCCTAGAGGTGCTTACTTCTTGTCCAGAGGCTCAGTTCAAGGTCAGTGAGAGATCTTACTGGAAGAACAGGGAAATGGGCCTGAGGGATGACATGGGAGGCTGTCATTTGACCTCCACATGCGTGCACACATGTACACATACATGCACATACATGTGTTCCTGAACACATGAATACACACACCTTAAACAAGCAGCTTTTTAGCATTTAGGGCTGGCTTGCCCACCTGTGGCCCCACACCCAGTATCCATTGATGAGACAGGGCCTTCTGTCATAGGCTGCCATGCTGTGAGGAGTTCCCTTCCAAATACCCTGTTCAAGCACTGTCCGTTCAGGTTTGTGTCTGTGGTCCTATGTTGGCTTTAATCAACCCTCACATCTGTGTACAACTGGCCTTTCTTCTGGGACGCTCAACCCACCACACAGCCCATGTCTGGCACCAAACCGACATTCAGCAAATACGTACATATGTGTGGGAAAAAAAGAATGAAATTTTTTGATAAAGATCACATTGATGTAAAAATTTCCAGGTTTATACAAAACATATGGTGTTTTCTACCCAGGAAGGCCAATGTTTTCCTGCACTGGATTCAGTCCAGAGCAACACCTGGTGTGGCCTGTTTACCTCCTGGTAAGACTCACAGAGTTTCTGGTGGATTAGAGAACCAGCTTCTTCACCCCTTCATTATCCATGTCTCTTTGTCTTTCTTTCTTTCTGTTTGTTTGTTGAGATGGCCACATTGTTCAAGGTGGCCTTGAACTCTTTGATTTAATGATTTCTCTTTTGGCCCTGGAGTAGCTTGGAGTACATGTGCCTGCCACTGCACTCAGAAAACACAACCTTCTCAGCTGACTCACAAAGCTGACCATGCCAGCCCCAGTCCAGTCAGCCTGAAAGGAGAGGTGAGTGTTTCAAAAGATCATTTTATCACCATTTAGAAATGTAGCCGTTTTCTTCCATTCTTCATATTTGTGAGTACATAAATTAAAAGTCCTGTTTCATCAGAAATTACAAGGCTAAAGTTATGTTTTAAGTCTTAATTATTGTGCTCCAGAGATCTATAAAACAAAATCACCTCTACTCAGTAAACCTCACTTGTCCAAGGACGGATAACTTCCTGGAATGCTGGGGGCTGTTCACGCAAGGTAACAAGCCGTATGTTTTCATTTCAGTAAACAAGACTGGTTGCCCCAACTGCACAGGATGTATTTGATCATATGTAGATGGCAGATACATAGACAGGAAGTATGTAACCCTGTGTGGTTCACTTGACTAATGTAATTCGGGGCTATTCTCTGGGAATCCTGGGTATGGATCTTCCCAGTGTCCACTCTCCTGGCCAGTATTTAATAAGGCTTGCTTCAAATTTGGCTCAAAATCGTAGTGGCGGTTTTATTCTCACCTGGAGGGATTAACAAAATCACGATGGAAGTGAAAAAGTTACCCTGGCTAGATGACTGCTCTCCTGTGTGAAATGTCTGACTTCCTCTGTCACTGGCTTGAGTGATCGCCAAAAACCGAGTGCTGGAGGGAAACTCCTGCGCATGCGTGCGAGTGCTGCAGGGTTGCTCAGTGATAAAGTACTTAACTCGTATATCGTTCAGGGCGCAGTAAGAGGGGAACAGGTCAGTCAGTTGGCGGTATCTCATGTGTACCAAGTCCATGCAAAACCGAAAGGACCATTGCCGTAAAAACAATCACGAAAACCAAAAACCCTGAAGGAAGCAAGGGAAAGAGGCATTTGTGCAGCTGGCTACTCATCCCATAAGTGTTTCCTGAACTGCCTATCTACTTTGGGCAGACCGGTCCATCCCACTCCCTGCACTTCATGGAACTTTCCCTGAGCACCACATGACCTTCCAGGAAGTGGCAAAAAGTCATCAGAAGCAACAAAGACAGCAGCCATGAGAACACCAGTACCAAAGGAGTGCGCACAATCCTGGCCCTGTGGTGAGAAGTACTCCAGGCAGCCGGCTCTCTCTTCCAGGGGTGGGCAGGGCGCCCCTCCATTCAGTGGCTCCTGATGTACTGAACGCCTGCGCACCCGCGTGGTGGGCTGGCACTGACCTGCGCAGCCGCTCCAGGGACTCCATTCTCCCACAAAGCAAGGGCGAGCTGGAAAACAGAACAACGTGCTCACGTTCAGTTAACCCAGCCAACTTGCCAGGTTGTTCCTGCCCACACCAACGGTAGAATCTAGCTAGCTGTGTAGACTTCGTAAACATAGCCATGACCTGTATCTGGGAACACAGCAGATCTCAGAGACATGAACTCCACCCACCCTGATGGTTAAACAGATAATCAGGTACTTCTGCAGAGACCCGGGATGCTGAGGGTTGGCCAGGGACACACAGGTAAATGTCTACGGGCTGCTTCCTCATATTCCTGGGTTTACAGACTTTTTTTTTTTTCTCCATAATAGTAACTTTTATCCCAGCCACTAATTTTTAACATGACTTTCCTTCCAGTTTGTATTTTCACGTACACATATTTATAGAAAATGGCATGCTATTTCAATACATGTGTACAAGTGTATAATGATCAAATTAGTCACTGGTAAACTGCTTTTCTTAAACATTGAGCATTTCCCGTGGGTGGAACTAATAGCCATTTTGGAATATAAGATTGTTAACAGCCACAGTCGTCCAGCAGCACTACAGAGTGCTGGGAGTTATCTCTCCTAAGTGCAGCACTATACCTGGTAGGCAGCCTTTCTCTGCCACCTCCTCCTCCCTTCCCAGAACACTATCAACAGTAGTATACATTCACTGTAGGAAACAGAGAAAATAATTACAAAAAAACAAAAAAATGCACCTTATCCGTCCCCAGTACTTCCTGATCAATCCTTGTAGAAAATGCAATGATAAGACAAGTGACTCCGCCCAACAGTGGTGGCGCACGCCTTTAATCCCAGCACTCGGGAGGCAGAGGCAGGCAGATTTCTGAGTTCGAGGCCAGCCTGGTCTACAGAGTGAGTTCCAGGACAGCCAGGGCTACACAGAGAAACCCTGTCTTGGAAAAAAAAAAAAGACATGTGACTCAATAGTGACAAATGCAAGCTGGGCACACAGGCCTGTGCAATAGAACGAGGTCTGTGATAGAAGTCCATGAAACTACAGACACCTCGTTTTTGACAAACAAAACAAAAGCACACGTTGGAGAATGGAGAGTTGTCAAGGTCCTAAAGACCCCATTCCCCTAAGCAGGCGTGCTGGTGACCGTGCCCTACACAGGAGGACTCCGGCTGGGTAAACAGAAGGATTGTTATTGGGCAAAGAATCCTGGGTGTTTCTCCTCACCCAGACCCACCCATGACCTTCCCCCAAAGTCAACTAGCTCTGGCAAAGGCAGCTAGGACTGGGTGAATCTAGACTGTCTTCGTGGCCTCAGGCCCCACCCTGCAAGCCGACATGTAAAATCTGCATGCCTATTCCACTCTTTTGCTCTTCAAATGGTTCTGGGAAATCTACATATAGAAAAATGAAATTGGATCTCTCACTCTGCATAAAAATCAGTTCCAGTGACTCAGTGATCTCAGTGTTGGCTCTCACACTCTGAAACCACCACAAGATAAAGCAATGAGGGAGTATGTCCGAAGATATGAGCACACACAAGGACTTTCTGAATAGGACTCCAGGAAATAAGGCCAAAAATGGAGGTAGTGGGATCTTACAAAATATAAAAGCTTCTGTTAATGGAGTGAAGAGCCAGCCTACAACACAGGAGGCAACCTTTGCCAATGGTACACCTGACAGAATTAGTGTCTGGAATATACAAAGAACCTAGACATCAAACATCAAGATAACAGGGTTAATAAATGGTCTGTTCACTGTCTGCTCTCAGTGTTGAGGCCTGTCTCCCTAGCATAGCTGTAGCCATGTTGTTCCATGCCTGCCAGTTATTCATTTTGTTGCTGTAATATGCCTGTCAGTCACTGACACAGAAAAATAACTGACTCACAGCACGGTCACACTGACCACATACCTTGTTATGTTTTGTATGTTATAAGGTTTGTTAATCTTAAAAAATTCTACAACGATAAGCTTCACATAGGACCCATCAAATTAAAGGTCAATAGAAACTGTTATGTCCTAAATGGCTTGAGTCAGGGCTGACCACTGGGCAGCACTTCCAGCACCCGCGTATGAGCACATTGTGATTTTTGTGGTTTCAGCCTTTATAAGCTGGCCCTGGGAAATGTCCAGCTCACTCTCAGCTCTGAACTGTTGCCCTGACCAATCATTTTTCATGGGGTTTACAGGGAGATTCCTGTACCCGCACAATCAACAAGATCCAGAAGAGATGAGAGATGCCTTCCATTTCCTTCTATACCTTGTTTACCTTTGCATACTCTCCCCCAATTAAATAAATGGTATGGATGGATCTTGGCTAAACAAACAAACAAATAAAATGGTTTATGAAAAAAAGCACAAATCAAGCATCCTTGGCCATCAGGGAAATTCAAATTCAAATCATACTCCAGTGAGAATGACTATTATCAAGACAACAAATGACTGTAAATGCTGGCAAGGATGGGGGGAATTCACGGTTGTAACTGGAGAAAAAACTGGTACAGCCACTATGGAGATCAGTGTGAAGGGTCCTCAAAAAAATCTAAAAGTAGAAACCACTTGGGGCTCAGCTCCAATTCCGAAACTGAGCATAGCTTCCTCCTGAGCCTCTGTTGTGTTGTGTGTTATGTGTTGTGTTAGGTTGAGACAGGTCTCTCAACATAGCTCTGGCTGTCCTGGAACCCACTTTGCAACCCAAGCTGGGATCAAACTAGCAGAGATGTGCCTGCCTCTGCCTCTTTGCCTCTCTGCCTCTGTCTCCCAGTTGCAGGGATGAAAGGTGCTCCACCATGCTGGCAGCCATCTGAGCCTCAAGAATCCAGGTGCTATAGTGTGCCCCTGAGCGAGATGCCAAGACTTTCTTTCCCACAAAATAAGACCCCCTTTCCCCTATTGCCCTCAAGACATAATAGTGCCATTTATATGCAGTCCCTCTGGCTTTTGAAAACTTCTGACAGTTCCTACATGAAAACACCTTATACCTGGTATAAAAAGTGTATACGCAATTGAAAGTTCAAATTTTAAAAAGGTATTTCATTTCCCATCTAAAACCCCAGTGGTATCACATGTCACTCCCTTCATGCATGAGATGAGCCACATGCACCATGGAAACATCCCTTGGAAACAGCTCATCTCCTGATGAGTCCTCTCCTTTTGAATGTATCTTAAGAAGGAAGCTTCATAGGGCGCATATTAATAGCTTCGTCGTTGTGACTAAGATGCTGAGCACATCTGTGGATTACTTAGAATTGTCTATTCAAGTCCTTTGCCCATTTATGAACTGAATTTTTAACTTTCTATTGTCATGGAATTGTCAAGTGAACAGAAACTCCTTGTCAAATTGATAATTTTCACATATTTTCCTCCATTCCTGTGGTCTGCCTTTCTTCTTTCTTGATGGTGTCTTTTTGTACAAAAATATTTTTTTAATCCAATCAAGATTAACTCGCCTATTTTGTTTCTAGTGTCTCACATGCTTTGGACTCAGTATGGGGCTGTGTGTTGACTCACAACTCCAACATCATGAAGAATTGTGCCAATAATTTCTCCCATAAGTTTATAGTTTGTTAGGGTTTTTTTATTTGCCTTTTTTTATTTGTCTGTGGAAATAGACATCCGTCTCTACTCATTTGCATTTGGATATCCAATTTCCTTGGCACTGCCTGAAGAAACCAGGGACCTTTAGTACTCTGGTCAGAAGTTCTGACCGGTGCCAGGTGTGGCAGAGCACATCTATTATCTCAGCATTTGAAGGCTGAGGCAGGGGGATTGAGAATTCCTGCCCATAGTGAAACTTGTTTTCGAGGTGTCTGCCTATATAGTGGAAGGGTATGGTCAACCAGAAATGTCCATGTCGTGTCATCAAGGAGTCAGAGAAATTCACTCTCCAGAAGACATTCAAAGAGACGCCCAGGCTGGTAACAGGCTATGAAGGGCTCCTCCAAGCTTCATGCTTTCTTGGCCTCACTTCCTCCCTGAACGTCTTCATCCCTAAGTCTGTTTCATTCTTCCATGTGTTGAACTTGAACAGGACTTAATACTTGGATTTTAAAATGCATTTGTTTCAGATTTTTAAATCTGGACAATGCTATAACATGAAACTGACCATGTCATACTGTTGTGATATGATCTTGAGTTTGACTTTACATGTGTATTCAGAGCTAACACCAGGGAGTAATTTCTGACAGAATTTAGCCTCTCAGAAATTCTTTAAATCTGTGTCTCATGCCCAGCATTTGTTGATTTGGTTTGGTACCTTTTGACAGCTCCAAGAGTCACAGAATCACTGCGTTAACTGTTGTTCTTATTGACGTAAGATTTGTCCTTGACAAAAAAAGTTATTTGCTATTTTTCCAATCCTACTTTCAAATCCCCACAAAGGGCAGAGTACCAGTGTGTACTGAGAGTCCTAGATACTCAAAGGCTGAGAAAGGGGGATCACTTGAGCTCAGGAGTTCATCAACAGCCCAAGCAAAGTTTATTACAGCCCATCTCTTATAAATAAACAGACATACATCTCATAAAGACAAACTCAAGTTCTAGGTTCCAAGACAATTCATGGCTTTATTCTAACACAAAAGGAAAGAGGAACTGAAATACAATCATATGGGGGGAAGTGCTCGATAAGATTTTGCTAAAAGATTAGCCGGGGGCATTTATTTGTCTTCCACTGGCAGGTTCTATTCTTGATTCTCTTCTGAACTTTTGACTATGTGAGTTGGAATTCACCGTAGATGGAATTTACCACAAGTGATTTTTGGTCCCAGAGGTTAGAAGAAGTACAGGAACTTCTGACAGATTTATTGCAAGTCATATATTACAGCTGCGAGACACATATTTCCTTTGAACTATTTCATTAGCAGCCCTGCCCTGTTCCCTCTGAAGCTTATCTTTATAGACATAGAATAGTCTTTCTTCAAATTCAGTCTCCTCTGTCTTCACATGTGCTTTTACCAGCTGCTAATGGGATCTGCCGCCTAATCAGCTGGTGCTTGATGGCATTGGACTCCTCTCTGTTCAACTACTTAACAGAATTCGATGACATCATCCCACACCCTTTCAGGGTAGGAAGCCTAGATTTAATGGGTACAGGAAATTCAGTGATGTCTTTCTCTTCTTTGTTTAAATTCAACTCAGTATTCAGGTTGGGTTTCTCCAGAAGCAGCCTGTATGGGATGTGGACTTGACTGTGAGTCTTTGATTTGGAAAGTGATCCTGCCAAACACCATAGGGAGTGGTGAACAAACACAGAATGCATAGCTATGTTCCTAGTGTTGGCCTCGTACACCTCTGACTTGAGCCTACTGGACAGCGAGGGTGATGGATCACCCAGAGAGTGAGGAATGATGGAGTTCTTATTGGTCAGCTGGTCCCAGATATCCGTACCCCCAGGCACAAGGGAATGGCCAAGAACAAACAAGTAGTTATCCCGTATGCAAGAATAAGATCTATTTCTGATAGCCAGTCATATCCAAGGTCAATAACTTTAAAAAGTGCACCCCTGTTTGTTTGTTATTGTTTTGAGGCAGGGTCTCACCAAGTGGCCAAGATTTGCTATGGAGACCGTGCTGTTCTTGAACTCTCAGAGATTAGTCCAAGGGCTGAGATTGAAAGGTGAGCTCTCGTGCCTGGCTTCTCCTTCGCTTTTTGCCTTTTGTCAGTGCTGCTGTTGTTTGGTCTTGTTTGAAAGGGCGTTAGTTACTTTTTTGTGGCTGGGAAAGAATACCATGACCAAAACAAGTTCAGGAAGAATGAGTTTATTTGATTATGATTTCCGAGGACTAGAGAATAGGTTAAGGCAGGAGATTACGACATGGTGGCCACCGCAGGAAGCTGGGA
This sequence comes from Rhynchomys soricoides, assembly GCA_019843965.1. Taxonomy (NCBI): domain Eukaryota; kingdom Metazoa; phylum Chordata; class Mammalia; order Rodentia; family Muridae; genus Rhynchomys; species Rhynchomys soricoides. The sequence goes on along the minus strand of JADRCH010000109.1, from coordinate 1,945,114 downwards.
GACTGAAAGCTCCCCTCTCAACTACACTCGGGAAATGAAGGCAGAGCAAGAAGGCAGCTGGGGCTATAAACCCTCAGTGCCCATGCCCAGTGACACAGTTTCTCCAGCAAGGCCCCACAACCTCTTCCAAACAGTGTCACCAGCTGGCACCAGGCACCATGGGTACAGATACACAAGTCTATGGAGAATATTTCTATTCAAGCCACCCTTGCTTCATTATGAGATGAAATCCAAACTCCTCACTCTCCCACGTACACACACGTGCACACACACTTGCACACACATACATACACACACACATACACAAGAACACTCACATTCTCCATTCACACACATTCTTACACACATGTGCACACACATATACACACATACACAAGAATACTCACATTCACACACATGAACACACACACATACATGCACAGACACATATACACACACATATATACACATGAGTACACTCATATTTGCACACATTCTTACGCACATGTGCACATTCATACACACAGAGAGACACATATATACACACGTACGCACACATTCTTACATGTGCGCGCGTGCACACACACACACACACACACACACACACACCACTGGCACCGAAGCTTCTACTACACTGCCCCTGCCCTCCCAGGACAGCAAGCACGTGTGTGCTCTAGGCCTCTGGGCACATTTTCACTTTCCTTCACGTTTCTTTCTGTACAGAGTATGACTGAAGACTGCTCATCTAAAGTCTCAGACAAACTGGTTCCTCAGCCAAGTCCTTTCTTTCTGTGCCTTAGCTTGGGGAGATCTGGCCTCTGATGGCAGCCAGGACTCTCCACCCTTTTTAGCCCGTTTATATCTCTTGCCGGTACCTCACCGTAAGTAATGAGCTCCCTCCGTTTTATCATCTGAGGCTTGAAACTGTATTTCCTTTTATTTGATCCTGATTTTCCTCACCCAAAGATTTCAGCACATAGTGAAAGGAATGTTCCCTCTCTGTGCCCTTCCCAGGCCTTCTGTGCCCTTCGCAGGCCTTCTGTGCCCTTCGCAGGCCTTCTGTGCCCTTCCCAGGCCTTCTGTGCCCTTCCCAGGCCTTCTGTTTCCATATGTCTGCCCCCACTGGCTCAGGGTGGACTTTTCCCATGAGAACTGAAATTCGGGGCTGTCTTTCTGTGGAGGAGACACCTCCCGTCTAGGGTTACCATGGTCTTTCTCTAGGCAGACCACAGCTCTGAGTTGCTAGATGACTACTCTTGATCTTCAAGTTCCCGAGGGCAATTTTTTAATTTGTTGTTTCTTGGTTGTGTTTTGAGACAAAGCACCAGTGTAAGACCAGGATGACTTCAAACTCACCATCTAGCTAAAACTGGCCTAAAATGTCAGTCCCCCTCTTTTCAGCCTCCTGGTTGCTAGGATAGCAGGTATGAACCACTACAGTGTCTTCAAAAGATAATTTAATTTTTTCTGGCCAGGTGTTGTGGTACATGTCTGCAATCCCAGCACTTCAGAGTTGGAGGTAGGAAGTTCATGGGCATCCTCAGATACATAATGAATTCAAAGGCATCACGGGCTACATGACAATCTATATCAAAAAAAAAAAAATCGTTTTTCTTGATGCTACTTCCTCTCAAAGTGAACACACACCAGCATCACATCCCAAGTTAAACTGCTAGCACGAGAAACTTCCCTCATCAATCAGTACCATTGAGTTCTTCCTCCTCTGGTGTAGCATCTTGATCTTGTCATCATATGTCAATCTCTCCTGGGTTCATCACACAGACACAAGCTCTCTTCTTTGTCACCCTGCCCTGCTGCTTGCCCATCTAAAAGTCAAAGGCCAAGTGCTTTCTCCCTTACATCAGGTTCAGACATCCTAATATCCCTGTGGAATATTCTGTGCCAGCACTACAGTAGTGCCCACTTGTTTACAACTATTGCTTCTTGACAGTCTATAGAAATAGTACAAAATGGCTTCTGAATCAGCACAGGAAAGGCAGGCGTATCTTGTGGAAATGTTCTGTTGCATCTCTGCCATCTTCCTCTTCCTTCCTAGACATATGCATCCTTTTCTGTCAACCTTGTCAAGGCCTTCCTGAGACTCAGATGCCCACATTGTCCAAGGGACTCTTTCTACCTCAATTAAAAAACAAAACAACAACAACAAACCAGGTTTTGTCATTGTTGTTTTGTTTTGGTTTTTTCCTCTTGTAAAAATGATGTCATCTGATCCTCAGTAGGTTTTTACAAAATCTTTTAAGACATCAGGTGGACTAGTTTATAAAATTGAAGCTGAACAGTGAACTAAGCTACTTTGATAGACAAGCAGGATTCTAAGCATCATGTAAACCTGACGTGGGGCTGGGGGGGAAAATACAAATGTAAAAGGTAGTGGTGCAAATGATACTTCTGGGTAGTATTTCCAGTAGAACTGTGTCCTTGCACGCACTTCTGCGCCCCTCATCGTTTTGGCAATGCTGGGGACTAAGATGAGACCAAAATCAAGTGTAACTTCAGCAGGTCATGATACCACAGTGAGTCAATATCAGTTGAGCTGTGATTAAGAGCATGTGGGTGGGTTTAGGGAGGGGACCTGGCCCAAAAAATGCCACCTGAGTGTCAGTGTCTTCCCTCTCCTCGACTGTAGGCCACCACTGCTAAGTCACCTGCTTTGAGTAAGGGTGTCAGGCCCTGCACTGCCTGCCTCTCTCTCACACTGTGCTGGTTGGAAAATCTTCAGCTTTCTCAGTCCTTACCATCTGAGCCATCCTTCCTCTTGGTTGGTTGTGAGTCCGTGTTCATAAACACGGTGTCCCTTTCCCTGTTGGATTTCAGACAGTTTGTTTCCTGGACTCCCCAGAGATCAGGGAGAAGACACAGGGGCTACTCAGTTTTTGCCTTGTCCTATGTGAATTAATAATTGCTACGCATATTTCTACCTCTTCCCTACGTTTCTGTGAAGGATCCAGTACAGCCCACTGTTTCAATGATCTTAGCATTAAGGTCAGAGGAACCCAGTGCTGAGTTAGCAGCTTGGGAGAGGCACTGGGCAAGCAAGAGTTCCACTAAGTTCTTCCAGGGCAGCATGACTTGAATCTGGGTCTGTCCCCCTCCTGATAGTTTATATATACCCAGTGAAGGGTTTTTTGTTTTGTTCTGTTCTGGTTGGTTGGTTGGTTGGTTGGCTGGTTGGCTGGCTGGCTGGCTGGTTTTGGGGTTTTAGAGACAGACTTTCTCTGTCTGTCATACTGCCAAAGGGCTTCAGAAAGCAACAATAGAAGCACAACCTTAGGAAGAACAGAGTCTGAACCGTGAGACAGCTGTGAGTACTGAGTAACCTGGGACTCTAGACTTTGCTGTATCTAGGAAAATGTATGTAGTCAGCACAGATTCCATTCAAAGAGGTGGCTAGTAGCAACCTGAGACCAAATTCCCAGCCTTAGCACTGTCCTCATTCCTGTGCGCTTGGGTGATTGCGCTCTTGCCTATCTCAGCTACGGCATTTGTAAATCAATTTGTAAATCCCAATGTCCTCGAGTCAGACAAGTTTCTGAGCTCAGGCCTTCCCTGATCTGAGGCAGATGTACATAGATAAACATCTATATACATACTTGATTTGGGTGTCTTTTCTCCCCAGTGTCTGGAGTAGATTTTTGCAAAAAAGAAAAATAAATCGTGATGCTAGTGGCCAAACTCGAGACCTGCCCTACTAGGCAATGCTCTACCATTATATGCCATCTGAGGATGTAATTTTTAACTAATTTACTCATTGTGGTTCAAATACTCTGCAGAGCAGGTAGACCTGGGACCTGGAACTGACTGTGGTTCTAGGTTTCTTAGGTGTTACCTTCTAGGCACCAGTTGTCAGCCCCCTGTGGCATTCTCACTTTCCTTTTACACAAGAGATACTTTGAGCCCCAAGAGACCGACACACACTTTCCAAAGCTATGAGGCCAGTGGATGGCCGAGTAAAGGTTAAACCTTTACTCTTTAACTTAGGGACAAAATCATGGCATTGTGGCTGTTTCAGAGCAGGGATCACAAATAATAAATATTTGGAGGGAAGATTCCAGGAGATTAGAGGCATTCTGCCAACGTGCTGCTCTCAGGGCAGCTTCTAGCTGCAAATCTAGTTCTGGCCAGTGGAGGCAGGCCCACAGCAATCCTGACCCAGTAGCTCACCCAGGGCTGAGGAGGCTGGGCCTCTCAGCTCTGCCCTGCCCCTGCCCCTTATCCTTCCCTGTAAGGTATAAGCAGGCCTAGTCTCACCAAGTAGCCAGCTTCCAATGGCCACTATTTCCTTTGTGCCTTCACAAGAAGCGTCTGACTAGAGTGTGCACCAGCAAGGGACCTTATTACCCTGCTATTCTTTAGCCTACAAAGCCCTCTGTTGACCCCGAGGAAAGCACACGTAGGACTCTTGGATATGCTTTTAAATTCCACGACACACTAGCCCTTCTCTGGCTTTAGTTCCTCTGTCTGTCACCTACAACCTTTCTGGAAGGAGTGCAGTTTCTGTGATTTGGTTTTGGATTCTTCACAAGATGGTAAGCTTACTTAATCTCCTTCATCTATCCAATAAACTCCTGATCCAAAATAATTGATTTTACTATTTCTACAGCCCAGGTTAAAAAGAGGGCATTTCACTTCTTTGTTGCTAGATAAAGAACTGGGAGGGTTTGTGATACAGCCTTGATCTGTCCAGTCTCTTAGAAACAAAGTACAGCCAAGTGTAGTACATGCATCTTTAGTCTCAGCACTCTGAAAGCAGAGGCAGGTAGATCTCTGTGAGTCTGAGGACAGCCAGAGCTACAGAGAGAGACCATACCCAATAATAATATAATAATAATAATAATAATAATAATAATAATAATAATAATAACAATAATAATAATAAATTCCTCTCATAGCAGTCCCCTCTTCCCCCTCCCTCCGAAGAGCCCAAATCTCTCTCTTTATCTAGTTGGGTTCCCTCTGTTAGCTGCAGGGCCTGGCAGAAGCACTGGACAAGGATCTTATGAGACTTTCCCCAGATCTTCCAAGTATCTCCTTCCAAACTGTCTTCCTGATGACCTGTTTTGGTAAAAGTCTCCCCCCCACCAACTCTAGTTTTTCTGCCCTCAGCCAGCTACTGTTTGAAAATATTAAATGGAAGATCCCAGAAGTAACTAATTCATGTTCGCTCTCATGCATTTCCAAGTAAAGTGAGGAAGTCTCCTGATGCTCTGCTCCTGTTTCTTTCCAAGCACTACTCAGCCCTCTGTCCACCATGCTAGGCTGGGCACACATCTGCCCATTAGCCAGGCAGGAGCCTTCCGAAATCCACTGTGGTGATATTATGGGGCTTTATTCCACTCACATAAAGCCATGGAGTGCAAAAGTAAAAATACAAGAGAAGTGGCTCAGAGTAAAACGCACAAGGACAGACAAACCCCGGCACTGTAGGAAAAGACACACAGGAACAAATCCAAACCAATGCTGGCGTTGGGTATCCCTAGCCGTCAAGGACAGTGTCCCCTGCAGGAAGAGGGAGCCTTCTGTACTGTGTACATGAGGTCTCTCCTGTGCTTCTGGCACGGTGACTTCCTAAGGAGTAGAGACCACATCTTCAGTGTCACACCACCCTTGTGCTTACCACAAACCAGGGCTGCCGGACTCTAGGATAGACAAGCCCCTCAAGGATGACTAGGTTGGCAAGACCCAGGGATCTGTAGTTGAGACACTCAGTTTAGGGTGCTGCTGGGGGCAGGGACACATGGCTCAGACTCACTACATGTTCTGATTGATTGACTTTTCCAGCTTCCTTTAGCCTGAGGCAAGATGTCCTGGAACAGTGGGGGAAAACTTATCAAAAAGGGCATCCCCATCACTGGTAAATAATTCCAGTCAGTAAATCTTTGGGTTTTTTGGCTGTGCCCTTCCACAGTATCAGGCCTGACCTGCCTGGGAGTTGACAGGCTCTTAGACAAGAGGCAAGAGAGGTCTTCTTGCTACTGGGCCTCTGGTTCCTGGGGTATGGCACGGCCCTTGGGTCCTCTCCACAGAAGTTGCCTAGGACCTCTGTAGAGACCAATGAGTTCAAATCCTGTCATATGTACAGCTTTGGAACTGATCTGATTAGCAAGAAGCTGAGCTGCTTTGGTTTCTGGAACTGACTTCTTGGGCACAGTTTGTTTTTCAGGACTGTGTTTCTTATTTCTTCCTTTACCTTTAAATTCAATTAAACTAGCTTTGACTGAACCCAACAAAGGGGTAAAGAACTGTGAGATGCTATGGGAATGCTAACTAAGAAAATGCCTCACTTGGGGCTGGAGAGATGATGGCTCAGCAGTTAAGAGCACTGACTTCCAGAGGTCCTGAGTTCAATTCCCAGCAACCACATGGTGGCTCACAACCATCTGTAATGGGATCCGATGTCTTCTTCTAATGTGTCTGAAAACAGCTACAGTGTACTCATATACATAAAGTAAACAAATAATTCTTTAGAAAAGGCCTCACTCTAAAAGATATTCCAAGAGCACAGAAAACCTCACAGGAAGCAGCTCCTGTGGTCCATGATGGAAGCCACCACAGAACACGTCAGACCTCTGAGAATGAGGAGGCCCCTCCGAGGGCAAGCTTGGTACAAAGTGGGACAGTTTCACTTTCCTGCCCTTGTCACCCTTCTCCATCCCCAAACTTTATCTGTGAGGTTAACAGAATAAGTGTGGTGAAGGCTGGTCCAGGGACACACCCCTGACAACTGTCAGCTCCATCTTTCCAGGCCCCAGGTGACTCTATGCAGCTGGAGTTCTTGAGTCACTGAATTCATCCCAGAGGTGACCCCACATATGTTGGGGGGTGCTTCAGAGATGTTAGATGAAGAGGACTGGGAAGCCTAGGATTGAGCAGAGATGGTACTGGGATTGAGCCGGCTGACACTGGGCTGGCCTGGAAGCGACCAGAAGAGTCCTTAGAGGTCCCTCCCCAGGCCCAGCCACCCACCTGGGCATGCCCTGTCGTAGTCGAAGCAGCAGTCCCCGGTGAGTCGGCACGCTTGGTCACAGAAGCACGTTCCATAGACCCTGTCCAGCCTCCAGCCGCGGGCAAAGCAGGCTGGGTCCCGTCCAGGACAGCAGCGGCCAGCTTCTGCGCAGCCAGCCAGGGCCCCGGGCCACAGCCGCGCCAGAGCGCACAGCACCATCCATAGGGTCTTCATGGTCGGAGCTGCGGCGACACCTGCGAGCGGACCCAGCCAGAGCCTCCGGCGAGAGCTCGGCTCCGACAGCCGCAGCCCCCGCCCTCGGCCCTCCGCCCTTCCGCACCGCCCCTTGGATGCCCTGGCTGTGAGCCCGCCCGGCAGGCTCTGGGCGGGTGGCGCTGGGCGGTGGCGCTGGGGCCCAGGTGGGACGCGCCTCTCCTCCCGGTCACCAACCCGCCCCGGACCGCCCCGACACCCACAAAGCAGGTGCTCGCACAGCCTGCCCCCGCGGCCACTGTTCCCAGGCTCCAAACTCTGCCTTCTTAAGTATGGGGACGCGGTAGCCAGTGAGCCAGTGTCTGTTTGCGCCCGGAAAGCCGTCAAAAAAAAAAAACCAAAAAAACAAAAACGGAGCCCTAGGGCACCCGGGCGACCACTAGGCCTCCCAGATCGCTCTAGAAAGCCCTCGGAGGTCCTCTTAGTAAGCTACATCCCACCGGCAACTTGTTTGTTTGCTTGCCTGTTGAAACAGGGACTTGCTACTTACCTCTGGCTGACCTGAAACTCGCAATGCAGACCAGGATCTCGAACTCACAGAGAGTCACTCGCATCTGCCTCCCAAGTCGCTTCTGCCTCCCAAGTGCTGGAATGAAAGGCATGAGCCACTACGCCCGGCTTCACGCCCAACTTTTTATATGTGTGGGTTTTTTTTTAATTTTTGTTTTTGTTTTCTTCTCTAAATATACTAAGTTTTTTACACTTTATTCACCGACATTTATTCTGGAAGTTTTATTTTTTCTTTATGATCTTAAATCATTTAATTATCATGGTCTGTGTAAACATTTTCTATATCTCATAACTTAAGAAATCAAATTAAATTCAAAGTCTAGTTTCTTCCTTTTACATACAAGTTCTTCTCAAAATGATTTTCTCTCCTTGGAGAGAAAGTAATGTAAGTAAAAATTTTAAACTTTACTACAAACGTGGTAACCACTTAGCAACCAAATATAAAAATTAAACATGTTATGCAATGGAAAAACCTACATTATAAGGGTTGAATCTGATAAACCTCGGTCTCGGATTGTTTAGACCAATGTAGAATGTAATGTTATCTTATCGTCCAAAGAAAATATACTCTAAAAAGAAAAAAAAAATTTTTCTTTGTGAGTTAATACAAATAAGTTTTCATCATTGGAAAACGTTTTTGTTTTCCCTTCTGGCAACTCTCTCTTCCTTTTGCAGTTTAAAGAAATAATATGAACTTCTTTGTGTTTTTAGTTGGTGGTTGGGACTAAATACTCTTGCCAACAGATTACACACACCCTCAGCTTTCCTCCTGTTAGAAGTTTTATTAGTTGAGTTTTGTAGAAGCACATTCATGCGGTTTATCTCCACGTCTTCTCTGTCTGTTTTCTCCATGGGATGCCTCTGGGCAGATACTTCTGTAATGCCATAAGAATCTGCAATAGTGCCAGAAAGGTGTAAAAGCAAACAATGCACTGACTAGTTCATTTTCCAGATGAAAACATGAAATTAAATGGTAACACAGAAGAGGAGGTGAGCTCTGTCCTAACAGAAGTGAAAGATGGGCTGGGGAGGTGGGCCAGTGGTTAGAACTGGCTGGTCTTCCAGTGGACCCGGACCCGAGTTTGGTTCTCAACACTCACTTGCGGTAATTAACTGTTGGATTAGGTGGTTAAGGTGATGAACTCCTCCAGTGCCAGAGGAAACACACAGACACACACGCACAGGCACATGAACACACACGCACACACACATACACGCACATACAAACACAAGCACATACACACATAAAAATAAAATAGAGAAGAAAATGCATAATGTCAAATGCTTGCTCAAATACCATATCTTTACCTCCTTTTTCTTTATGCACTAGCAAAAGCAAAGGTTGACAGGAAAAAAAGGTTAGAAATGGACTGTAACACAATCTGGGGATCTGGGTTTTGCATATAGAAAGGACTTAGGTCAGCATCTTCATCCCACACAGAATGCTACTCTGATCTCCATGAGGAGCCTACAGGACATCTGGTGTCAGGTGTAAACAGAGCACAACATGTCTGCTGAATGTCTTGTGGTGACTTAAGGCCCACCCCCCTGGCGTACTTTTAGGCTAACAGCAAGTAAAAGACAAGTACAGCTTTATTGGTGTGCAACACACAGCAAAGAGCAAAGTTTAAGATTGAAAAATGGAGGAAGACCACAAAGAAATGATCATTCCTTAAAGCAAACAAAGGGGTGCTTGTCTCTGGGAATGCTTAAAGAAGCTCACGGTATCAGGTTCAAGCATCAAGAGAACCTTCCCCAGCAAGCCACAGCAAACACAGGGCAAAGTGAGGGGACAGCAGCACATGAGGCAGCCATGCTTACATCCTTGCTAGAAACCGGATGCAGTCAGCTATAACAATGACTTGCTTTGTTTGCCATGCTGCGTGGACATTAGAAGGACAGAAATCACGGTGATGAGCATAGGAAGTGTACCTTTAAAGACTTCCTGTCTGTTATCGTTGGGAGTTATCCAAGACTGAGAAAATTACAAAGAGACGATGAGGCCTGCCTGTTCCATCAGATTCCAGAACACAGTAACTGTAGGGACTTCCACCTGCATGATCTCACTTGGTCCTGTGTAACTGTGAAGCAAATAACTTCCCCATCTTACAGGTGAGAGACACATTAGGTACGCAGCCAATTAGTAACTAATCAGGCCCAGAAACAAAATCACCCTTTCCAAGGAACTAAAGTTTCTCCCTTAGCTTCCAGCGTGGGATGGGGTAGGGAAAATGTGCTCATGGGGAAGAAAGATGGGTAACATTGGGAAGTGCTAGGCTGAGTACCGTAGTTAAGTAGACAGAAACCAAAATACCAGCAGCTTTCCGAGAGGCTGGAATGCGTTTAAAATGTAAGCTAAGGATAAGGAGTACACTCACTGTCAGCTTCAGACTTGCTTGCAAACATGCACACGCGTGCACCCATGTTCAGATGTGTGTGCCCACATGTGTGCATGCACACACACAAACATGGAAAAAATCAAAAATAAAAGTTTTGCATTTTCACTTACAAAAATTGAATTTTATTAAAACCAGCCAGGATGCTCTGAAAGGTATAAGGAAATCTCTTGAGATTGGGTGACAAATAGGATAATTGACACAGTTTGGAGCCATTTGACAGAGGCACAGCACCTTGTGGATTTCTGTCACTTATTTTCTTGAATATCAGATGTCTTTGACTATATTATCTGTGGGGTTTTGTATGCTTGGTTTTTTTTTTGTTTTGTTTTGTTTTGTTTTTGTCCTGAGACAAAATAATGCACACAGATTATAGGAGGGATTTTCGTTTCAGAGATGAATATAGGTATTGATGCAAGCTACATAGCTAGTGAAAAAGTCCTGTCCTCCCAAAGGCAAACACTTGCTGGGTTGCTTCCTTTACTGTGAGGAGGTTTTCTACTTGTTTGTTTGCTTCCTTGCTTGCTTATTTGCTTGACTTGTGTTCTAAGAGAGTGCTTCCCTGTAGCCTAGGCAAGTCCGGAACTTACAACCTAGCCCAGACTGGGCTCACATGCCTGCCAGCTGCAGGGACAATAGACATGAATCATGGAACCTGGTTTGGAAACTTTCTAATTTCATGGAATCTACACACACACACACACACACACACACACACACACACGCACTTTTTCTGCATCAAAATCTTACCATATAGCCATGACAAATGTGGACTTCATTATGTAGGTCAGGCCAGCCCCAAACTCATGTTGGCTCTCAGGCCTTTGCCTGCCTAATGCTGACATTACATTCAGGCACCACCCTGCCAGACATAATTCTTGCTATTATTTCCCAAGCTATCGAAGTCTTTTCAAGAGCCCTTCACTGCATCCGTCTCTCTCCAGCACTTTAGAGGATGCACACCTCACAGAAAGGTCTTTGCTCCATTTTGAATTGAATTATTTTTTGTTCAGGTTCAGAGATCTGAATCTACTTTCATTCTGCACATGGGTACCAACTTTCTTCAGCACCATGGAAGTACAAATTCTTCATGGATTCACATGTCACCCTTGCACAGAGCCAAATCAATCTGCTTCATTTTGATGTTAGTACATGGGCAACTGAAGCAGGCATCTAGGTACAGGTCAGTTGCATGACGGCGTTCAGTTACTGGGGTTCACACCCAGGGTCTTGCTCCTTATCACTGAGATGCATCCCTGTCCCTTGCTTTTCTTATATTATATATTTTATGTATGTTTGTGTCTGGTAGGGGGCATGAGTCTCATGGCACATGCATGGAGGTAGCAAGACAGGCCTCATGGGGAGCTTCTCTCCTTCCACCCTGAGGACCAGAGGAGCACACTCAAGTTGCCAGGCTTGAAGGCAAGTATCCTTCTCCAGTGCGCCATCTAGCTGGCTCCTAGCAGCTGTAGGTTTGTAGGGGTGGTGGTGTTTGCTTCCTTTTGTTTTTAATTGATAGAGTACATTGCTATGTAGCTTAGGTTAGCCTGGAACTTGTCATCTCCTTGCCTCTCATTCCTGAGTCCTGGAACTATAGGCACGTGCTACCACATCAGGTTTGTTTCTCTTGTTCTGTTCCATTGAAGTCTCTGTTGTTTGTTCCATCTGCCCCTATTTCTTTCCACAAACCCCAGAGAACTGTCCCTTTAGAAGTGATTCTCCCATAATTCAGTTGAAAGCAAGTTTCTGAGGACTGTGGGTGTCTACAGTGAGTCAGCAGGCTCCCCGGTAGCTGGGGCTGTACAAGGCGAGCCTGATACTGTTGACTGTCACAGACTCTGTGCCCCAGAATGGCATCACTGAAGCCACGGAGCCCTTGCTTAGTGTTTTCTGAACAGCAGTAGCAATACCTTCAGAACATCCTAGGTGTTATTCTAATGACCATAAATAGATTCATATACCAATGTCCATGCAACTCCAGAAAAACAAGAGAAATACACACAAGCTGACCACTGTGTCCCCAATTAAGTCAACCCCAAGGATTTGGCTCAGTCATAAAGTGCTTGCCATGCAGGCATAAGGACCTGAATTTGGTTCCCAAGCACCCACCAGAAGGCCAAGCATAGTGGCACACACACATAATCCCAGTCCTGGGGATAGAGAGGAGATAGGGCAGATCAGCAGAGCTTGCTGACTGCTCAGTCTAATCTAACTGGTAAGCTCCAGATTCAGTGAGAGACCTCGTCTTAAAAATAAGGTGGGGATGGGCGGAGGAAGAGGCCTGATGCCAAGCCCTTCCTCCACATGCATGTTCCCACAGAGACCACATGCCTCCCCCTCACCACTCAAATCAGCCGTGGGCCTGACTGAGCCTCGTGGGGAATTTTTCTCAGTGAGTATGGGTTGACAAGAAGTAAGGACTGTGCTCCAGTTTGTCACACAGAGGCTCGCCCAGTGTTTCCTGAGAACAATGGAGAACAAGAGAGTGGAATGTTTCCAGTTGTAACTGGATAATTTGCAGTTCTTGTAGCTTTTTTGTCCCACTGTGTCTTATGTCATGAATAGCTCACCCTGATCCACAAATCAGAAAAGCTCCAGTGCCAAAGAGCAACAGCACGTACCAGTCTGGAAAATGGACTGGTTCGACTCCAAACCACAGGACCCATGCCCAGGAAACAAAGCAGCCAGGTTCCAGTGGGCTTGCCTGCCCACAAGATGCTCAGTATGTAGGCTACATGGTACTTTCACTGTGGTTGACAGGCTGAGCAAACACCAGTGAGTCTGTGCAGAGAGACCACTACTATGAGAAGCTTCTAGCAGCCTCAGGCACCAGGACGCATGTGCAGGTCCCACGAGCCCAGAATTCACGATGTTTTATTGAAACACACTATGCTACCTCAGCTGGTTTACTCGATGTGAACTGCGACTGCGTGGTTTATTAAGAATATGTTTATTTGGCTCACAGGACTGGGAAGTCCAAGGGAAGGGCACCGTCATCTGCTCAGCTGCACAATAACCTGGAAGAGAGTGAGAGAGAGAGTTCGTTTTATCACAGTCATTTTGTGATACCCCATTGATTCATTAATTCATGGAGAGTCTTCACAATTGGAGTCCTCCCAAAGGGCAGACTTGATAATATGCTTCACTGGTATTCTTGGGGAACACATACAGACCACAGCACTTGCCAGGATCATGTACTGTCCTCTCACACTTACAAGGGCAGACCCGAGTCACCGCAGCAAATGAAAAGTCCTTAAGACCCACAGACCTAACTCACATTACCTTGTCCTTTGAGAAAACGTCTGTCAGACCCTCGTCTATGCATCCAGCTCTAAAGATCTGTGGACTAATATGCATGCCACAGTTGGTACACTATAGAGCCTTCTAATACGCACGCCACAGTTGGTACACTATAGAGCCTTCATCCATGTGTAAGTGCTTTGTTGAAAACAGGATTCTGAAGTTTTAAAAGATACAGCCAGAATGCTCATGCCAGCAAACATTGTTGGTGATGGCAAAGCTGCAGACAGTGCCAAAATTTCTCTTGTGCTGCTTGGAAATTCTTTGCCATTATAAGCAAACACTGAAAAATGCAAAGGAGAAAAATCATCTGGATGACATTAAAGAAGATGTGTGATTGTGTTCCTTTTATGGGAAAATAGCCTCTGATCCAGGAATCTTTATAGCAAATTGTTCATTCTTCCTACACGCAAACTCTGTGTCAGCAAAGGGCACAAAGCCCTAAGAGGAGAGCCGCATTAGCCAGAGAGAAATGTGCCTCTTCGGGGAGAGGAATGTTCCTACTCCATTCATTTCAAACATGCAAGTGGGAAGTGAGGACACTCCCTGACCAAGCGGGCAGCCCTGTGTGGGTGTGGAGGCAGTCCATAGCTGTGACCTTGAACCTGAACATTTGCTTGAGGGGAAACAAACGTGTTCTTTGCACACTAAGCCTCTGAATATTCTCATGTATTAGGAATAACGGAGCGCCTATTCATAAAGGCCTATTTGGCCCAAGGTTCTTCACTAGCTTAGTGTGTCATATCCGGAGCTGTTGAAGCTATGTATGAAGAATACACAGTGCTACTTCATAGTGCTAAGAACACACGTGTATCCTTCATAGCTGAAGGGCTTGTAATCTGATGATAAGAAGCTTGTCCAGATTAGAAACACTCAAATCAGCTCTGTGTCATCATAAGAGCTTTTCTGCTCACAAAGCTAATTGTATAATTAATGACTTACTATGTATTAAGATTCAAAGGCCAGTGGGACGTGATAATGCCTGCCTTTATTTTCAGCACTGGTGAGGGAAAGGCAGGAGGATCTCGGAGTTCCAGGACAGCCTGGTCTACTAGTGAGGCATAGCTAGCTGGAGCTGCATAGGGAAACCTTATTTCATCAATCAATCAATCAATCAATGGGACTGGGGAAATGGCTCAGGGCATAAGAGCCCTTCCCGTCACCCACTCTGTGATTCACAACCATCCATAGCTCCAGTTCTAGGCGATCTGACTCCAATAGGCACCAGGCATGCTCATAGTGCACATGCATGCACACAGGCAAAACATTCATACACATAAAATAAATACATCTATAAAACACAAACTCTCACGGGCACTGTATGATTAAGGAGAGAAGGCCAAGGATGGGAAGCCGCCTATTCTCCAGACCATTTCTTAAGTTCTGAAATACTTAATGATAAAGATTGAGCTGGAGGGTGGGAGAGGTGGGCTCTAAAGTTGACTCTGTTGTGCCCTCTGGATGTGAGCTGGGGCATTTCACAAACTCTGCAAGTCTCAGTTCTCTGCATCGTAAAGGAGGGACAACAAAATGTATTTCAAAACAAGAACAAAAACTAAAACCAAACAAACAACAGATCTTGTGAGAATCAAGTAAGACCATATCTGTGACAGTGCTTTATAAGCACTGTTGTGTCTTGTCATTGTTAGAGTGTCCTTATACTGACATCTGCTCACATTTTGATGTTTATAACCTGTGACAAATAGGAGGAGTATACCTGGGAGATGGATGGATTGAATGACTGAGGCAGGGTCTTGCTACATCTTCCTATCCCGGGTGTGTGCTGCCTTACTTAGATAACTTCAAAACACTTCTTAAAATGTATATGTGTGCTTGTTGTGGTATGGTGAGTGTGTACTGTGCGCACGCGCACACACACACACGTGTTCTCACATGCAGGTCACAAATGCTGCAGTGTGCTTATGGGGGGGGGTCAGAGGACAGCCCTTGTCGTCGTTAGTCCTTGCTTTCTACCTTTTCAAGATGGGCTTCGGTTGTTCTGAACTGGGTATGCCAGGCTTACTAAGCGGGAAGTTCTTCTGCCTCCATCTCTCTTCTTGCTGTAGGAACTCTGGGGCTATGGCTGTGTGCAGCAGTGCCCAGCATTATGTGGGTTCAGAGGATTCAAGTTCAGTTGTCACACTTGAACCGCAAATTCTTTAGACACGGGGTCATTTCTCCAGCCTTCAGAGATTTAAATCCAAACGTTGTACACATCTTGGCTTAGAAAAAGTAGTGTATCTCCTTTTAGTAAGCTTAAAGGGGTAAAGAAAAACTTGTATACAGAGATTTACTATGTAGCCCACGCGGGCCTCAACCATATACTCCGTTCCCCCTGTCCTTCTGAGTGCTGGCATCACAGGCATGTGCCACCATGCCAAGGCAGAAAGACCATTTCCCAAAGGTACCTAAGATGCTATGTAAACAGAACAGCACATCCGGCCACAAACCTTTATTGTTTTACATTTTTGCAGGAGACAGCAGCGGTTTAAATTCTGCAGTGACGGCTTTCTGTAGAACCCTGTGGGTCTGCACGGCTTAGACTCACAGGAAACAGTCTCCCTGCTTCCCCAGTCTTCCGGACATCCCAGAGGGGTGCTAGACCACACCTTAGCGACAGTCTGAATGGTACGCAGTTACTACATCCTGGCTACTCGTTTCTCTCACCTGAGAACAGGTTAGCAAGGTCCCTCCAGACTTTTTTGCCCTTCTTCCACCGAAAACCGTTCCAACCAACAGCCCCACCTGCTGGCTTGTACCGGGAACTAAATCGGAGCCCTCTCACCAGATTCATCCACACAACAGAAAGTCCTGATTTCACGTGTACACAGACCTCTCTTTCTTCCTCTTTTAATTTGCTGGGGCCTCTGTAACAAAGTGCCACAAATCAGACGACTCAGACGGCATTGTCTCTGGTCCGGAGGCTGCAAGTCCGAGAGCAAGAGATGGGTGGGTTGGATCCTTCCAACAGCTCTCAGGGGAGGATCCAGACCAGGCCTTCCTGCTTGGTTATAGATGACCCCTATCATATTCAAGTGGTTTCTTGTTTTCTTTGTTTGTTCATTTGTTTGTTCTCGATTATTTATTATTATGTCTAAATTTTCCGTTTTTATTGGGGTGGTCATCCTCTTGGATTATGGCCCTCCCAAATGACCTCATTTTTCCAAACAAGGCCACCTGATGAGATGCTGGAGATTAGACCTCAATATATTAGGGGGGATGTAATTCTACCTGTAGACCTCTGGATCTTCTGGGGGCATTTTTCAGTCAAAGTTCCCCTTTCAGAAGACTCTTTTTGTCAAGTTAACAGAAGCACTAGCTAGCACAGTCCTCCACCTAGCCACAAGCTTCAGTCGGCTTCCATGGGTGAGTTTGGTTTGTTAAAGACTCTGGTATGTTAAAGTGATAGATGCTGCCTTTGACCACAGGGGCATACACATTGTTGGGGGGCACATAAACAAATGTCTAAACCTGCAACTTGAGCTCCTTCGTGTATTTACAGGATCCACTGTAATCACCAAGACAGTGAATTGTTGACACACTGCTTCATCCACCCTCCCAGTGACTGTTGTGAGCTGCAAGATGGCCAGCCAGCCACGGAAAGGTTTCATTTCTTCTTGGAGGTCAGCCTCGTGTCATTTCTACTTGCACCAGTTCCCGAAGTTTGTTTGGGGCTGAATTATTTTGACACTTGCCATTCACCCACAAAGCTAAAAGTAGAATAGATTCAAAAGGATCAGGAGGTGTCTCAGAATCCCAAGTGCTACTTACACCATTTGATTATTATGAAAAGCCAGAAGGGCACGTCAGTGTGGTGTTGTTTGTTTACAGAGTCAGAATTTGGTCATTACTTGGTACACAGAGGCCTCTCCAGCTGCTGATTTCTCAATTTTATTTCTTAACAGTTACTAGCAGGTAAGTTTATTTACTATAGTCCCTGGGGAAGGGTGCCTGTGTGTATGTACCACATGTGTACGAGACCCTTTTATGTGAACGCAGGTGTCAAACCTTGGCACTACAGTTACAGGCAGTTGGGAACCACTGTGTAAATACTAAGATCTCCGCTAACGTAGTAAGTACTCTTAATGGCTGAGCCTTCTTTCCAGCCCCTATTTATTACAGTTCTGAATGTCTCCTAAAGGCATATGTGCCCTGGGTGCCACTACTGTGTGCTGGCTAGATCTACAAGTGGGGCCTTATGTGCCCTTATGTGCAGTCCTCGGTCATTGAGGGTATGCACTTGAAGGAGAGGGAGAAACCCTAATCTCTTCCTCGTTTGTTTCCAGTTCACAGAGGAGGACTTTTTCCATCACATGCTCACAGCCAGTGCCACCTAAGCATCCCCGGCTAAAAGGGGCCTAAAAGCCAGGGGCCTTCCTCATCATAGCCTGCGACCACTAAGAATCAAGAGGCAATGGAAAACCTTTTCTATTTGTAACTTAATTACTTCAGCTATTTTGTTATAGAAAACTAGAAAACATAAAATTTCTGGCCATGTTGCCCTAACCGAATCCCCCACTTGGAATGGATTTTTGTCCCCAGCATTTCAGTGAATAACCAAGACATCTGAGGATGTTAAAGCAGAGTAAGATAGAGCGGGTCTTTACCAAATACTCTTAGGAGTACAGAAGCTGAGGCCACTGACGAGACTTGACTAACAAAGCAGAATCCAGGGTCCCCAGGACTCAGCTTTGCTTTTGGTGTTTCCTCTTCGAGTTCCTCTGTTCACACCCCCCATCCTTCCCACATGAACAATGGGAAGGATTTCATCTTAAGGAACAAACTGAAGAGTTTTAAGATGGATTGAACAAGCCAGTTAATCCATGGTTCTTGTTTTTGTTTTTTTTTTTTTTTTTTTTTAAAAAAAAAAACTCTTGACTGGCAGTGGTGGCGCACACCTTTAATCCCAGCACTTGGGAGGCAGAGGCAGGTGGATTTCTGAGTTCGAGGCCAGCCTAGTCCACAGAGTGAGTTCCAGAACAGCCAGGGCTACACAGAAAAACCCTGTCTCGAAACAAAACAAAACACTCTAGTGACAAGGAATGGATTGGAGGGAGCACTGAGACAAATATGTCTTCAGGGTGTGCTCTGATCACAGCCCTAAAGTGATCCCATGACATTAAAGCCAACCCATCCAGACCAATGCTCAGTGTCCTGGGGCAGACTCTTGACCCAAGGGCAACCAGTCAGCTGTGATAGTCTCAATAGACAGAGGTATAGAGATACACTGATATTCTTGCCTGCACCCTATTTCTCTGTCTCTGTCTCTCTCTGTCTCTATCTCTGTCTCTCTCCCTTCCTCACTCTCTCTTTCTCCCTTCTTCTCTCCCTCCCTCCACCTTTCCCTCCAGATATTATGGCTGAATAGTCAAGGGTGAAACTCCTTTTTAAAGGGGTCTTCAATTTTTTTCGTGCCCAAACTAGCTCATTGGGAGCCATTATACAAATCTTGAAATAAGCTAGAAGCAGATGTGATGGGGACCAGAACAGGGCTGTTGTGACATTAGAGCTTCTAGGGACAATTGCCAAGAGAAAGCTTCTAACATGTGGCTTGGGGGACAGAGGAACTGGAGAGACAAAGGGGCAGGGAAGGAAGACCCTATGTTCCCACCTGCCCCAAATTACCAAGGTTTACGTCTGGCCCCATTACTTCCAATAACATTTGATTTTTATGATGGTTTTTCCTTCTCCTTCCCTTGTGTGGGCACACCTAACATGTGTCCTGAGTTGAGGTGGTTCGTCAGCCTTGCTGCTAGGATCCATAGAGTTAGACTGAGTGCACAGCTCAGAATCTTTCCTTATCTTGCTCTTCCTAAACGCTTTCTTTTTTTACCCCCCCCTCCCCTCCCCCTTTCTACACCTTTCCCCTCCTCTCCTTTCCCCCCCCCCCTCCCCCCCTCCCCCTCTTCCTTCCCCCCCCCCCCCTTCCCCCCCCCCCCCCCCCCTTACCCCCCCCCCCGCCTCTCACACACACACACAGAATGATTGAAGGCTAGACTGCATGCTCTTAAGTGTCCACTACACACGGACACACTGTAGGTAAGCAGATACAGTTCCACTGCAGTCTTCCTGTTGGAAATGTGAGAGCTGAGTAAAGGGAGAAGGAAGCCTATGGTGGCTTACTTCCATTCCTCAGTCACACTCTGTCAGTGGAGAAGACAAGCCTGCTCAGACAGCAGATGATAGCAGCATGTACTGAGGACTCAGAGATATTTAATTCCGTGTCACCCTCTGAGACACAAGCTGGAATGAAAACTGCATTGTATTGCACAGCCCGAGTTAGCTGCTTGCACACAAAACCAAATAGTGGCCAGTGAAGGACGCAGGTAGAAGATTTTATTCAGAATTTAGAATTGAATCAAGTTGAGGGAAGTGAGAGTCATCACACACACACACACACACACACACACACACACACACACAGAGACTAACCCACTTGCACAGACTCACACACATTCTCTCTCTTTCACACACACACACACACACACATACACACACACACACAAGTGAGTTGACAGAGAGACGGATACGTGAGAATTCTGGATCACCAAACTGTTAAGTGAAGTTAATTAGGATGAGGTGACTCGTGTTGAGTTTTTGCTTATGTGTTTTTCTTACTCTTTTGTGAGGCACGTTACATTTCTCACCCTGCTGTACTGGTGCTGTAAGCAGTCAGAGGAGGACCAACGAGGGAGCACTGTTGGCAAAACACTTCTGTAGTGTGCATGAAGCCCTGGGTTCCATCCCTGGCACCTCATAAACAGGTCCACTGTCGCAGTGCCATTCCAGCATTATCAGGTCAGACCTGGATAGATACTGAGTTTGAGATTATCCTTCGAGGAAAAATAAGAAGGAGGAAGAGGTAGGATTATTATTTTTTAATTGCCCCATCACCGGGAGGCCCCGCAGTGAACCCTGGTCATAGCTGGTTTTGCTGATCTGCTCTGCATAGAGATGGTTTCAAAGCTGGTGCGTGTGCGTGCACGTGTCTGTGTGTGCATATATGTGTCTGTATGCATGTCTGTACCACCAAGAAGGGAAAACCGAGGGAAGCTATCTATATACAGAAAGCCTGCTCTCACAGAGTATTAATTAGTCAATAGTAAAAGACTTTGTTCCTGATTCAAGTTTAAATTACAGCAGTGGCAATATTGAACACTCAATGAGACAATTGTTCAGGTCAACTTCAAAGCTGGGCTGAGGTGCGGCTGTGCAGGAGAGCTGCTACGCCTCCACATTTGGCAGAAAGCCACCCAACCTCACTGCAAACAAGCTTGCTCAGTGTGTTGGTCCTCAGGGGATTGTTCTGATGGAGTCAAGATGCAAAGACTTCAAACATGCTGCACCGCCCTGTTTTCTTTCCTTCCTCCCACCTTTGCTACTTCCTTGTGTCTGTTTACACTCTAGAGATGTACACACAAGCACACACCTCGGTACATATCATCCAAAGTTCCAGAATGAAAGACTCCTAAGACCGGGAGCTGCCCAATGTGTGTAAACACTCTATGATTCTGTGATTCACACACTCACTCCTAAGTGACTAGGTTGGTGGATGGTTTTCCCTGAGTAGTGGTCCCTAACTGGGAGCCTACCTAGAATTATCTTCCCACTGAAGTCATGATCAGGTCTTTTAAGTTTATTAAGAATCTTTTCATCTTAAAGATTACTTCAAAGATCTCTAAGGACCTTGATGTTTTTGGTTGTCATGAATTTATTTTAGTTTTACTTTAATACTTGGGGTAAGATGATACTATACAAGACACATTTCAGAAAAGGGAGTCTTCTCCTATCAGGACAGTAATTAGCAATTGCATTTCTTCTCAATGCCCACAGATCATTGTTCTTGTGCGTGCGTAGCAAGCACTTGACCACTGAGCTAACCTCATCTGGCTCGCTTCACATTACTGTGAAACTTTGTACAGCCCACAACCCTCCGAAGGAAACAGGACACTGATACATTAACTCCAGTTTGTAAACAGAGATAAAAGAAGCTAAGGCCCCTTGACCTTTGGAAGAACTGGGAGACAACTGAGATGCAGCTGTTTGGCCGGTGTCTGGGTCTCTTTCCGGCTGGGCTCCTGTCCTGGGTTCTTCCCAGTGTTAGCCCAACCATGGTAAGGTTGGCTCTACTGAGAGGCTGTGCTCCCAAAGCAGAATTCCCATAAAATTTCATATCTCTCTCCGACAGTTATTGTCAGAACTTTATGATCATCTCTTTGATCGAATGACTTCTAAGAGAATTTGAAAACTCACTCCAAGACCAAATACTTAGCAGTCTCAAAAAACTAGGAAGTTAAAAGTCTACTTTTACACTGGCATTTTTGTTATGGACAGATATGTTTGAGTGGCTGGTAGACCATTGTGAGTACCACAAGATGATGGGGTAAAATTCTATGAGCGAAGGGAAACAGAAATTCAGGTCTGAGAGAGCAAGGAAGCACACACCCCCCACCCTCCACCCCCCACTCCCCGGAGGAAAGAACTTCATACTCATTCCTAGACAGCCAGCTGGCAATTTGACAACCAACTTGTTGCTGACAGTGGATATAAAATAACCACACTGTCTGTGGTTAAACGAGTAGATTTAAGAGCAACATCATAGTGTCAAGTGCCCTTACATCACAGTACATCAGTGATACAAAGTGAAAAAAAAATTAAGTGTGAAGAGTAAAAACTTTTTCAAAAGTATTTTGGAATGGATATTTTGAATTAGAGAGCCATTGCCCCAACTGACGGTGGCAGAGACAGGCCAGGTGACAAAGGTACTTTCCTAAATGAAATCTACTCCACTAAGGGAGAGAGAAACTTCCAGTAGAATTAGCATAGGCCCAGAGACTGTGTTTAAGATTAGCCTATAGCCTCAACATTTGAAAAGTCTTCAGGAACCCAAAAGCTTGGGAGAAGCAACTTAACTGTGCACTTGTGGAGACACTAACAGAATGGAACGCTGAACTGTTTTGTTTGTAATTAATCAAGTTCTGACTTCAATGAACTGCTTATGTATTTTCCCACGAAAACTGTGGTCCTTTTCCTCTAAGTAGCTCAGTTTAGCAGTGTGAGTGAAGTGGGGGAAAGTGCTTCTTAAGGAACCCCAGGCATGAGAGGGGCTAGAGCAGTGGTTCTCAACCTGTGGGTCACGACCCCTTTGGGAATCACATGGTCCTTTCACAGGGGTCAACTAGAATCATCTGGAAAACTCATGACAGTAGAAAAATTACAGTTCCAAAAAAGCAACAAAAATCATTTTATGGTTGGGGGTCCCCACAACATGAGGAACTGTATTCAAGGGTCACAGCCTTAGGAAGGTTGGGTACCACTGCTCTAGAGTAATCTAGGTGCAAGAGAGAGGTATCCCAAAACAACCCTTTTGATATTATCTGGAACTTTAAAATAATAATTTTTGTACTCATAGACACATACACTAATTGTTATAATGAGATACAGTTGTTATGAATGTATTCCTTTTTTAATGTAAGCACTGAGAACATTTGTTTTGTTGCCTAGGCTGTCCCACAGCCTGAGTGATTAAAGAATATCCAACCAGGTGGAGCCTGAAGACCCTGCCTGCCCAGGTCACCTTGTAGCCTTGAGCTCTCTCGGGCATCTGCCCCCCGCCCCCTTCCCCTACCAAGATCTCGGGTACCTGCATTCTACTCAGCTCTCTGTGTGCTTGATTGGCTGCCCAGCTGCATCCTACAGGTTAATCTTGTCCTATTACCCTCTCTGGCCACGAATCTCAGAACTCTGCCTGAATTCTGTAAAGTGGAGAGGAGACCATTTTGAAAGGGAAGGCAGAATGTGGGTGAATCGTTATAGCAAATGTCATCTGCACTTAATTTTCAATTCAAGAGGAAACTTAGTATGCTGTGGCTATGCAGCCTCCCTAAAGATTATCAGTGTAAAGGTAGAGCTTGGATTGAGCTCACACTCCTTAATCATGGTGCCTCCTGGCTGCAAACAGAGGAAAGATGACTACACATGGCCCCATATTGATACTACCAATGGTTAGAGGTGTGCTGCATTCTTATTACCCTTGCCTCCATACCTTGCGTGCTCCATCTTCCATTTGTGCCTTCCTGGCATTCTCTGGGTGTACCAATGACTCCACGCTTCTAAAGGCACCCACAAAAGTACTGTGGCACTATTCCTCCCGGCAACAACGAGCTCTGTTCACTCTCTCTCTCTCTCTCTCTCTCTCTCTCTCTCTCAGGAAGGGTGCTCAGGATTTGGACCTGTTTCTATGTCACATTCCATCCTGGGACCATTTTATTCCCTACTGAAGGCCACACAGAGTAACTAATATTGAATAATAAGACAAGTTCTTCAATGATTAACCTGGAAAGAAGCCAGCCAGCATCAAAGCCAAGCACACTACAATGGGGCTTCATTATCTGGATATATAACAAAGAAAAAAGAGCAGTAAGTCACCACTGGAGTGTCTGGACTATATAGGGGGGTAAGAACTGGACAAGTGAACAAAGATAGAAGACAGAACAACGTGGTCACAGGCAGCTGAACAGAAATGTGTGGGTGGAGATGGGATAGGACAAGGGACAGCTGAAAGCTTTGAATGGTTGGGGCCACAGGGGATTGTGGAGTTCTCCTAAGTTCTATGCTGGCAGTGAAAAGGGGACACTTAGAATTGCTACATAATAGAGGGTTCTATTTCATAGGACTGTTTGTGCCCAGGCACATGGTAAGTTTGTGCCCAGGCACATGGTAAGTTTGTGCCCAGGCATGTGGTAAGTATGGTATATTTAATGCAAAAGGAACAGAAAGACCTGCCCTCCCAAATGCTGGGCCTTTACCATCTAGCCATTACAGTGTTTCTCTTCTCCACGCTGATTATATTTCCAGATCAAAATGATGAGTCTGTTGCAATGTATTCTCAGAGAACATGCTGGAAGACTCCAGTAGAGTGTCAGCCTCCTTCTCCCTCCTCCCTGCCTGGTAGGATCTTCTCTTCTGCTTTTTCCGACCTGTGCTTTATCTGTGTCTGCCTTCCTACCTGACTACCACAGCTATGGCAGTTCCCACAACAGGAGGACCCCCACTGTGTCGTTCCAGGTGACACAAAGAATGTGTTTGATTCTGAGAAGCCAACTTTGCTACAGTTTCAGTCAGGACATTTATTTCCAAATAAACTATTTCCTTGATTTTTCTTAAAACTGTTGAAATAATCACGTGCCAAATTATGATATTTGGGTCTAGGAGGGGCCACATATCCCAGAGAACACCCTGGCCATCTTAGTGTGTGTGAGCATGCTCTACAGCTCCCGTACAACAAAGTCTCTTAATAACAGTTTCTAGACTCTGTGCCTATTGTTGTATGGGTTTTTTTGTTTTGGTTTGGTTTTGTTTTTGTTTTTGTTTGTTTGAGACAGGGCTTCTCTGTATAGCCTTGGCTGTCCTGGAACTCACTCTGTAGACCAGGCTGGCCTTGAACTCAGAAATCCACCTGCCTCTGCCTCCCAAGTGCTGGGATTAAAGGCATGCACCTCCACTGCCCGGCTGTGTGCCTATTGTTAAGCAGTCCATGGCTATACCTAGGGAAATGCCTACACTAAGCCTTCTATTTCACTGAAGTAGCAGTTGCCCTGGAAACCACCCTCATTGGCAAGCATGTGTGATTCAGCTCATATTTTTTCTTTGATTGAGATGGAGTTAGTGTAACATAAAATTTTCCATTTTAATCTGAATGATTCATCTAACTAACATCAAAGACAGACCCAACGCAATTTGGTGCCACTGAGGTGGACCGATAATGAAGGAAGAGCATTTAATGGCTGCCAGGGCACTCGAGACTGCCGTAGGGTAGTAAAAGCTGTACAGTGACAGCATTCAGTGCATTCATAAGACTGTGCAGCCATCACTCTTGTCTAGTTCTGAAGCATTCTTCACCCCTACACCCCTACAAAAAGAAACCTGTAACTTTTAAGCCACGACTCCTGACTCCAGCCTCTGTCTGTAATGGTTTGCCACTTCTGGTTATTTCATGAGAAGAGAATCACATGACCTATGATGTTCAGTCGCTGACTTCCTTCACTATAGCAATTTTTAAAGCATTTTTCCACATTGTCATGTATATCAGCCGTTCATTTTCTTTTCTTTTTCTTTCCTGAGCAATATTCCATTGCATAGATATACTGCCTCTTTAACATTCTAAGGAACTTGCCAAGTTCCTTTCCACATTAGGGGTGCCATGTTCTATTCTTGGCAGCAATTTCCTGTTATTGGATTATTATATATATAATACTATAAAAATACTCTAGTGTATATGACCAGGCGTCTTATTGTGGTTTTGATTTGCCTTTCCCCAAGGACTAGTCATGCTGAGTACCTTGTGGTATATTTGTTGGCCATTTGTCTACCTTCTTTAAAGAAGATCTATCCAAATCCTTAGCCCACTTTTTAATTGAACTGTTTACAAATCACTCTAAAAAGTGATATTTGTTCACCAAACCATTCGTAGTGTGTGTGTGTGTACATGTTCATAGGGAGGGAGGTGTGTGTATGGGCTGTAGCTAAAGATGTCTTTTCCAATCCTGTCCCATGGTATTAATTTGCATATGGATTTGGGAAGTACCAGGTTTAACCCATGCATGCCAGGCAGTGATTTCCACCAATTGGCTGCAGCCCAACCCCCACTTCACCCCCTTCTTCTTTTTCTATCTTCTGTCAGAACTCTAATACACCTCACTATGGACACAGGGTCTCTCACTGAACCTGGAGCTCATAGACTCAGCTAGACTGGAGCAAGATCCAGAGATCTCCTGAGCTCTGCTTTCCCTTCACTGGATAGCAGCCATATGGATCACACCAGCTTCCTTCCATGTGGAGTCTGGGGCTCCAACTCAAGACCTGTGCTCGTAACTAACCAAAGCATCTCCTTAGCCCCTTTGGTGGTCTTTTCTCATGCAGGTGACAAAGCAAATCAGCACCCTGGCTCTCTCTAGTCAGGATAGTCAGGAATCTCTTACAACACAAGGGTCAAGCTCTTTGTTTTGTGTCTGTTTTCTTTTTCTTTTTCTTTTCTTTCTTTTTTTTTTTTTTTTTTGGTTTTTCGAGACAGGGTTTCTCTGTGTAGCCCTGGCTGTCCTGGAACTCACTCTGTAGACCAGGCTGGCCTCGAACTCAGAAATCCGCCTGCCTCTGCCTCCCAAGTGCTGGGATTAAAGGCGTGTGCCACCACTGCCTTGCCTTGTGTCTGTTTTCTAACACACTTCGAATAGTAATCGAAATGTTACTGAGTCCTTTTAGGGGGAGTCTCCCTAACTGTTTCCCTAATTGTTTGATTGGCAAGATTGGCAAGAAACAGAAGCTAATCACTGGATGAAGATATGGAGGCAGGTTTTCCGGATCTCAGGGAGGAAGAGACAGAACAAGGCCCTTGTAGGCCAGGGTAGAGAGAGGAGACAGGTACCGTGTAGCCGGGCTAGTTCAGGTTAGACTCAGCAGCGGCTTCCGACTCTGGAAGAATTCCAGCACAGGATATCTGATGAGCTTAGGACAATAGATTCCGCACCCAGTGGTTGTGTCATCTGATTGATTTTAATTATTAAGATGGTCTGGTGTTTTCCATTCGCAACGATTCAGGTGGGTAAGAGAGAGGATGCCACTATGTGGCAGAGCCAGCTACCGGGGTGGGGGTGGGGAGTGAAAGGGGGTGGGGGGAGGTCTGTGGAATGCAAGTGGCAGCTCCAGGCATTCTCAGGAGGGACAGTTGCAGAGCAGTGTAGCAGAGCCAGCCAGAGGAACGGTTGGCAGTCTCTGGTAGGGGCCAGCTGACAACATGGCAGCGTTGGCGGCTTGGTGAAACTAGCCTTGAGAAGTCGAGAGAGCTCCAGCAGAGCTCTCGAGAAGGAGCTAGCGTGGTTTTTAAAAGTTACACACAACAGTCCTCACTATACGTTTACTGCGTCCTTACAGCTTTAAGTATTTTATTTCTATTAAATTATCGAACCTTGGTAGATAATGCAATGAGACACATTTCATACAGAAGGAAAACTACTACTACTTGGCTCCAAGTCACACACCAAGAAAATGGGAGGGCTGGCATGTCCCCAAACCCAGCTTGGATAGACACTGGGAAATGTAAAATAGAATTGTCTTGAAGTAGTGCTGAGTTCAGGCTTGTTTTGGTTTGGTTTAGAAGCTCTAACAGGTGGTTTTCAGGTCAGTATATGGAGGGATCCTAAAAGCTGCTGGGTCAGGAAGATGAGCTGTTTTAGGAAGAACTGAATGTCTTCCAGACAGCTAGTCAACGGAGTGTTAAAAGAATACCCACAAACACAGAAGAGGGCTTGACAACAGTATGACCCCCTCAGGGAGAAATGGACACGTTTCAGCAAAACGCTGTATGAGTGTCCACTAATGAGTGGGGGCGATGATGGAAGGAGGGTCGGGCAGCTCTCCAGAGTGCTGAGACCCAGGTCTCCATAAACCAATCACCAGGACCTCACGCAGATGCTTCATAGACACATAACCAGATGCAAACTTAATGAAAACCAGGGCACCAAAACACACACGAGGAGATTTTTTTTTTTTTTACCAGATAAAAGCTCAGTGGTCTAGTCTATATTTTAAAACAGAAGAAAAAAGCTATTCCAAATGCACTGGGTAAGGTTCTTAAAAAACAAAAAACTCATTAATTACAGGGTGTGTCCAAACTGTTGCCTAAAACATGCAAAGAAGCCTTTCATAATGTTACTGTCTCAAGAATAAATGTAACAGTAAAGCAAAGCCATGAACAGGCTTGAGTGTGGATGGGTCATGGACATGATATAACTCCCTAACCCCAAAGCTTTCACATTCTCTTTCCACGTGAGCCCCTTTGTTTAATGCCTTTTTAAAGAAAACCCTTTTCCTCCTAAGTTCTTTGCAACTTTATAGCTAGAATTTAGTATAGGAGCTAGAAAATGACAGAAGAGAAACAAAGGTGGGGAGAAAATTAAACAAGACTGATTCAGAGCCGAGAACAAAATTAGCAACGGATAGGGAGAATGGCACCTGCTCCGTCCACGTGTGGTTCTGGGGTTCGTGTCTGATATTAAGGAGTCCTTGTAAATAACCACCTATGCACAGACTTTTTAAAAAGATTTAGTAGACACAGAGGGCACAGCGTGTGGCCAATATAAGTATGAGAAGCAGTGTTAAAATTTACCTCGGTGAGGCAGAAACCACTATAAGATATTCAGTGCCTACTTTTGCGTATCTATTTTTTCAGAAAAACAAGAATTTCTAGCGTTATTGCACCTAAACATCTTCTCATTGGTCCAGCTTTCCTTGAGAGACCAAGACAGTTTGTTTTGTTTTGTTCGAATTGGTTATCTCAAATTCACCATGTGGGATTGGTTTTGCCTCAAGGGTAAGCATGCTTGTTGTGCATACAAGAGGGCCTGACCTTAATTCCTCAATCCTCATGTAAGAAGCCAGGCTCTGCCATGTGCCCTTGTAACCCTGGTACTGTGGGGCCATCAGTAGGGCTCACAGCTGTCAATCCAGCTCCTGTTTTTAAGATGGAGACTAATAGAGGAGCTGGACACCCACTGTTCTCTTCTGGCCTTCATGTTGAACACACATGAATACATACCACCTCTACCCCTGTAGTGGCTATATCTGGTTGTCAGCTTGACTATATCTGGAGTGACTTACAATCCAGAATTAGAGGGCTCACCTGTGATCTAGATCTTGAGTCTGGAAGACACAAGTTTCAGGTGTGGTGGTACGCACACCTCTAATCTGGGCCACACCTGCTGCTGGAGATCTACATAAGGACTTTGGAAGGAGGAAGATTTGATCTTCTTTGCCTTCGAGCCTTGCAGGACTGAGCGACTGCTAGATCCTCAGGTTTTCATTCACTGCTACTGCTGACCATTGTTGGGGAGTTTGACTACAGACTGTAAGTCATTAACAAATTCCCTTACTGTATAGAGACTACCTATAAGTTCTGTGACTCTAGAGAACCCTGATTAATACAACCCCCATAAATACTTGCTCATACACCATATGTTGAAGGTGACCTTGAGCTTCTGATCCTCCTGCCTTCATCTCCATGTCGTGGGAATATAGCCAAGTACCACCATGCCCAAGTTTTTTACAGCACTAGAGATGGATCAACCCAGGCCTTCATACAAGCAATCCAACCACTTTATTGACTGAGCTACAAGAAATTATGTTTCTTTTTCCTAAGAATGAGTCTTTTATATTTTGGCTTGTTTCTAGGTAACATTTTGTTTTTTAAACAGGGTTTCTCTGTGTAGTCCTGACTGTCCTGGAACTCAGTTTGTAGACCAGGCTGAACTCAAACTCTGAGATTTATCTGCCTCTGCCTACCAAGTGCTGGGATTAAAAGTGTGAACCCCCACCACCCAGCTGATAACATTTTATTTTATTGCTGAAATAAAGAAACAAGGTAAAACAGAAAGGAAAGAAATAAAAGGCAGCAGAAATCAGTAAGGTCTTTTCTTGAGTTTAACCAAATTGCTTGTTGTTTCATTAAGAAAGTTATTAAATGATGCTCATATCAAAGATGAATAGGATTAGGAGAGGTGTCCTCACAGAACTGGGTTTGAACCCATGCTGTGGAAAAGTGACAGGGTCACTGTCTTAGGGTTTCACTGCTGTGAACAGACACCATGACCAAGGCATCTCTTATAAGGACAACATTTAATTGGGGCTGGCTTACAAGTCCAGAGGTTCAAAGCCCACCCCCACAGTGACACACTTCCTCCAACAAGGCCACACCTCCTCATAGTGCCACTCCCTAGGCCAAGCATATTCAAACCACCACAGTCATAGATAGGGGTTGATGGGCAGAAAGCATGTGAGAGCTCTCGGCTAGCATGGGAGTAGGAAATAGAGACACTCTGAGGACAAGAAGGAAGTCAAGAATATGTCTTCCTGAACAGAGTAAAAAAGAGGGGCCCTCCAAAGTGAGCAGGGCAGAAGGCCATAGTGTCACAAAGTACAGGACAAAGGAGAGACCTGCCTTGTGAGAAAGAAAAGAACTTGTGGGTCAGAAAGTCTATCTAGAAGAGCATTCGAACCTGAAAAAAAAAAAAAAATCCCAAGATGGCTCAGTGAGTAGAAGTGCTCTCTGCCAAGCCTGAAGACTTGAGTTCTGTCTCCAGAGCTCAAGCACACCACATACAAAGACATACATAATAAATTTCTGTACTTAAAACACACAAACAAAACCTGAAGGCTGTGTTAGTAAAAGCCTGGATGACAATCCACAGGTCGCTTTAGCATGGTATGTCTTCAGAAGCATGCTTTTGCTTTGACATTTGCTTTTGATGGTGGGAATGAGAGAAGGGTGCCATCTACATGGGGTGCTGGAAACCTTCTGTACAATTTGCGTTCACACTGGCTCAGTAAATGACCATACCCATCTTCACCATATGATTGGCAGCAAGAGGAGTCAAGAAGCCTGTCTCTCCTTCACTCCATTCCTCCCTACCCCCCTCCCTCCTCACACCCTCACACACACACACACACACACACACACACACACACACACACACACATTACATTTATTAATCTGTTTCCAAGTCTTGGGTGCCTGTGTGTTGGGTTGTCACTGCAAGTGTGTTTGAAGAACAATATCTATTTGTGATATCATATGCTAGGTACTGCACTGCACTAATGTCTTACTTGACTCCTAAGCTAGCACCACAAGTCAAGCATTCCCAGTCTGTGTTCTGAGAGGAAAACTTCAAACTTAGTTGCATGACACTGCCCCCCACGTCACCCCATGCCTCCCCAGGCTTTTGGAGGGATGAACCAGAACTCAGAGCCCAGCTCTGTGGACATGAAGCCATGGCACTGTGAAGTCAAGTACAGACTGTTTTGCTGTGGAGAACAGGAGGGCATTAGATGCTTGGATTATTTACTGATGGCGTTCCAGCCTGTCAACCTCACATCTCTGCCTAAGTGAGGGTGAACATGGGAGGCTCTGGGTGAGCTGAGGAAGAGAGGCATGGAAATATCTGTCATTCTGGATCTTATGAGGCAATTAAACAAAGCAGCATTCAGCCAGCCTGGCTTTGGCCCCCTGTCTACACCACACTGCATTTCTTCCATGATGTGTCAGGCGCTGTGGGGGAAGTACTTGGTTTTCATACATAATAAAATGCTCTGTTTTCCTCACAGCTCCAGCCTGGGCACAATATCACTTCTACAGCATGCCCTCAGCAACCATCTAATAAATGCAGGCTATTATTACCATTGTTTCTTCTTCCTGTCCATGTTATATTGAGGCTGTACTGTACATTCATCTGTCTCCTCTCAAGCTAGGGCATCATCCAAGGCAAGCACTGCCTTGTTCTTGAAGTTTTTCTCTTGGGCTATGTCTGGCACTCAGAAAGCGTTTGTTGAGTACTGCTTTATAAGAGAGTTGGTGTCCAATGCAAGGCTCTGATGGGTTGGGTGCTCTGCTTGGAGGCTTTACTCAACACTCCTGTTCCTCATGAGAGAAGTGGACCAGTCCTTTGAAGCCACAATGTTAAAGAAACACTGGGTTTGGGTTACTTTGTGTATGGTATTTGGACATAAGAAGACAACTGTGGTATCCCTTGGAAGTAACTTGATGGAGATATACTTTTCCTTGAATTTATCCTTGAGGTAGCAGTTGGCTGGATGTTTGGCTGTATGCAAACCAAGGCGAGTGATAGGCAAAGGTTTTATCATTGAGTTACACACTCAGACTCCTCATTTTCTTGTCCTTAAAAATGAAAGTATAATAAATAATAGAAATCTGAAATGTATTGTGCATGTTTATAATGATAATTTTAAATAAAATTAACTTAAATACAATAAAGAAGAGGGTGGAGAGAAAGAAAAGAGGGGAGACATATGCCTGATTGCTTTATTATGGTTTCCAAAACTTATATGTTGGAGAGTTAACCTTAGATCTGAAAATAACAACAACCCCAACCCATAGTAAATTCTTGTGTTAGAGAGTAGAGGTCTCCTATTTTGGATTGATTTGCATAATACTAATTAAAGAGAATTCATTTTTTTTTTTAGTTCTTGGCTTAGTAATCTCCCTGAAAAACAGCTCTGGAATGTTTATGATTGGGGGGCAGTGTTTATTTTATTACTTTCTCTCTGACTAAGCCCACATATTTCTCTGAAATATAACTAATTTTTAGAATTTATAAATCAAACCTATTGTAAGGATAACATACAGCACAAAACATGGCCACCAGCAAACATGCAGCTTCATTCAGATGCCCTTCTACTGCATGAGAAAGAGTTTAGCCACTGAGACTTGTGCCCCAGGTAGGCCTCTCCTGAAGTAGATTATATGTGTTTTTTTCTTTAAAAGTTGCAAGTCTAGGGCCAGAGAAAGGGCTCAGACGTTAAGAGTGTTGGCTGCCCTTCTAGAGGACCTTGGTTCAATTCCCAGCACCCACATGGCAGCTCATGACTATCTGTAACTCTTATTCCAGGCCACGGGATCCAACACCCTCACACAGACACACATGCAGTCAAAACATCAATGAACATAAAATAAAAATAAATTATTTTTTAAAAATTGCAAGTCTATGTTTAAAGATAGTTTCCCATTTGAACAAATAATATTTAATTTAAATCATTTCATTCTTATTCATTCCAACATAGAAGAGTACTAGTTTTAACATTAATATCGAATGGAGCTGCATGGGCATTTATCATGAGCATAAGCTGAGAAGGAGCTGGAGAAAGGGCTCAACACTTAGAAGCACTTGCTATTCTTGCAGAGGACCTGAGTTTGGTTCCTAGGACCCACATAAGGTGACACAAAACCACCTGTGACTCCAGCACCAGGGAATCTAATGTCTTCTTAGGGTATCTGTGGCATACACACACACACAATTTGAAAAAAAAATTTTAAAGATAGTAGAAAACACTAAATCATAAGCAGGAGATAACCTTTATGTCTGAGAGACAAGGGCATGCCGTTGGTGAGGGGCTCCTTCTCTGAACACAGAACCCTTACCTGAGATGAACAGGTAGAGTCATTTACATAGTCCCCATCAGCAAGTCCTTCTCTCTCTCAGACCTACTAACAACTTCATAAGTGACCCAAACTTTCCATAATGTTGAATCCCCAGCCATCTGATAGGGTCTGTTCTAGAGATGAGTGCACCAGAGGTTTGTGGTTTGTTTGTTTGTTTGTTTTCTTCTGTCTGACAATGGAGGATGCTTCTTGCTGGGAGAAGAGCAGGTATGCTGTGATTTTCTCAAAGTGGTTATTGATGAATTGATATCAGACCAATGGTAGGGAAATATTCTCATGCCCTTGTTGGTGGTATCCTGTGCTCCTTATTCCTCAGCCTCTGAGGGCTAGAAGGTGCTCGTGGCTAAGTACCACATTCTCACTTTCCCCCATAAGCTTACCACTGCAGACTTATGCTCCTGTTACAGCTCAGATACAAGTCTCTTAAAGCACCTCATATCGTTCATCTGGGTCCTTGGAATTCTAGCCTTTGGAAACATTTTATGCCTCATAGCTCAGTGGGTATTGGAAAATGTCATTGACATTTCTATGGATTCAAGGATTTTAAAAACAACTGGTTTCTAAAAATATCCCTACTACTTAAAGCACACATGTGCACAAATTTGTGTTGCCCCGTGCCGTCATTTATACACCTGAAAAAAGAGAAAAAAGCTGAAAAAAAAATCCAGAAATATCACTTCCTTACTCACAAGAAAATTATTGGCTGAGGTTACCTGTGTGTGTACATGTAAGAGTGTGTGTGTTAGTAAATTCTGCATGTGTTTTCAAGTGTAGAGAATGTATTCAGTCATATATGTGTATAGGTACATCATGAATATGAAAGCCAGAGGAACCTCCAGTGTAATCACATGCCATCAGCATTTTAGCTCATTGACTTTCTGACCCAGGGTCTTTCCTTGGCCTGGAACTCACAGCACACGTTAGCATGGTTGAGTAGAGACTTACTAGGGATCTGCTTGTCCCCACTTCCAAAGCTCTGGAATGACAGGCACCCAACACCACACCTGGTTTTTGAATGTAGATTCTGGAACATTTAGCTCAGGTCATCATGCTTGTAAGGTAACTGCTTTGTTGACTCAGCTATCTCTCCAGCCCTGTTAGCAAATGTTATAGGCGATTGGTATCGGTCTGAGCTCTTGAGCTAAGACCAACCAAGTAGAATCACTTATGCCGAGTCCAGCACCACAAAGCTAAAATGAGGATACTTATTTGCCCTTTCAAGAATCCTTAAGTTGTTTATCTGAACTTATAAGAATTTAAGTGAGGCATAGACACAATTTCAGACAAGCCGATCATGGGTGATAAGAAAGAGTGTCTGCCTTAGCAAGAAAGCAGTTCACACGCTTCCCATCTCTGTTTCTGCCATCCCTGGCCTCCTCTGTTTGTAAAGGCAACCTTCACTGAGCTCATGGGAACACTCATGCTAGTCTTTAGGGGAGGGTGTTGCCACAGTTCAGGGTCACAAATGAAAGGCAACTATAGACCTCTAAATGCACTGGAAGTCTTTTCTTCTGGCAATATGTGAGAGGTCTGAAATGTTATCATTCTATATGATACAATGTAAACCAATAGTCTACAATACAGTTAATGGTAGGACTAGTCTCCGAGTCATATTTTAAATGTGTGCGATGCCTGCTTGTATTGGGTGTCTGATAAATTATAGCTTTCAGATCCAAGTTAATGGAGTGGTGGGAAGGAATCTCTCCTCTCCCCATGCCTCCCACTGGCTCCTCTCTCCTCGCCTCAAACATCTGGCGGTCCTTTGTAGTTCTGGATGATTTGATTTGAAATTCATTAGTAATAATTGATGTGCTTTCTGGAATTTGTTTAAAGTTAATCATGCGGCAGGTTACTAAACCAAAGGAATTGTTCAAAAGGAGCCCGCCAGTCTGGTGGAACAGAGATGGGCAATTGCAGAGCTCTGAGGCCCAAGGCTTTGGGAGGCTACCACAGCCCTGCACCTCATCCACTTTGGGTAAAGGAACATAGATGGAACTAAGCAAGAGAAACCACAGAAGTGTAAGCACCAAAGTGTAAAAGTTCCCTTTTGTCAGAAGGAGAGAAGCTAGCCAAGCACGTGTTTTTATGACTAAAGGGGGTACCAGCTGTGCAAAGAGCTATGCTTGGCATGTGAGAAGCTTTAAGCTGTAAGGAAGGTCCACGAAGCTGTTCCTATGCAGGGTGAGGAGGCTGCTGTGTGGCCATGCTGGGGACAGGACTCTTCCGGGTTTGTTGATTGTGGACTCTCTTCAATAATCTGACGAAAACTACTAATACCTGGCTGTAGAGTTGCCTCTCCCCCCCACCCCCTCTGTGTGTGTGTGTGTGTGTGTGTGTGTGTGTGTGTAAAAATGCCACTTGGTATACAATTTCAAATACAGGCTCCTGTCCCATGTCTAAGATCTCAAAATCAGTAATAGTAGAGCAAATTGCAGTAGCACATGCTTATAGTCCCAGCATCCCAGGGTGGGGCACAGGCCATACAGCAGCCTCTTCATCCTGCTTAGGAGCAGCTGCATGGACCCTCTTTACCCCAGATTTAAACTTCTCACATAGTTCCCAGGAGGAAAGTCAGTGAGACCCATAGTTCAAAGCCAGCTTTGGCTACATATCAAGTGAGAAGCAAACCTGAGCTATCTAAGACCCTGCTGGAAAAACTCATTCACAAACAACATAAATAAGTACAAATGTACATTAAAAATGAACCTTAGAAAGAGTTTGTTTTGGGGGATTGCTTTTGAGTAGAATGTTTGCCTACTGTGTATGAAGCCTTGGGTTTGCTCCTCAGAAGTACACACACACACACACACACACACACACACACACACACATGAGGTGGGGGGAGTCCTTCCTCTCTTCTTTGCTCGAGAAAGGCTCCCACTGTTTAGCATGTGTCACTGTATTTGGTGGAAGACAGATTTCTTTTTTCTATTTTTAAAGTGTTCAGTAAATATAATAGCCCAGTCGGATGCTATAGAAGTTCCCCAGGGATAAGCCTTAACTTAGGTTATAGGCCATGATGGGTCTCCTTATCATGACTCCTGCTGCCTACATCTCTAGAAAGTCTCCCCTTTATGTCTGGAATTCAGATTTTCTCTGTTACCAAATAGGTGCTACCAATAATCCAATATACTGTCAGGAAAAGTTCAGAGTGGTTTCACTATGCATGGAATTCATTGATACTTATATCCACATGGAGTGGTGTCTTAGCGTTCTAGTGCTGTGAAGAGACGCCATGATGATGGCAGCTCTTGAAAAGGAAAACGTTTAATTGGGGCTGCCTTACAGTTTCAGAGGTTCAGTCTGTTACTGTCATGGTGGGAAGCATGGCAGCGTGCAGGCAGACAAGGTGCTGGAGAAGGAGCTGAGAGTTCTACATCTTGATCTGAAGGCAGCAGAAAGGGACCGTGTGTCACACTGGATGTAGCTTGCGCATACATAACCTCAAAGCTCACCTCCACCATGACATACTTTTTCCAACAAGGCCACACCTGCTAATAGTGACACTCCCTATGGGCCAAGCATTCAAACACATGATTCTGTGGGGCCTGTACCTATTCTAACCACCATACGTGAATGGTCTTGAAGACTATCTTATCCCTAGTTTGGCTCACCCTTCCAAAACTTAAGGACAGTTTCTTAAAGCCACTACACTAACATCACAACTAACACAACATAACAATAATTCTATAATATCATCTACTATCCTAATTCCCCAGTATTCCCCCAATGGTTATTTACAGTTCTTTTTAATCAGAGCCCAGCTGAATCCATTCATAGTATGTGTTTGTTCTGTGCCCTCAGTCTGCAGCATCCCCTACTGTTCACTGCACCTGTGTGGCCAGGGCTGTTACCTTGAGGAACATCACATGTGAAACAGGAAAGAAAATAAAACAAAGTGAAGTGGTTCTTAATAAGTTATTTCTGCGCTGGTGAAATGAGCCAATTCAAGCCATCTATATGTATCAACGCAGGTTTATTGGGAAACTGCTCTCGGGTGGGCAAGTTCGCTGGCCCCAAGGAAGAAGGCCAGGAGAGTCACTGTGGGAGGGAGACAGAGGGGAAGAAGAAGAGGAAGAAAGAGGAGAGAGAGAGAGAGAGAGAGAGAGAGAGAGCAAAATGTCTGGATTATGTAAGGAAGAGCCTGTGAGCAAAGGGCGGCCCAGTCCCTAGGCTGGAGATGTCAGGGTAGAGGGCCAGATATACCGGGGAGAGACTGAGGGATACTGGGAGAACCTGGAGGCCAGGTCTGCTTTGGCATGTAAATATGCACATCCCCCCCCCCCACCTTGGGTCTGAAACACTGCAGTTCTGGATGCAGGAGCCCACACATGTGACTATTGTTTCCTGTATTGGGTCCTGTGTCCCCTTACCCGCCATGCAATAGGACAGTTGTGCGCCACACTTCCGTGAGTGATTCTGCTTCCATTATAACGTCTTAACCATATCATGTGTCATTTTGAGCTGAACACAGTGACCTGTGTTCTTGTCAAAACCTCTGATGATGTAAATCCAGCTGGTGTCAAGACAACACAGAACTGCAAGGCTTCTTCCCTGCTGCCTCTGTCTGCTGTCACTTAGAACTCTGCACCCTCTGCACGGCTCACAGTTTGGCACTCCTGAGAATCAAGGGATATGCTTTAGGTCCCGCCATTTCCTGGGCTATGCAAAGACAAGGGCCACACAAGGTGACATTCAGACAGGTAACCCCCTCCTCTCCCACTCCAGACTTCTCAAATGAGAAAGAGAAGGGTTACAAAAGCAGAGTCAAGGAGAGACATTTACTGAAAGAAAAAGAGCCTGAGGTAAGGAAGGAACATTGGTTCTCTGTGCAGCCACACCCGGCTTCTCTCTGCCTAGGATGGTGCTTTTATCTGAGAAACCATATTGATGTTCCTACACACTACTGTGGAAGGTCTGACTCCAGCTTGCCCTGTAGAGGATTCTGCAAGCATTTCTTTGTTCCTTCCTTCCTTCTTCCTTCCTTCCCCCTTCTTTTTCTCCTCTCTTTCTCTTTTCCTTATTTTCTGTTTTCTTTCCTTGATCCATTTCTTTTATTCATGCTCTGTTTCTATCTGTTGTCTGCCTAGCTCCTCCTCCAGCTTTATCTTCCCCACAGACTGAAGAACATTCTGGATGTTGCTCTGGAGGTATGATTCAAGCCTTGCAGAAACTCAGGGCTGCCAGAACCTAAGACTGACTCAGAAAAACTGGATTCTCATCCTGACTTTGTCATTAATATCTGTGTCAGGCAGCACAAGATGAAAGACACGAATGTGCTTTGAAAACTGAAACAGAGTCAGTTGTCTGTTGCTCCCAAGCTCCTACTCTCAGAGTGGGATTGAGGATGCCTGACAACAACAGGAACTCAGCAGTCGGCCTTTGGGCGCCCAGCATTGGATCCTCTCAGACTGAAGACCTCTTTTTTTAGGCTTAAAAGAGCCCATTTATAGCAAGAAACCCTGAAGAATGTGTGTGATATCAGGCATGCCATGAAACCTGAGAACCCAGAGACTCTTGAGCTCAGTTAGAAATCAAGATCAATGCTGTCATTCCAAAACCATTGTTGCATTTAGCTCCATGCCAAGGATTACGACCATGATGAGTGACTTGTGCCACCGAGTCCAGCCTGGAGCCATGAAAACAGAACCACTGGTAGACACTCTTATCTGTAACTACATTCCTGAATGGGCTGAAACTGATGTTTCCGATAAGAGCCCATCCCTATAAAACAAACTTCAGGGAAGAAAGGGGACTTTTGCAAACTGCGGCTCATTGCTTCAGAGCGGCCAAGCATTTAAGCCTCTCTTCCTCTTGGATGTTTCCAGCCAAAACCTACACAGTGCAGTAGAGTAAACAAAACAGAACCTGCTACCAGCAGTGACAATTGAGGGCTTATGTAAGGCAAAGTGTCACAGTGTGGCGACCCATCTGCCAGCATCAGCATCTCCTGTCATCTTAAGAGAAACGCAAGTTTCAGAGCCTACTCAAGATCTAGAGTCAAGTTCTTTCAAGGGTGAATGGGGAAGAGGTAGAGGGAGGACCAAAAAAATAAAAATCCTTTTTAAAGGATTGTGTTGGTTTTGCCTGGTGATCAAACCCAGGCCTTCATACACATTAGGCAAGCACTCTGCCACATGGGCACTTTATATTTTTAATTTTCCCAGTTGTCCCAGTTACTGGGATGAACACCACCACCAAAGCAATTTGGGGAGGAAAGGGTTTATTTGGCTTATAATTCTCTAACGAGTTTCATCATTGAAGGAAGTCAGGACAGGAACTCATGATTCAGAGGCCATGGAGGGGTGCTGCTTACTGGCTTGCTTCCCTTGGCTTGCTCATCCTGATTTGTATTAGAACCTAGGCCCACCAGCCCAGGGGTGGCTCCATTCACAATGAACTGGGCTCTCCCACATTAGTCACCAATTAAAAATGTGCCCTCCAACCCCATCTTATGGAGGCATTTTCTCAGTAGAGGGGTTCTCTCCTCTCAGATGACTTCAGCTTGTGTCAAGTTGACATAAAACTAGCCAACACAATTGACTCCTTGTTAATTTGACACACAAACACATCACTGTAAAGCCACAACTCTTTATTTCTTGTTCATTCCCAGGATTACACATTAATATAAGCATCACATTATCAAACATTTTACAAACTTAAAAAGTTCCACAGTCTTACAAATTTAAACACTTTAAAATTTCAGTGTCTTTTAAAAACAAAAGTCTATCATCTGTAGGGTTCTATAAAATGAAAAATAAATTAAATACTTTCCTTTTTCAAGAAAGAAGAACCAGGGAACTGTCACAATCAGATCACAACAAAACTAGAAGTCCAGTAGTGTAAACCACTCAATGTCCTTTATATGGAATTCACTTGCAGTCTTCTGGGCTCCACCAAAGGGTAAGGGTAGGCTGAGTTGGCTCTATTTCATGCTTGCTATTGTCCTTGGTGATTGTCCCATAATACTGGCATCTACAAAATGCTAGGGTCTTCTGCTGTAATTGGACTACACTTTCATCAGTAGTCTCTCCTGGGCTCTCTTCATAAGCTTCAACTTCTCTACATGACTGCTTCAAACTGGGCAGTCAAAACCTGTACCTGGGAGACTCTTACTCATGACCAACTTTGATTGACAGCACACAGTACAACTTTGACCACCTCTAAACATAGCTTGCATGTGCTGATTCTGACACTTCCCAGAACATTTCATCTTAATGATGTTGGTCTCTTCTTAAACTGATTTCTCAGCTCCAGCCAACTAGTCTCAAGTAGTCCATTAACAAAAGTTTTACTTCAGTAGTTCTGGTATCTTGTTAATCATAGCTGATTCTTTAGCCGCAACTAACCAGAGCCACAGATTTTTAACTCAAAATAGAAAGTGGTCATATTCTACATATAAACATACACACACACACACACACACACACACACACACGGGATGAGGGAAAGAGGAAAAGAAAGAGAAATTGAGAGATTCTAAAACTTCCCTCTGAAATTCCACAAACCAGTCCTCTATCATCTGCATTGCTCTTAACATGTTTATCTACCAAACTCCCACAGAACAGCTCATCAAACTTGGAATACTCAATGGCTTTCATCTCCCAAAGTTCCAAAGTCCTTCCACAATCCTCCCAAAAACAACGTGGTTGTGTCTGTCACAGCAAGACCCCACTATCCTAATACCAATTTCTGGCCTAGTTAAGGTTACTATTGCTATGGGGAATACCATGACCTAAGCAACTTGAGGAGGAAAGTTTATTAGGCCTACATTTCCATATCACTGTTCTTTATCAAAAGAAGTAAGGACAATGACTCAAGCAGGGCAAGAACCTCAAGACAGGAGCTGATGCTGAGGCCATGGAGGAGTGTGCTTATAAGTTACTCTTCCTGGCTTGCTCATCTTGATTTTTTATAGAACCCAGGACCACCAGCCCAGGGGAGGTCCCACCCACAATGGACTGGACCTTCCTCCATCAATCACCAATTAAGAAAAGACCTATGGGCTTGCCAACAGCTCCATATTATAGAGGCATTTTCTCAAAAGAGGTTCCCTCCTCTCACATGACTTTAGCTTGTGTCAAGTTGACAGAAAACTAGCCAACATACCAGTCTATGCCTTCTGGGCATTTATGATATCTGTTAAGTGCATTTGTCTTTTATCACCACTGTAAGAAATCACATACCTTTACAGACTTAGCACAACATTAATGTGTTAGCTTGCAGCTCTGTAGATCTGTAGTGGTGTTCTGAGAGTCTCATAGAACTAGAGTCTGAATGTTGCCTGTTCTACATTCCTCTCTGGAAGTTCTAGGAGAATCTGTTTTCTTGATTCTACCAGCTCTTCCAGGTTCATCCATTGCTCTGAGCTGCTTTTCCTCCATCTTCTAAGCCCCAACAGTGGGCCCTGTGCTTTCCAAGAAACCAGATCTGATTCTCTTCTTATATAGTAACTGATGAGAAAAACTCCTAAGAGGCTGGAATAAATCACAGAATCTTTATTCACTGCTGCCAGGACTGTCCCAAGAAGAGTAGTGGGAAACAGTCCCAAACCCCCATTTGCCTGGGTTTTTAAAGACAAAAACCCACAATTGTGATGTGTATACATAAAGGCAGCTGTGGACTTCTGCAGCAAGTAAGTATTGTTTATAGAAGCAGAGAAATAGCAGTTAAAATGGTCAGGCTGTTAGCCTTTAGCTCAGGGTCACATTGTATAGGAAATTATGGCTGGTCCAGGGACCAATTTACCTTAGGAATTTATGGCAGGTCTGAGTGACTAGAGACCACTTCTACCCAAGATCATTTTAGCACTTAAAGTTGTAGTTAAAACCATCTGTTACCTTGTGTTTTTCTACCTGTCCACTTTCTTCCCAAAAATAATGACTCTGAGACTTCTTATATATGAATAAATGGTTAGGCCAATAGCTTTGACTAGCTCATGTCTTAATTACCTGTTTATTTTATTCTAAGTCATGCCACATAGCTGGCTACCTGGTCCATAGTTTCATACAAGTGTCTTCTGTGTCTGGGGAAGATCTTCATGCCTGACTATTTTCCCAGAATTCCTTTCTTTCTACCAGATGTCCCACCTTCTAATCTTGCCTCAGCTCATTGGCCATGATTGGCCAGTTGCCTTTTATTGACAGATGATGATTCCATGCAGTACAAGAGATTATCTGTACATAGGAATACTTTCATGAGATGGAATAACTATAATTCAGCAGCCCATTATATACTCTGATGCCTTTTCTCCCACTTCTAAAGATTCATAGGATTAGACTGGGCCTATTAAGATAACCAAGACTAATCTCCCATCTCAAAGTCAGCTAATTAGCAATCTCAGCTGCATTTGCAGCCTTCATTCATTTAGCTAAGCTATTTAATTTATTCATAGGTCCTGAGTATTTGAGTATGGGTACTGGGCATATAATGTCTTCACATTATGTCCCTCAAAATTTTATGTCTGCCCCATAATCGCAGGTCCCCCAAAGTCTCAGCTCATCACAACATCAGCTCAATGTCTCAAATCTCATCAACTCAAAAATCCCTAATGTAACCTGTTTAAATAAGAGATGAGCATATTTCTAGGTGTAGTTCAACATGGGGCACAATTTCTCTCCACTTATGAACTTGCATACTAAAGAAACACAACTTATCAGAGTTGATCCCCCTTCACAGCAATGACAAAACAATCAGAGGATATGAATTGTAGGCATTTCCACTGAAGACTAGAGAAAATGAGGCCTGGGGAGATGACTCAGAAGATAAAGTGTTTTTCTGTGACAGCATCTGGACCTGAGCTTAGATTCTCCAGCATCCACATAAAATCTGGACACCATAGGATGCATCTATAATCTCAATGTTAGGTGGGAGTAAGGGACTGATACAGTCTAGGGGTCTTGATTGAATCCATTTTCTCTGCCAGTTAAAGAAGTAAGAGGCAGAAAAAATCTAACACAGCAGTGGCAGCCGAGAAATCTCAAACAAACATCAGTGAACAGAATCAAAAGCTGGAGAAAGAAGAAACACACATGCAACAGAGAGGAAAAAAACTTCTGTGAGAGCAAGTACTCCAGTCTCCTCTCAAGGGCTGGAACTTTTAAATCTCTCCAAAGACTTTTAATCCCCTAATTTAGGATTGATCAGTGTGATGGTTTCCCTCAATGATTTTAAGCTTTTCTTCAATTCCTTTCATAAGCCGGAAGCTTATCTGTGTGGGGTTTTGCTCTGAGGTCCCCACTCCCTTTAATCCATTTAACATCAGGCTTCTCTTTAAACTTTTTATCTCCTTGAGAGCTCCATTATTCTTCCTGATGTTCTTTTTCTCTTCAAACTGCTGTACGTTTTGTAATTCTCCTTGGCCCCTGTGCTCCTTTTCATTGTAGATCTGCATAAGAGGGGCCACTAGTAACCATGTGAAACACTCAATACTAGACTGTCTTGAAATCTCCTCTGCCAATACCATCAATCCAAAATTTAGCCTCAGAGAAATTTTTAGGACAAGGGCAGAAAGCAGCCACATTCTTTGTCAAAATATCACAAGAATGATCTCTAGGCCACCTCCCAGTTCTTCCTCTCCAAAGCTTCCTTGAGATATATACCCTTACGATTTAAATTGCCCTCAGGATGCTCCTACCAGGATGACCCATGAAAACCTGCTTAAAGCATGCAACTGACTTCTCTGATAAAGTCTTATAGTCCACAAGCAGTATGGTCAGGCCTGTTACAGCAATACCCAACTTTCTGTTACCAATTTCTGCCTTAGTCGCTAGTCTATTGCTGTAAAGACTCAGCATGACCAAGACAACTCTTATAGGAGAAAATAGTTGATTGGGAGCTTGGTTGCAGTTTTAGAGGTTTAGTCATTGTCATAGTGAGGAGTGTGGCAGCATACAGGCAGGCACTGGAGCAGTAGCTTATAGCTACATCCTGACCCAGAGAGAGAGAGAGAGAGAGAGAGAGAGAG
This sequence comes from Rhynchomys soricoides, assembly GCA_019843965.1. Classification (NCBI taxonomy): domain Eukaryota; kingdom Metazoa; phylum Chordata; class Mammalia; order Rodentia; family Muridae; genus Rhynchomys; species Rhynchomys soricoides. Next base: position 1,900,721 of record JADRCH010000109.1, on the reverse strand, counting down.
CACTTCCTCCAACTAGACCACACTCCCAATCTTTTCAAATAGTCCCTATGATTAAGCAATCAAATACACAAGTCCAAGGAAGCCATTCTTATTCAAACCATCACATTCTACTCCCAGGCCCTCATAGGCTTATAGCCATATCATAATACAAAATGCCTGAAGTCTGTGTTTTCAGCTGCCAGGCTTTTGCCTCATGTCAGGAAGGTAAATTTATCACCATTATTCTCTAGGCATGGCCCCTCTTCCTATCTGTCTAACTCCTAGTCTCTCAGGACAAATCCAGGTAGATCCCAAGGACTCTACCTCTACCTGATCAGCCTCTAGCTGAAATGATGAGTTCCAGGTTCAGTAACAGACTCTCTCTCTCTCCTCTCTCTCCCTCCCTCTCTCCCTCCCTCCCTCCCTCAGAAAATAAGTTATAGAGTAATAGAGGGAGACACCTGACATCAACCTTAGGCCTCTATGTATGCACATGTGCATATACCACCCTCACCACATAAAACCAGCAGAAATCCAAACCGGGACACTATTGTGGATGCCAGGAAGTACTTGCTGATAGGAGCCTGATATAGCTGTCTCCTGAGAGGCTCTCCCAGAGCATGACAAATACAAAGGCAGATGCTTGAAGCTAACCATTGGACTGAGCACAGGGTTCCGATGGAGGAGTTGGAGAAGGGACTGAAGGAGCTGAGGGGGGTTGCAGCCCCATGGAAGGAGCAACAGTGTCAACTGGCCAGATACTCCAGAGCTCCCAGGGACTGGACTACCAACCAAAGAGTACACACAGAGGGACCCATGGTTCGGACCACATATGTGGCAGTAGAGGGTCTTGTTGGACATCAGTGGGAGGAGAGGCCCTTGGCCTGAGGGTGTTTGATGCCCCAGTGTAGGGAAATGCCAGGGTGGGAAGACTGGAGTGGGTAGGTGGGTGGGGCTCACCGTCATAGAGGCAGGAGGAGAGAGGATGGGATAGAGGTTTCCAAAGGGGAGACCTGAAAAGGGGATAACATTAGAAATGTAAATAAAGAAAATATCCAATAAGAATAAAAAACAGCAGAAATTAGAAAGAAAAAAAAGAACAATTACCAATCAATGTTAAAATCCAGCTGAACAAAATCCACCTACGCTTAGGACCTGGGAGCCAACCTCTGAGGCTTCCTACTCTGGTTTCTGGATCATCTTTCTCTTCTCATAAAAGGAAACTGAGCACCTTTATCAGAGCACCTTTATCAGCTTGTTTGCCAAAGTTTGAAGGAATCTTCCAGTCTGTGATCACTCTATGCTTTTCAGTCTAGACTGGAAGTGTTTCTGCTGATATAAGATCTTCTGGAATCCCATCCTTCTTCCTTAGAAGTCAGGATTCCCTCTGCTAGATGACCCGGTTGTTCAAGGACTCTTTACAGATAATCCCATATCTGGTTTTTGCTTCTGCTGACACAGCAGAATCAGGTTTATGAGCCACATTGTTGTTGTTGTTGTTGTTGTTGTTGTTGTTGTTATCCTGCAATTTTCATATATATGTTCAATTTATCTTGATCATATCTACCTCCTATTCCCTCCCTTTCCAGGCTCCCCCATGACCCTTCCAGCTTCATGATTCCCCTCTTTCTGTAACATACTAATCTCAGTTAGTATAGTCAATATTCACATAGGGCCACCCATTAGAGCATGGGGTAACCTACCCAGTGTTATCTCCCAAAGAAAGGTGACTTTCCATTCCCAACAGTGATCTACTGACACTAGCTCCTCAGCCAGTGCTGGGACCTCAGGAGCTCCTCCTGCATCCACCCTGGAGATTTTAACTGGTTTGATCTTGAACAGGAGCCATAGCCCATGTGTGTAACAATCATGTCCTGTCCAGAAGGCAGCATGTCATAGCACCCTTTCCCATCCTCTAGATGAGCTACATTCTTAATATCTGCAAAGAGACTCGTGTGTGTGTGTAGGACAGAAGACTCATTTTTAAAGTGTTATTGTTACTATTGGATAGACAAAAAACTGTTTAAATATGTAAAACGCACAATAACATGATTTGTTTTTAAGATCTCTGCTTTGAAAAACCTATTTGATAAAGTCCAGGTACTTAAAAAGACAGATCACCATGAACACACAAAGGAAGATGTCATAATCAAAGATTATAATGAACTTTATTCCAGTTAAGTATGGGAAAGGTACATATATACCATTACCCACAGTACAGCATCTTTCTGTTAAATTCTTTTACAAATAAATTCAGTTTGGTTTTGGGGAAGTTAAGTCTTTGAGACAGAGGCGTATCACTTATGAAGATGTGTAATCAGAAAGAAAGCATTGGAATTGGCAAACCCCTGTCTCTCCCAGCAAATGAAAGGGAGAAACATGTAGTAACATAAAGGGAGATCTTGAAAATCAGAACACATGTGGCAGTATTACAAAATGTGCTACTCAGATGTCTCTGAAGGTTGATCTCTGAGAAATAAACAAGGTTTGAGGTCTCAGATATTACTTGCCTAAAGGAATAATCCTCGAATTCCTGCATCTAAGGTGTAATTTACTCTGAGTTTGGAATTAGCTACAAGGTTGTAAACCGGTGTTACAGAGCAGTGTGGGCGGGATTCTCGTAAAGTTTGAGGCAGAGCCAGGAAGCACATAAACAAGGGAGCCAGCTCTCCTTTGGAAGACATGTACGGTTGCTTCTACAAAGAGAGGGACAAAGCTTTTCCACAAGCAATTGTAAGATGTTCAGTACAAAACGCTATGAACCATCACCCTGACACCCACCCAGACAATACTGTAGCCGATACAGATGATTTAGGAGTTTCCCAAATCTAAAACAGGGTACAAAAATTCAGTGAGAAGTTTAATACATGGAAAATTATGAAATGACAATTTTCTTTGAAAATATGAATCCAACAGAGAAATATTTATGGCAAGACCTAATTTTACAACAAACTTTAGAGATCAGTAAAGTAGGGGAAGACTTGGCAAAAGAAAATAATGTGGATTTTTATTTTGACTTTGAATCAAAACTGCATTCTTTACTGGGGAGCAGATGTTCAGAGAGAGCTGGGTGTAGGGCATTCAACAAAGAGGGTCATTTGTTTGAATTCCACACACAAAACCCAACCAACTAAAGGCCTCCTGAGTCTTCCCTTGGTGGCTACTCTCTCCTGGTGATGCAAAGCAAATACAGACAGCTACCCACACCAAAGGAGAGGCATGCCTGCCAGAGGACTCGGCTCCAGATGGTTCTATAGTGTGTGGGTGGAAGCATTCCAGGCTACTGTATTCCAGAAGATGAACATTTCCAGAAAAGGGGGTGGGGAGGCTCAGGGTATTGCACTGTATAATAAGTTGCTGATCTCAGAGAATGTGAAGGCTTTACCAACACATTCAGTATAAATGGGAAATTCAGCTTCTTGTCAAAGAGTCCCAGAAGAGTCTATCCATTTGCCTCAAGATTTATAGTTTAACTTCGATGCTTTCTCTGTTTTTTCTACTGGGCTGGTTCTTGGCATGTGTGTGTGTGTGTGCGTGTGTGTGTGGAGAGCAAACACACGTGATAGGCAAGTGCTGCCACTGAGTTTTAGCCCTACCCTCCTCCCCTGGTTCTTACTTTTTATTTTGAGACAGGGTCTCACGAGGTCACTCAGATCTGACTTGAGCTCACTCTGTAGTCTGAACAGAGCTTGAACCCAGGTCTTCCTGGTCCAGCCTCCAGAGCAGCTGGGGTTCCAGGTCTCTTGGAACATGAGTAAATGCCTGGGAAGGAGAGGAAGATTTTTGTCTTCATTGACCTGGTAATTACTAGAGAGAGAAACTTCCTAAGCTGCATAATTCCATTATTTAAACAGTGACTATAAACGTATTTGCTTAGAGGATTTGAACAGCAGAGGAACATGCGGAATCCATGGATAATGTTCCTACCAGCCTCCAAAGTTAGAAGGACACACATGCCTGCTTCGTCAGGGTCTAGAAGGTCCTAAAGATTTGGCCTTGACCTACCCACTTTCATTCTCAGTTCATCCATCCTCAGTGAGTTCCAGCTGCACTGGGCTTGAACTTCCGTCTCTTCTCACCTCAGATAACTGGCTGGAACTTCTTTCTGCCTGTACACTGTCCCTCAAAAGCCAAGATGGCTTCCACTCCATATCTGGCAGTATCATCTCCCCCAGAGGCTTCTCTTGCCCCAACACGAGTGCCTTTCCATTGCATCATCTCATTGTCTTTATGGCCCTCCTCTTTACATTCTGCTCAATTCTCCACTTACTGTTTGTTTTCCCCAATATAAGAATGTGCTCCAGTGTGTGGTGACACCTGCCTACAATCCCAGCATCAGGAGATGATAAATAAAAGGTCAGCCTAGGCCAAATAGCAAAATCCTCTCGCGTTATTTTATTGTTTTGCTTTGTGTTTTAGAGACAGGGTTTCTCTGTGTAGCCCTGGCTGTCCTAGAACTCACTCTACAGACCAGGCTGGCCTCAAACTCAGAGAACCTTCTGCCTCTGCTACCCTGGGATTAAAGGCATGTGCCACTATTGCCCAATTAGGCTCTCATTTTTTGTTTCTTGAGAGCTTAACACAATTTAGCGCTAGACATTTGGTAATTAAACTACACGATGCATAAATAAAACAATATTTGGACTATAAAGGTTAATACTGTCATTATTCTATTAATTGCACACATGCTTACAGAGACTCTTTAGTCAGTAAGATCCTTTAATAGACTAGAACTTACCAAAGAAGGTGACTTTCCATGTTTAAGGTAGAGAAGCAGATTTATATTTGATACCACAAGCTGGAATACAAAACCCATATTCTTTTTTTCTGTTTTGGGTTGACAACTTTTTTCCCAATGGCTTAAATTCCTCACAGATAGCATGGTATTCCTATATGCTGTAACTGTTATTTGGCCAGAATGTGTACAGATCTGTGTATAGATTCATTGGTCCTATTAAGACTCCAGACTAAGGAAGCAGCACTGAGAGCGAAGAGAAAGGGTGGATCTGTTTATTGCAGGAGAAGAATTACATCCCCTCCTCTTGAAAACAGTGCAATAATTACACTCATGGGGTTTGGGGACTAGCCAGCCCAAGTTCAAGTTTTGGCTCATGTACCTTTGAGTAATTTGCTCAATTATTCTGTCTTCAAGTTTCCATATCTATTAAGTGACTACTGTGTTAACATCTCCTGGGAACACTTGAACAAATGTCTACTCAGAGAGGGCATCAATGGCCGATCAAAACAGTTCCAGCCAAGTCTAGTTGGTAAAACAAAAAGTTTGAGATTACCTAAAGGAACATGGAGAAGATGTTACTAAAGAATTGTAGGTGACCCCAAACACTGGATCACAGAAAATCTCACTGTATCATAGATAATGACTTCTCCACAACTATGTGTGTGGTATTGCATGAACACTTCCTCCAGCTGTGGAGGTCTAGGCATCCAGTCGTGGTATATGTGTTGTGGACCAGCTTTGGTTCTGTGTCCCCCATTTCCTCCCTCAGGGTGTCCAGGCACCACTGCACATCAGACTAGTCTGAAGGATGAAGCAGAGTCCGGAACAGGTGGGGCCTGCAGGATTGGGGTCTTGCTGGGAGTGATTGTAGGGAGTTTGGGGAAACTTCTCCAAGGATTTTAGTGTTACAATTCTTTTAGATGATATTCAATGAAACAGCTCTTTTAGAAGATCTTCAGTGAAACAGCTGGTGAGTGTACACTTTATACATGTGACCAAGGGCTATTTATAGGAGTGGGAAGGGGATTTCTAGGTGAATATAAAATTATTCACTGGAGATTAACACAGTGTGAATGCCTCATTTGTAGGAAGGCTATGGATTCTAGGAATCCCAGGTACTGCTGGGCAGGTTCTTCTGGAATAGAGGAAGTTGAACTTGTAAGTTTGCCAAGGAATGTGCAACCTTTCTTATGTAAAAGATGGGAATTAGGCTCCCCAGATAAGGTCAGAGAAGAGGAAGCCTGGCTAGAAAGGGGAGACCTCCATTTTGTGTTGAGCTCAGAGGAGCTATCCAGACATGGAAGACTGCAACCTTAAGTAGCAGGGTTTCCCAACATATATATGTATGTTTATGTGTATGTGTATAAGTATGTGATGAGAATGTATATATGTGTATATATATATATATATATAAAATATACATGTACAATATATTATATATGTATACATTTATTTATTTATTTATTTATACTTCAGTTAACTTTCCATCTCCTATTATGCTAGCACCCCGAAATACCACCAGTGGTTGGGACAGACTTATCTATAGCTGACAGGGATGTGCAGCAAAGAGTGATAGAATCATAGGTGAAATTCCTTTTATTATTTCCTTATTTTTATTTTATGCTTATGAGCATGTGCTTACATGGATGCATGTGCACCATGTGCATGCCTGGTGCCAGCGGAGGCCAGGAGAGGGCGTCAGACCCTCCCACACCCCCAAAACTGGAGTTTGACAGTTGCAAGTACATGAGTACTTGGAACTAAACCCAGGTCCTCTGACAGAGTATCTAGAACTCTAAACATCTGAGTCACCTCTCCAGCCCCAGTTAAGGTCCTTTTATGAGGAATGTCAACTGGCTTGATCTTGTTGAAGGTCTTTTGTGGTTAATCATAGCCATTCTGATTAAGATACTTGAATGACAGTGTTCCATAACAGTGGGGCTAACATTAATTTTTACACCGGTGAGTTTAAATACATCCCAAGAACTTAGGCTAGTGTCTAGAAAGACATGTACATAAGCAGTTATCATCCTTGAAGTCTTAGGAAGCCACCTTGCACATTTGTTTTATGTTGACTTTTTTCAAACCTAGGGGGCTTGCTGCTTGTTAAGTATACAATGTCCCTCACTAGCTATTCCCACATCATTTTCTCTGTGGTGACCTTTTGCATTCAGTGTCCGCCTTCTCTGTACCTAGGAGCATGCTGTGGATCTCACTGTCCCCCAGAAACCTTCTCAGATCTGAACTCAGCCCGCAGCACTCAGCTCTGCTGGTGTAGCTCTCACAAAGCTCACTCTTATCCTACCGTTTTGTCAGCTTCAAAACCCTTTTTGTCTCTTTTTCCTTCTGTTTTCTCTCATTTCTGGAGTTCTCTCCTCTCCTTGCCTCCCTGATCTGCACTTCTTTTTGGTCATGAAGTTTAAACCTGATGGACCTCAGCACTGTCAAGGCCCCACAATGTCACTTCCACCTCCCTACTTGTTCACAGTACTGTCAACAAAGTGCTGATTGTCAAATCTGGTGACCATATTGTCCTGTAAATCTCCCCATTCGGATAATCTTGTTTCACTGCTCTTGAAATGTCTAGCTTCATTAGAACCTGTGATGGATCATCTTCGTTATCATCTTGACTGGATTCAGAAGCACCTTGGTGAGGAATCAGCTTGGGAACTTTGAGATATTCTACCAGGGTCCCCTCCCCCCTCAGAGCACATGGGCACCCCTCCCCTCCTGGAAGAAACAGGTTAGAGAGCACGTAGGCTGGAAGGGAGGGGCTGATTAAGCCCCTGCTACCTCATTCCCTAAAGACAAATCAGTTTAAAAGTCACATTGTTCTGCCAATCACATTGTGCCTAATGGTGGCTGCTCTAAAATCTATATAAGGTCCCTGAACGGTCTCCACAATGTTGCTTTCCCATCTTGGTATGTAGAGCGACCTCAGCATGCTGAATCAATAAATTTCTCTTGCATTTTGCATCAATCCCCGACTCCATATGTTCACTCAGAGGGTCTGCAATAAGCTAAGGCTCGCTGAAGTCTTACATTGGTACACACTTCTGAGTGTGTCTGTGGGGGTGCTTCCGGATAACTTAGGAGGCAAGACCCATTCTGAATGTGGAAGACACCAGCGCTGGGCTGGGGAACTCCAGAATTAATCTCTCTCAGCTTCCTAACTCTGGGTGTAAATCAGCCATCTTCCTCACACTCTGGTCACCAGGCCTTCCCACTAGGATGGGCTGTGGGACCCAAGGGGAGCCCTTTGTCTTGAGTGGCTTCTGTCAGGCATCTTGTCGTGGTAAGCATCCATGACAGTGCTTCCTCCAGGATTCTTCCTAAGCCTCCCACCGTGTGCACCTGTCTTTCTCAGGAGCCTCCTTTTATTCTGACCATAATCTAGATGTCATTTCTAAGGTCTCTTCCTCAACTCACTGCTTCTCTGCACACTTTCTCAGAGCAGTAGTAGCTAGTATTTTATTCATCCTTATGGTTGTAAGCACTACTCACATTCTTTCCAACATACACCTATTGATCTTTCTCCTTGAGCTTCAGATCTGTACATCTCACTGCTTCTGAACGGCTCTTTCCCACAATTCATTTGCATTTCAATATCTCTGCATTCAAAACACAGTTCGGCCATTTTCTTTCTAAAACAGTTCATTTATCTACTTTTTAATCTTTCTGTTGGTAGTAATCCTTTTCTTCAGCCACACAAATAGAAACCTCCTTGGTGCCTCTCTGCCTTTCTTGCTGACCATGTCCCAGCAATCATTTGCACTTGCTGAGTTTATCTTCCAACTGTTTCTGGCCTTTGTTTCCTCCTCATATAGGCTGTGCCCTCCTTTTCTCTTGCTGTTCTTGGACCTCTAGGAGTCCTGGAGTGTGTCTCCTGATCATTTTCTTGCATCAGTCTTGGACTGCACAGGTTTACTCTCTTTCCTTACTGCTTGGAATCTAACCTCTTTAGCATTGTTGTGGATAGCCTGAAGGTTGCTTGTACTTTTATGTTTATTCTGCTCTCCCAGGAGGGGTTGTCTGGAATGAGGAATGAGTCAAGTATTCAGGTGGCTTCTTGTGAACCTCCCCAAATGAATAAACTGACCAATCACTGGGTGAGTAGGCAGGACTTCCTGTTGGACGGAGGAAGAGAGGAAGCAGGAAAGAGGTCAGTCCTTTTGGACGGGGACAGTGTGAGGACAAGATGCAGCTACTAGTATCACCTGGTTTCAATGGTGGATCCCTCAGGATTTGCCTCTGGAGGATTTAGATTTAATTAGGCTTACAAGATTAGGTTTTAGTTGATGTGCCCAGAGATTGAGTTACTATTGTTTCTGAACTAAGTTTGTGTTGCATTTTCCTTCACACATCAGGTTGTCTGGGTTCCAGAGAGAAAGGTACAGTGGCAAAGTGTGGGTTTGCCTGATGTGTCCCACAAAGGCTGTGGGGATTTTGAAGCATGGGACTGGCATGGTAGCAACCTGCCAGTGGGAACTTAGCAAGCTGGGTGGAGAGATCATGGAGCTCTGAGTCAGAGTCTCCACGAGATAAAACAGGTCGGCCGTTGCCTGCCAGCACACGGCCAGCCAGGCCGCTGGGGAAGAGAGTTGATGGCACAAGCACAGGAATATGCCAGTTCGTTTTTTATCATTTCCCAAAACGTAATACGACCCTGAGTTTTCCACCTGGTAAATCCCTGCCGCCATTATTTGCCCTCCTCTGTGTCAGACTTCACCCTCCAATGAAGGTTCTGTTTTGGAACCTTCTGTTCTCTCTCCCTGACCTGGAAAGCTTGAGCATCCCGCTTGCCCATACACTGCACCAACACAAATCAAAGTTTCACTTCCACAGAAGACCACCCTTGAATTCCACCTTTGTTCCCACGGGGGTTCTCAATTGCTGCACTTCTGCTATTAGGATTTTCTGGTTGCCTATTGGCCTTACCCTATTTACCACTGTCATTGTGGGATTATGTCTGAATTATCGTTTAATCTCTAGCGTCCTCTCAGTTATATGACAAAATGGGTGCACAAAAAGGGGTTAAGAGGAAGAAAGTAGGAAAACAAGGGAGAAAGGAAGAATCAGCTGTGAAAATACAATTTTCAAATACAGTAGTCTGACTAAATAGTAAAAAAAAATAAACACCTTGTGTTGAAATGAAAATAAATTATAGGTCAGAATTCTTTTACTATTTTTTTATACTTTATTTTTTGTCTTTTGGTTTTTCAAAACAGGGTTTTGCACAGAGATCCACCTGCTTTTGCCTCCCAGTGCTGGGACTAAAGGCGTGTGTCCTCACTGCCCGACTTTGATTTGCTATCTTGGGAGAAAATCTTATAGCAGGTACTAATCACCAATAAAGAGATGGACAAGAAATGTGTTTTATTTGCAATACTCTCTGCAACACACACACACAAAATACCCACAGACTTGTCTAGAGAGGACAGTATGCTGTGTGCACTTGAATCCTCTGGGACATGCCCCTTGCTGTGATTTCTACAGGGCTTGGAAGACAACTACACATTCCTGGAGAGACGCCTCTGTAGGACAGCCCTGAAAGACAAATATGCATTTCCTGGAATGTAACCTTCCCCTCACAGCATGCAGCACAGGGCATGCTTACTTAATCTATAGATTACAAATTTTTTTAGGCACAAGAATTTGCTTGCCTTAATTATAAATTAGCTGTTAATCGGACCCATCATTCTATAAATTGTGGGGAGATATTCATTAGAGAAAATTATTAAAGCTCCTGGGTCTAGTTCTTCTCTATGTCAATTGTGCAATACATAATAAAAATAAGATCCTGCAGCTGACTCAAACCCAAGCATGCTGAAAGGCCTCGCTGCTCCGAAAACATCTTTTACAGTCACAGCAACAGGTTTCTAAGAAGCTCTGCTGAGAATGAGCCCCTATACAACTACAAAGAATAGGCCCTATAGTGCTGTTGAGTATAAACCCCTATGGTCTATGAAAGAATGATGTTTCTTTTAAAATCTTAGGGATTTCATTTTTAAAAAATCCTTTTAACTGAAAAATTAATGTCCTTTATTTTAGGCTTTCCTGTAGGTGGTTCATACAAGGATAAACAGTGATTTAATACTTTCTGACCAAGGAGGAGAGACAAAGGCAAGTAAACAGGGCAGTGCCTGGTAAGAGCTTTGATTGGCATGCTTTGGGGAGGACACTGCAGCACTCTGGGAGCCAAGATGTTCTAAGGTGCATTCTGGAGAGTGAGAACCTCACCAAGAGCAGCCAGGCAGGAGGAGCATCTGCAGTCGAAGGTGGCCAGTGTGATTAGGTGCAAGCATGTGCAAGAAACTAGGAGGCGGCTTAAGTGGGAGGGCAGGAGGAGCTGAGGTTTCTCAGGGTGGTGGGCAGAGAGCAGATCACTAAGAACTCCTCTGCCATACTAGGAACCTTTCAGGTGTTCAAGGACAGGGAGCCCTGAGGGGCATTTCACTTTCAAACCACTCCCACTAAACCTCTGAGACCCTTTGAGTTATCATTATCTATATATCTTTATATCTTCAGAGAGAGAGAGAGAGAGAGATGTTGCTGAGGATTGAACCCATAGCCTTGTGCCTATCTTAGATCGATCCACCTCTTAAGAGTTCTATTGCCTTCCAGTAACACCACAGAGGATAAAAACATTAACACAGAAACAACTGGAAGACAATTGCTATGGAATGTTGCATCCATGTATGCCATAGATAAATCCCTGAAATTAAACGGATATGTGTTGAGAAAATATCCATAGAATAATATGGAAGACAAACTGAAGGCAAGGTATAGTGGCAGCAGTGAGGAGGAAGAATCAATGGGGCTCGGTGACTGGTAGTCTACTGAATAGATAGAGTAGCGAGTGCAACTCCAGGGATGAGCAGATGGTGGTACCAGCCAGGGAACTAGGAACAGAAGGAGAGAAGGCTCATGATGGTGGTGGTGGTGGTGATCTCAGCCTTGGACCTATGGGGTTTGTGATACCTGTAGAGTATCCAGGTGAACCCAAGATAAATACAGCTGTGCTAACTACTGCCCATACCCAGATGGTCTTCCCCATCCCAAACTGACCTAGTACCTGATCCTAAAACTCTCTAGGAGAATGAAAGAGAAAGATAGTAGACACCACGAAGGGGAGTAGTCCCTAGTCCATGATTACATGAGCCCAGATAATAGGGAGCCTAAAGAAAGTAAGCTTCGATCTCTTCTCGGCCTTTTGGCTAAGCTCAAGTGTAGAAAGTAAGCTTCATGTAAAGAATGCTATTGCTGCTGGTAGCAAGTATTCACAATTTATATCATTCCTGTTTACATCTTAAACCAGAGGTGTGAACAGCTGCAAGCCAATACGGCATTTTGAAGCCTTGAAGATTAGTGTGCCTTATGATTTTGGATGAATGCCATTCAGAGAGTGTTTCCTTGTGAGAGTGTCATTATAGTGATGGGCGTTTCACACGTGAAGAAGTTTCACACGTGAAGAAGCAGTATAGTACTGGGAATGTTCGGTCACAGGGAAGGTTTGTAGCTGAATCTCCTGACTCAGAGGAACAAGAGAATTTTACCTGTACTCATTTTAAATTTTTTCCTCCCCATTCCCAAGTCAAAGCAAGGGTGGAGTAAGGAAACATTAGAAACAAAAACGGATATGTTGGCTGGATTGTACTATTTTACAAGTATGTGATCAAGTGTAAGAAGCTTTTCATGAAGTGTTTCGGCCAAAAGTATTAGTTATTTTCTTGGTGCTGTGACAAATGATGACAAAAAAAAAAAAAAAGAGGTTGTGGTGGATCACAGGAGGTGCGTTGAGTCAAGGCAGGAAAGGCACAGCAATGAGAGGGGGTTTGGCTCTGGCACCAGAAAAGTAAGATTATGTCCACAGTCGGGAAGTGGAAAACCATGAACGCTGGTCCACAGCTCATTTCCTTCTTTTTCATTTAGTCTGGGACCCCACCCTGGGGGTCACAGCCTTTTGTACACAGGATAAAATTTCCTTCCTCAGTTGAACCTCTCTGAAGAAGTTCTCACAGGCAAGCCCAGAGATGGCATCTCCTAAATGATTTCAAATTCAGGAAACTTTGTAACGGCCATTAACCATCATGTATACATTGGAGTTAGTTTATGAATAAACATTCTGTCTTAGAGGCACACTGGCGCGGTAGTCCTCATGAAGGCGGAACACTAAAGACAACATCTTTTGAAAGAAGCCCTGGATCCTTTTCCTAGCACACAATGGTCTCTCCTCCCACACTTCTTCCTAGAAATCCTTTCCCCAGACAGTGTGCACTGTTACACCAGCTAATAAATAAGTCATTTCAGCTTGTGTTTCTAAATTGTCTTCCTTTTGAACAGACATCCTTCCAGGACTTGTGTGTACAGGACAATGAGAAACAGTGGCTCAAGATGTGCATCTGCATCCACCCTCATGCTCCTTGACTTAGGCCAGTCAGTGAGACTAGGTGTGCCTCAGTTCCCTCGGGTGTAAAGTAATAACCCCCCTGAGGGTTGTTAGGGATATGAAATGAATTACTGTTCATAAAGCCCTTCCCTGGCACCTAAAACATACAGTGTAAGTACTTGATCCGTACATGAACAGGACCTGTTGCAGATCCCTGTGTACAGAATTAAGCTTTATCCCCACCACTCAGTAACCTGTGCACAGAATCATAACTGATCTGCAGATGCAGGGTGATGGGTTGTTTTATCACTTCTCTCTTTTGCACTATCTACAAGCTCCATAGATGCGTGGACTTATAAGAACCAAATACTTCTTACCAGGCTTTTTGCATATGGGCTGGATCCAATGCCTACTTAAGGAGGCACTGGCCTCCCACTGAGGGCCATGCTATCTTCCAGCCTCTGGGGTCTTTCATATCTGAAATATTGGCCCCGTGTTTTCAGGGACAACTTTATAAGCCCTTTGAGCTGATTTCAACTGTTCTTCCACTTGTGGGTGGTAGGTGGGAAGCTTTTACAGACTGCCACCAATTCTTTCCAACTGCTAATAACTGGGGGATGTTCACTCACAGTTGCTTCTGCTGAGGTCACAAGGTCACCCCATGATTTTTTTTCTTTTTTCCTTATAAGGAAATCTCTAAAACTTTCTTCTGTCAGGGAACCAAAAATAGTGACAAGGAGAAAGGGCTGCCAAGCATACCCCCAACACTCACACACTCTGCTTCATTTATAGTAAGACCTTAAATCTCGCTGAGCAGTTCTGCACACTCCTCTCACTGGACACTGTTTATTTCAAGTGGTGATTCATGATGCATTTACCACATGCTCTGGGGAGATCTTCTTTTTAAATATACCAGTGACTAGTGGTCTTTTTCTCTTCATTCTCGCTCCTCCTCACCTCTTTCTGACTCTGATTCTGCCAGGTTTCATGGGATGTTCATCATCTCTGCTAAAAGCAGCAGGGGCAGACCCCAAGGGTCCTGAGTGCACATGACAAGAGTTCAAGTGCTGAATCCATGCTCAGCTGGAGTCTTGGGAAAGTCACCTGCTCTCTGCCGGTCTCTGTCTCCATCTAGAACATTCAGGCACTGGTACCTGTGTTTTCCCTTCTTATTCACTGAGCTGCCGTGGCCAGGTTGAATAACAATGTAGATAATGTCAAAAACTCTAGCTAGGTGTGGTGGTGCTGACCAGTCATCCCATGTGAAGAAGTGGGAGGATCCCACTCTAGAAGTGGGAGGATTGTGAGTTCAAGACCAGGCTAGGCTGCATAGCAAGATAGATCTTGCCTCAAACCATCTTTCTCCATCCAAAAAAAAAGTAAGTTGAACTTATGTTTTATGCATTTTTCCATTTGCATTGGGATCTCACAAGAAAAAAGCTTTAAAAATGGAACATGAGAAAATACAATTATGTGGTATTTATAAATAATTGATCTGCCCTATTTAAATGTTACTACGTAGGTTAATAAAAAAGTAAAAAGTACTTTTTTATTATTTAAAAGTAAAATGTAAAATGTAAGATTTAAAGTGTAAAACACTTTAATATTTTGTACATGCATATATATAGTGTATAACACACTTATTTGGTTTGGATACTAGATACAGCCATGCTTTAACTACTTTTATTTTATTTTTTATTTGTTTTGTTTTTTGAGACAAGCTCTCTGTATTTTGCAGCTATGGCTGTCCTGGAACTTACTCTGTAGAGCAGACTATCCTCAGACTCAGATCCATCTGCCTCTGCCTCCTGAGTACTGAGATTAAAGGTGTGCACCATCATACCCCGCTTCCTGCTCTAACTACTTGTGATTCAGCATCTGAAATCTCAGGAGACCGCTTTCTTCTAATGGCCACATTTTTGTATCTTTTGCTCACATTACTGTTTCTTTGTTTTCTAAAGTTTATTGAAGATAACGAACAGATACAGTCAAAGTTAAGGCAGAGACTGTTGGTTTTGCAAGAAATGTATCCTCTCCTCTTTCCTGTGAATTGACTTGTAGACTGCATACCAATTTTCAGCTACAAGACACTTCTTGCCTTCCCTTGGAGCTAGTTGTAATTGTCCTTGTTCTAGGCATATAGGACAAAGCTACCATCCTTAGTGATGATAGAGTTAACATACAAATGTTGGACCACAAGTTGTGGATGTTATGTGTGAAAGAATTAAACTGCTGTATTATTTACCTCTATTAGATACAATAAGGAAGAATCTCCACTATTCATAATTAAGCTAATTTTGCTTGAAAATTATCCATATATGACCTATGGATGTTAAAGGCAAGTCTGAATCTTCAACCTAAGAAAAAACATAGTGTACGTTGTGGTTTGAATCTGGTGTGTCCATCAGAGAAAGCCCGGTCTCAATGGTGTTACTGAGAGATCAATCGACAGTGAGTTCACAGTTGGTGAACGTAGGCTTAGGAATGAGATGAAAGCAGAATATTACTTCTCCCTGGGGTAGCCACCCACACCCACACCCCATGTCAGATTCTCCCGTGGGGTAGCCTCAGCCCTCCTCCCTCTCCTGTGTTGAAGAAGTCAGCTCAGGAACTTTGGAAAATTCCACCAGACCCCTCCCCTCCTAGAAGAGAAAGGTCACAGAGCTCATAGGTAGGCACATCTCCTTTCTGGAAGGGAGTGGCTAATTACATTCTTCAGATCACAGGTGGGAGATTGACCATCCAGCCACCTGAGGGTAGGGAGGTGCCCAGAGCACATAGACACATTCCGAAGGGCAGACCAACAGTTGGTCACCTACAGACAAGGGGAGTCCTGGCTACTTCATTCCCTAAAGACCAATCAGTTTAAACGTCATACTGTTCTGCCAATCACATTGTGCCTTAATGGCTGCTACTCTAAAACCTATAAAAGCTTGCTGAATGGGCTGCATGGGGTCGTTCTCTCCCTCCTTGGTGTGCAGGGCAACCTTAGCATGCTAGAACAATAAATTCCTCTTGCTTTTTGCATCGATCCCTAACTCCGTGGTGTTCACTCGGGGGGAAGGGTCCTCTGGTAAGTTAAGCCTCCCTAGAGTCTTACAATGTCAGCTTTCCCCTTGGAGTAGTCAGGCCTGAGGCTGGACTGGAGGCAAGGAAGCTTAGCCAAGCATGGGTGAGTACTGTGGAGGACCTTAGCTGGCAAAGAACACACTACGCACTGGGGAACAGCCTCAGAAAACTGGTTCTGTTTAGGGGATGGGTATTTATGCCTCTGGGAAGGTAGCCAGGGTCTCTGGGGCAAGGTTTCTGTGGTCATGCACCACTGGCAGGGGCAGGGGTATTAAAAGATGCTTCATCTGAATACTCAGGGACTGTAGGGTGGAGGTCAGGGTGCAGGGGGGACCATATAAGGTCAAACAAGGAGTGAAACCTGGTAACTGTCAGGGTAATAAATTCTTACTAGGGTTGATGGTGGGGAAGGGAAAGCAAGCCAACTCCTGTGTCTTCATATTTAAGGTATCTGGGGTTGGCACTCCCTTAACCCTTCCTCTGTAACCCTGGGTCATTATAGTCCCAGGTCACTGGAGGTGTGCCCTTGATCACATCTCCTGCACAGTGCCTTCCTCTTGCTTCTTCCTGACTACCAACAAGAGCATCTCTCCTTGGGTACACCCTTCCACCAGGGTGTTCCTGCTTTGTCACAAACTTAAAAGCTACTGAGCAAGCTGGCTTTGTACTGAAACCTGTGAGTCAAAATAAACCTTCCTCCTTCTGAGTTCTTTCCTCTGACCTGTTGTCAGAGCAGCAGAAAGCTGGCACATTGTCTCACGTACATGCAAATGACTGATGATTTTGAGATACCTTGCTGTACCCTGAAGTGAAGTGGAGCCCCTTTGTGGGAACAAACCTGGAGCAGTGGAGAGAAGCCCCACGTGTCTGTCCCGGGCAGTGCGGCTCTGGGTGGGACAGGAGACACTCGGGAAGTGGCCGCACGTCTTCCCACATAATCTGACGGGCAGGTGGGGGCTATAGGAAGCTTTTGTGGGCTCTGCCCGTGGGTGGGGTAGAGGGCCATTCCTGGGGAACTCACGCGGTAACCATCTCCGTGGGTTCTCTAGCCCGGAGCACCACAGTCTACACAGGGTGCCGCAGATGGGCTAGCCAGAGCGCAGCTGGGGTTCCCACTGGGACCGGGTCTTGGCGGCTTGGGGTACCGGGGCTAGCTGCTTAAGCTTGGGTGAATGGGTACCGTCTGGGAGTGCTAGAATTCCCTCAGTGAGAGATTAGCCGTGGCTCATTAATTGAGGGCCAGATCCCTCACTTCCCATGGGGGGTCCAGATGAAGAGACAGTCCATAATTCTAAGATGTTTATTTTCATCGTGTGGAGAGTGGCGTGGATGGAATTGTACCCCCGCCCCTCTGGGACAGGGGAGGCAGATATAGTAACTGGGAAGGGGCATGGCTAAGCCTCTAGTTGTCTCATTAACATGGGGATGGCTTGGGGCTGTGTGGCTATGCCTCTACCTGGGGCGTGGCCACGCCTCTATCTGGGGTGTGGCCATGCCTCTACCTGAGGAGGGGTGGTACATGACTGTGACTGTGACTGGAGCCAAAAGCCTCCCAGGAGTGTTAGCATAACATTTCTGATCCCTTGCGGATTCTGCTGGGTAGCCCAGAGTTTACACCTGTGCTCAACCAGGTGCCTGACTGCCTGTCACAGATCACTGTCCCACACTCCTTAGTGTCAGTCACTTGCAAAGGCTGTTCTGATAGAGTAACCCAGTCATTCCTCACACATCTTCTGAGGATCCAGAAGGAAATGGGGTAAGGGTGGAGGAGCAGGTAGGATTCCACAGGCCCTTAATTTTATGTACAGCAAGGAGGAAATTTAATTCAAGTCTGTTCGTGCCTGCATTTGGATGCTGCTGGAATAATTAGATACTTCAGCTGTGTGGTCTGGACAGTGCTTTTTGCGTGGATACAAGAAACAATCTCTTTAAAAAGATGAGGCTGGATCATCTGGTTCCCGAGCTCATGGGATGCTGCCCTGTGCTCTTCAGTCCCTTACTAGACAGACTTTAAGAAGCTGCTGTTCTACCTCAGACTCCACAGAAAGCCACGAGGGAGTTCCTTCTTTGAGTCATCTAAGGTCAGAGATTCAGAGGCACCACTAGAAGGGCCATGCTTACCACCACAACCCCAGGGAAGGTTCTCTGTACTAAACTCCTATATACCATGCTCCTGCCCAGTGGGTCATGCACTTAGCAAATTCTGTTTTCTGTTGTGGTGTGACCAATTTGACTTCAGAGATGCACAGTTAGTGCTTAATAAATGTTCCGAGAGTATCATGTTCATTTGGCACTTAATTTCTTTTTTAAAAAATTTCTTTCTTTTTTTTTTCTTTTTCTTTTTTGATACTTTATTTACATTTCAAATGTTTTCCCCTTTCCAGGTCTCCCCTTTGGAAACCCCCTATCCCATCCCCCCACCCCCTGCCTCTATGAGGGTATTCCCCCCACCCACCCACTCCCGTCTTCCCTCTCTGACATTCTCCTATATTGGGGCATCTAACACCCTCAGGCCCAAGGATGGATAACAAGACCCTCTTCTGCCGCATATGTGGCCAGCACCACGGGTCCCTCCATGTGTATTCTTTGGTTGGTGGCCCAGTCTCTGAGAGCGGGGCGTGGGGGTGGGAGTGTCTCAGGCCAGTTGACACTGTTGCTCGCTCCTTCAGTCCCTTTTCCAACTCCTTCATCAGGGACCCCATGCTCAGTCCAACAGTTGCTGTGAATTGAATCATGGGTATTCCAAACTTTTGGGCTAATATCTGCTTATCAGTGAGTACATACCGTGTTTGTTCTGTTGTGACCGAGTTACCTCACTCAGGATGATATTTTCAAGTTCCATCCATCTGCCTGCGAATTTCGTGAAGTCATTGTTTTTAACAGCTGAGTAGTATTCCATTGTGTAAATGTACCACATTTTCTGTATCCATTCCTCTGTTGAGGGATAGCACTTAATTTCTAAGTCAACTCATTAGACATTGCTTGTATGCTTTCCACTGTACTAAGGTAAGCACTGTAAGATATACAAGGCCAGCTCCAGAAAATGCAGAGTCATTATAATTCCATATTTTCTCTGCTAGAAAAGAGTTTGGAGAAAGTGCTAGAGAAGAGGCTAATGATATATTCTTGGAAAGATAAGCCAGACTTCTTTTTGGGAAGCAGGTGCCTTGTATTTGCTCTATAGGGGAAGGCAAGGTCATGTGGGTTGGGGACATCCTCACACATAGTGTACCAATGATCTTCTAGGAGCACTTGCCAAGCAGGCAGGGCAGCTACTCTCTTCATCACAGATAGACAGAACAAATCAGGCCAGCACTCTCCCACCTGTGAAGACACAGGCGAGTCCAGAACCCGAAGATCTGGCTCCTGATCTGGCCCTCTAAGCTGTCTAACCCCCTCTCCAGTACACTGGTGCCCACCTCGGCTGCCCTGGCGGAGACCAGTGTTTCTTATTTGCTCAGTCAAAATGAGTCAAGCAACCTGTTTGTCTAATTTATTGTGTTTCCCCTTTCAGCTTTTATAATTTCCATTTGTGACATCAAAGTCCTCTGTAATCCCCCTTCCAAGAATCTTCCCTAAGGAAATATTCAGGGAGGCTGATGTAGATTTATGTATAAAAACTATCATTGCAGAGCTATGTATGATAACTCAAAATAGGAAACAGCATAAACTTCTAACAAAACGAACAAGTGGGCAGGTTCTAATAACTTTCTCTGTATTTTGTGATGTTTTAAAAATGCTTACTATTAATCTCATTAGGAAAAAGACAAAGTAAAGTTTCATGATCCAAATTTTGTGGAGTTTATTTTTTATGTACTTGCAGAAGAAAAAAAAAAGGGACTCTGCAAGATGGTTATAGTGACCATCTTTGTTCTGTTTGTTTGTTCTCCACATTTCCCATAGTATGACTTTATAATCATAAAAAGCAACTAAAATGTTTGATTTATGCATATATGAAAATGCCACAATGAAACCCATTATTTATGCAATTAACATATGCTAATAAAACACAATACCTTGGGCATTTTTATAAAACTGATTTATAAAGAAATATTGTATAATAAACCAGACATGGTGGTACATGTCTATAATCTCTGCACTTTGGGTACTGAATAGGTAGGATTGTAAGTTCAAGACCAGCCTAACCTGGGCTACATGGTGAGGCCTTGTCTCATAAAGCAGAACTTAAGATTTAATAAAGTCCAATGGTCTTTAAGGGGATTCCTATCTTACTCAGGACTCTCCACAGAAGCAGAACTAACAAGCTGTGTCTGGGGTGGAGGGATGAGATGGGTTTTCCTTCCCTTTTACCAGCCATGCTTTCCCAGGGAGGAAGGTGAGCAGTTCTGAGTGGCTCAGACTTAAGATGGAAAGACAGAGGCAGAGGCAGAGGCAGCAAGGAGTGTATGTGCACATGCTCCCAGACCCACAGTGAAGCTACATCCCAAAAGCCCATCCTACCTTGAAAACTTCTTTAAGTCCAAACTGGATGTAATGGGATATGCAGCTCTAGCCTAGTAAGCATTAGAGTTTAGCCTGGCCTATGCCATCGGGCCCAGAACATTTTCATTAGCCAGAAGTTAGGCAAAGTCACCTAAGCTGAACCCTACTTCATAGGAGGTATTACTCTCGCAGATCAGTTCCTGACCCTGGATGTAAGCACAACGGCCTTATGAATATGCTTTCTCATCCTTGTTAATATAAAAACCTCTAAGGCAGAAGCTTTTAAGTCAAGGGCTGTGACCTTAGAGAGGACTCATCTAGCAATGGGCAGAGAAGCCAGAGTCAGAAGGTACCTGAGCACATCAAACCCCTGCCAAAAGCCAATGGGCAAGGGAACCAGTCATCCTCCCAGGGAGCAATGGGCCTGGTAAGTGAGCCTGTGCCTTTCTAAACAGCAGAGGGTGAGGTTGGTGTTAGCTTTGACAGCCAATGAGAAGCCTAGTAGCCAGTAGACCCCCCAAAAAATCAACAACTAGAAAAGCAACGCCGCTGGCACTATCTGATGAGATGCTAACAGCCCATGTTTATGAAACACTTACTGTGTGCCAGGCGCTACTCCAAGACTTTAGCATAAATAATCTCACTTAATCCTCACAGTGTCCTTATGAATTGACTACAGAATTTATCCCTATTTTATTCCTGAGGAATCTGAGGCCAGACAGGTCATGACTTGACTAGTCCAGATCTTACTATCTGAAGTATTACTTAGTACTCATCAAAATACACTTATCCCCATAGGTGTGCAAGTGGGGTGCCCGTCAGGTACGTTTTCTCTCCTTTTCAAAAAGGCATCCACACTCGCTTTCCTTTCCTGATCCAAACTTGAAGCAATATTTTAACTTTCATCCCTTTTGTTATATACCTCTACCTTGGCCTGACCTGTCCTTCTGAGTGGTCCCTACTCTGACAGCTTCAGGCTCAGCTGCCACTTACTTATTAAATGGCATCCCTGGGACACCTGCTTTTTGTCTTAGCAGTGGTGGGATGGCGTGAAGGGAATCAGATAAGCCCTGAATCAGGACCCAGGAAACATGAACTCCACCACCAACCAACAAGGGAGGTTCCTGGGCAGAGTTCTTATCTCTAACTGCCAGCATGGACTCCATGACAGTAACACGTGTGTTTCAATGGCCTCGTCCCATGAGTGTGAGATGGACTACTCTCCCTGTCATGCTTTCCTGTAGTGCATAAAGGGTATATTTTCTCAGGAAGAAGGTGAACAGGTCTGGATGCCTGCTCAGATTATAAAACAGCAGAGCCTTAGTGGGTGGATATCTCATCTCCAAGAGACCCCTTCTGGAATATCTCTTACATCCTCTCATCCTCAACCAGTACAAGCTGGTTGTTCCCAGTACGTTCCCAGCTGGCACTGAAGTGCTGAATTGAGTGGTAAGTAATTGGTGCCCCTTCCAGACTACAGCTCACCTGTGAGCCAGCAGGCCCAGGCAATGCAGAGCAGACTGCAAGCGGTGAACAGGGTGTGGGGAGCCACAGAAAGCTATCATAGTAAAGAGTGGCAGCTCTGTCACCCTGTGACCCCATGAAAACAGCACACAGAGAGCATAGTTACACCTCCAAGAACTTCAGTGCCATCTGCATAAAAAGAACGTCCTGAAAGGTAACAAAAACTCCCGTGTTGAAAAACAAACAAACAAACAAGAAAACTTTAAACAATTAACACTCAAAGCTCAATTGAGCAATGAATGGGTCATGAATTGAGAAACACCAGCTCAGCTCCCTAGGCAAACATTATTTACAGACTGAATAGGGAGGTGACATTCATGAGTAACCTGATTGGTTACAAACAGGATATTTGCCTTATTTGGACATGTCCTGATCAGTAGTCTGCTGTGATTGGCTATGACACAACCATTGTTAAAAACAAAATGACTTTCTTACATTGTAAGAGGGGATTCAAGGTACAGAGATAAATTCCGATCAAAAATAAGCTAATTCTTTGAAAGTGAGTATTCCCTCTGGGTTGACAAAGAGAATGTGACTCATGTATATACCATAAAAATTATGAAAACAGTCCTTATATCCACCAGCCCCAGCCTGCCGATACTATGTGCCATGTTGCTAGCCCAACTAGAAGTGGCTGGGATGCCCTTGGAAGAGACCAAGAGTTTACAAAGACAGTGGAGCTTCTATGAAAACGGATGAAACAGGAAGAACAGCCACCCATCCAGATGTCTCCTGAACATGAGTCTTCATGGAAGCACATTCTTCTCCCCCCCCCCCCCACGTCTAACAAAGGAGCAGCACCAGTGGTGAGAGCTCAGAGACCCCAGCTGGCACTGTAGATGGGCAGTATCTGAGTCTACAGACTTGGCATATAAGCACAGCGCCAGGGATAGTAACTTCAGGGAAACAGAAGGACCAGCCTATCAGTGGCAGGTATATGCATAGTCACTTCATATGAAACAAGCACCTGAGCCCATGTCCTCATCCTTAGATGGTCACTCAGCATGTCACAAAGAGTCTGTCTCCAGTGGAAGAGAAATGTGTGGATAAAAACAGAGACTACTAGTGTGCAGTCATTATTGGATCTTGCAGCACTGAAGCTGGGTGAGACTGTACGTTATTTTTCCCTTAGCAGCTTCAGGCCCTAAGAAAGTTAGACAGCAGTGATGAAACTCACATGTCAGGATGAGCTTGATCCCTTCATATTCTATCTTAAGGCAATAAGGTGTGGCCATCAGGTTCTAGAGGATGCCTGAAAACAATGATAATAGCCTATGACAACCTACTGCACTAAAGTGGCATTATTTTTAATTGGTATAATATGGAGCCAAAAGGCGGAGCAACTGGGGGAGCTGATTTGGAGCAAGAATGAGGCCAAGACATGTCTAGACCTCAATAAACTTATGCTGAGACCAGCAGAAATAGGACAGTGCTCTGGGCCTACATGTCCCAGCATCTACATAAGCCTTCTGACCCCTGCCTCTGCCTCTCTTAAGGTGGTCACATAGCCTGGTGGCCAGGTTGCAGGTGAAACTTCTCTCCCTGTAAGGACATGTCCAGCAAGCGCCTGGAATTCCTCTTCATGCAAATGAAGCATTCCCAGCACCTCTGCCCCAGCCAATGACAAACTGAAAACCCCTAGCCAGTCCCCAAGGTTTCTATCAGTCTGCTCCCCCCACCCCATCCAGTCCAGCTTAGAAAACCGGAGGGGAGAAGTAGACCAGAAGTGGCAGTATAATTGAAAGCAAATTATCCCCAAGGATCCTAAGTGCTGTCATAATTTTTAACGTTTCTGCGAACGTCACTGCTGCTCATTTGCACACAAGCATCCCAGCGTGACAGCACGGGCATACATTTCCGGCTGGTTTCCCCTGGTGTTTTTTTGGTTCTGGTGCTCTTTGTTTATTTGTCTGTTTGGCTTTCTTGGTTTTGTTTTTTCACCATCACCTACCCCTCTCCTGGTGCTGGAAACCAAACTTACAGCTCTGCCATTGTAAAGCACTTGATCTACGGATGAACTAAATCTCCAGCCTACGATTTTGACTAAACACAAACTTTAGTATTTCCAGAGTTAATGATTCATACAGATCAAAGTTCCCAAATTAATTTAATTCTTCATACAATTGATTTGTATAAGTTTACATTTAATTTTCAAAGAAACTTTAAATAGTAGAATAATAATGCTTCCTGTGACATGCCTTGTAAGTGGTTACCATCACAGAAGAAACTGACATTAGTTTCACACTTTGCACGTAGTTCGGAATGCCCAGCTGTACATTCTGGTCCTCATGAAATCATCATCCTTGTAGTATGCAGTTTATCCAAAGCTTCGTATGGGAGTGGAAGGCTTTTGTAAAAATCAGATTTGACAATCAGAGCTTAATTTCTGTTTTGAGCCTTGTATATATTTTCTTTACAATATTGCCATTGCAAAACCAGAAATCCAGCCTAGCAGTGGTGGCGCACGCCTTTAATCCCAGCACTCGGGAGGCAGAGGCAGGTGGATTTCTGAGTTCGAGGCCAGCCTGGTCTACAGAGTGAGTTCCAGGACAGCCAGGGTTACAGAGAGAAACCCTGTCTCGAAAAACCAAAAAAAAAACAGAAATCCTAAACTATTCAGAGTTCTAATAACTCTTTGATAGGTTTTATTGCAATGTCCAAGTCTGTGTTTCTCTTTGTAGTAATTTACTCAGCTCTCCAACCAGAGAGTTAATATTGGTACAGATATAAGGGTGCCCTGTTTCTGTCTTAACCCACATGGAGCCCCCTTTTGTCTCACAAAGACAACTCTGTACTACCTCACTACCATTTCTCTGTCTTTGATTCCCCTCTTCCCCCTCTCCCTCCTCCTCCTCCTCCTCCTCTCCCTCCTCTTCCTCTTCCTCCTTCCTCTTCTTCTTCCTTCCCTTCTTCCTTCTATTTTGTTTCTTCTGTTCTTGACAACATTGTCACCAGTCTGAGCTCAGATCTCTACCAGGCCATTACCTGGGTTCCCTGGACTTTCTCAGGTAAGGCCTTAAATACTGGTCATCCAAGCCAGGTGTTTAGTGTGAGTCATATAAGAGGCAGTCTTCATCTCCCCCCCCACACACACCCCAAGGCTTTAGCTATGAGTTAAGCACTATGTTGATTCTGTGATAAGTCCTTATTGCAGGCACGTTGCAGATTTTCCCTTTGGAATGAGCTGTCATGGTCAAGTTGCTTGACTGTCTGATTGACAGATTACTACCCTCTCCCCTATGCCTGGCTGCCTTGAGGAGAGAATTACCACTTCTTTGGCAAATGGCCAGGCAATCACAGAAAATCCGTCCGTGTTGTACTCTCGGTAACCGTGAGGTTTCTGCACTCCATCTAGAAGGATGAGTGCGGTCACAAACACCGCTGAAGCCACAGCTCCTACTTCAGACCTTGTTCCAGTAATGACCACTACAGACAACTGGCCCTGGCTTTGGAAGACTCTAGTCTGGGCAAGGCAAGCCTTCTTGAACTCTAGATGACCTTACAGCTATTTTCATTCATGGTGAAGGGTGAGCACCTCCCCTAGTAACCTAGCAAAAAGCTTGTGATGGACAGAAAGGAGGCCTGCCTATGCGTGCATACGTGAAGCCTACGATTGGCTCGTATGTAAGGCTTGTAAGTGATGGATTTATACACTGTGTACATTCAAGGCCACAATTAGTTAAATTACAGTCCATGCCTGAGCTCGCCAAACCGCTCTTCTGGTTATACAAGCAGGCTAGTTTCCCTTATTCTTCAGGTTAGTTACGAGGGAATTCTCTCATATAGTTTCATAATATATTGCAGTATTGATGTACTATAGATGAATATGATGGAATATTAATGAAGGCTTCTCCCAAATGATCTATTGCCTACCTGTGGTCTGGACCCGTGGTCTCTATCATGATTAGAGAAGGCAGAGCTGGTTATAAAAGGAGCAGACAAAATCTGAGCCTTCCATAGTGCTAGAGCTGTGTAACTACGACTTACAGTAGGTCAGGGAGTTCTCTGAGATCTTTGCCCACCAGAGTTATGGCAGGACCCTATTAGATGGTAAGGGTGTTGACGGGTCCAGTCTTGTTGGGTCTTGTGCAGTCACCCTAACTGATAACTGGTGTGAGTTCAAGAGTATAGGCTGGGCATGATGGCATACACCTTTGATTCTGGCACTCGTGGAGCAGAGACAGGCAGGTCTCTGTAAGTTCAAAGCCAGCCTGGTTTACATAGTGAGCTTTAGGCCAGTTAGAGCTACATGTTGAGTCCCTGTTTAAAAATATCAAAGCTCAATAACTATGTCATTCTCAGAAGCCCAGCCCCACCTTCTCTGCCTCTTACGTTCTTTCTGACCCTTTTCTGTAACATCCCCTGAGCCTAGAGTGGGTGATATTGATATTCTGTTTATGGCTGAGCCTTCAACAGACATTCACAATGCTTTGACAAGTAAGGAATCTTTGAAGATATCAATGGCAGTTGAAAACAAGAGCCTTCTCTGACTAATATTGAAAGCAACACTAATCTATGAACATAAACATAGTTATTTAAGGGCAGTTTTATAGGCACACAATGTTCACTTAGCAAGACAGCAGCAGCTTTCCCCTTTAGGGCTCACAATATTTTCATCTATGGGTTCAAGAATATTTTGGATATATTTATTTTATTTTATGTATATGAGTGTTTTGCTTACATGGATCTGCATGTACCACATGCCTGGAGAAATCAGAAAAGGGCACTGGATCCCCTGGAGTTGGAGTTATGATTGGTTATGAAATACCATGTAGGTGCTGGGAACTGAACCCAGGTCTTCTGCAAGAGCAACAAGTGCTCATAACCACTGAGCCATCTCTCCAGTTCCAACATTCCCAAGCCATGGGCTTTGACCTGGGTTTATAGTGTCTGATGTAAACTCCCTCTAATGAAACATAAACCCCAGTCAGAAAGTTGGTAGTTATTCCTGTAATAAATTTGCCACTGTGCACCAGTAAGCACGTGAGGTAGTTGGTAGGGCTGCATGCAGGGTCCACAGCTGAGTGATAGGGCCGATGACAAATGTCCTACAGCCCCTCTCGGCATATGAGGGCAAGCTTCAGAGCTCCAAATTAGAACACAAGGTGGAGTTCCATGGGGGGCCAGCAATGTGGCTTCATGGTAAAGGTGTTCAGAAGAGAGTTTCTCTTAGACCCAAATGCCAGCGGCCACAGCCTGAGAGCACAAATGCAAGTTACTCCAAATACCAGCACACAAAGAAAACCATGAAGCAAGACACTTTTGCAATACATTGGTGGAATATAGGCAGGCAAAGCAGAGGTGTCTCTAACATGGGCCTCATGTGCTTTCTGATTACATTATTAATCTTTGGGTTGACTGAAGATAGGAGTCTACTTGTTCATTCTAAAAAAATTTTCATAGTAGTCACAAAAATGTTGGGTTACCCAGAGGTAAGCAGTGAATGACTATTTGGGGGCTCATGTAGCTCAAGACACATTCGACTCTGGATCTGCAGCATTCCAACTGTCTATAGTCACCGACTAATGAGCCAGTTATTCTTGTAGGATGTTAAATGTGGATGCTGTTTCTCTTAGCAACTTCACTTGACGGAAAGATGGAGAAGATACTGAAAACTGAGAGATAGTTGGAAACCTGCGAGTGTGGAGGCAGTGAAAACCTGAGGTGGGAACTATAAAACACAAGGGCGATACGTTCTGGTTTCAAGTCTTAGAAGAATAAAGCTCTGCACACTGTAAGCCTCTGGGAACTAAGGTCCATCGATGCTAAGAAAGCTCCTCTTAGTTATCCACTCGTCCATCCGGATGAGTCTAGGGAACCCTAGCCAGCCTTTGTGACAGCTGCTCTCCCCACTATCCTGATTAGAAGCCTGAGTCTATATGTTCATGACTACGATTCAGCATGTCATCCCTGCCCATATGTGCCCCATTGTCCCATCAGACTTCACATACAAACACAAGTCCAAAGATGAAATTACAAATTCAAGATTTGGGGGGCTGGAGAGGTGGCTTAGTGGTTAAGGCTACTTACTGCTCTTTGAGAAGAAGGGGTTCCATTCCAAGGATCCACATGGTGGCTTGTAACCATCTGTGACTCTAGTTTTGATCCAAAGATCTAAACTCCAGGATCTGAAGCTTCTTCTGACCCCACGATCCACAGGCACACACTCAGGCACAAACAAAGACATAAAATAATTATTCTTGAAAATATTTTGAGATTGCAATAGCATCTCAGCATTAACATGTGAGGAGAGGAGTCTACAGGTTTCAAGTCCTGAAGCCATCACTGAATGTGAACACAGCTCCATCAGTAAGGCACATTCGACTCTGTTCCAGAGTTTGGTTCAGGAGCCAGCTGTGCTTAGAAACAGCTGCGGTGGTTCTGTCTTCTTTGCAGACATGATTGACAGTGGGGAGATTGGCTTCTCAGGTAGGTGCTGGAGCCCCTTCCATACCTCTGCAGGTAGAAGGATGGTTTGGAGGCAGCAACTCCTTGACAGACCCAACTGCCCATGGCTCCAAAAGTTACTCCTGAAAACATACCCTGGTACCTGACCCTCTGGGCATTGTGTGAATCATCTGCGATCCCCTAACAGGTCTTTCTGAGACAGTTTGAAAATAACATGAATTTCTATTTGCAAGTAAAACTCTCACTGATACAGTATAATTTATTTTCTTCCTCTTAAAGCTGAAGAGATTCAAATAGGTAGAAAACCACCATGCTCCAGAACCCGCCAAGAGCAGACAAGGTTTAGACTTGCAACCTGGGGTCTGAGTCACGCAACCTCCAGTTCCTTATACAGCATCAGAGACTTTATTAAACCACCATTGGCATTGCACCGTAGTTGCACTGAATATTCATTTTTATACATATTTTCCTCTGGATAGATGCTAGTGACTCCCCAGTGAGTATGAGGGATGTGGCCAAGCTAGTCAGAGTAGCTCTTCTCCCTGGACACAGTGGTATTATAGTGGAGGACCTTTGTCCCTGGTGAGGTCTTTCAGAGTTCAATATGAAGGAGTAATCTGGGAAAGAAGGTCTCTTTTTCAGAGACACTGAGCATTATTAACTATAGAAAGCATTATTTCTCTATCTAAACAGAAGTAAGAAGCCAACACAGAAGGCAAACAGAGTTGAGAAGACCTGTAGACCTAGTCATTCCTGAAGCCTATAATGCACCAATAAATTATTCTTTCTGCCTATGCTAGTTTGGGTTGATTTTACATCTCTAAACATATATTTTTTTTTTTTTACTATAAAAACACTTCATATAGCAGAGGGCTTCCAGAACTCTCACGTGATTCTATAATTACACATGGAGACTTCTGATCCAAAACAGCCTGCTCATCCATCCCTCTCCTGGTATTTATTTTCCCGTTCATCCCAGGGATACCAGAAGCAGAGATTACTGCTGCAACTACCCATTCTGTGTAGAGTTCATACTTCTTTTTTGGCATTCACTGACTCTGCTGTCATTGATCATTCTTCTAGACAGAGGTATGAGGAAAGACCATGTTTTAATGGAAAGCTCTCTACACAATACCCGGCAGGACCAAAAGCAATATGAAAGATTGTAGAGTGTGAGTTAGTTTAGGTAATGTGACTTGGTTAGGGTTAGTTGTTTGGGTCGTCTTTGGAAATATAAATTTATAAGTACTAACAGATACTGTGAGCATTTCTTTTCTCACTGTCAGCCAACTGTGGGTGGGTCTCACTGCTTTCAAAGAAAGGGTTTCATTGGAGTATAGGCATGGTATTAAATGACAGTGGATCATAACTATGTCATCTATACTGGTCCTAATCAGAATAAAGCATCAGACACAGAGGAATCCAGAGTCCACCTGTAAAAGTAGCCAACCTGCATTATTCAAAATCTGTCAGCACCATAGAAGACAAAGATGGCTGAGGACTTGTCTTTATTTAAAAAGATTGATTACACAAGACCATTAAATGCAAAACATGATCAGAAGTCGTCCATACCAGTCAAATGTGCTACAAACAATATTCTTGGGTCTCCTAAAAACTAGTAATAATAACACCTGTACTACAGACTGAAGTAAGATGGGAGTAACTACTCCTTCTACACTTCCCCAGTGTGATGATTATACCATGACCCTAAAGGCAGTAATCTTGTTCAGAAGAAATGCACGTGGGAGTGCTAGCAGCATGGTATTGCAACTTACTCAGTGCTTCCAAATCATGTTCAGTGTGTGTAAAATGAGAAAGCAAACGGAACTCATCGCCAAACTGGTAAATAATCTACTGCTAGAGGTACAAATTCTCATAACCATTGTGGAACCTAGCATGGAAGCACCTTAAAGCAAAAATATAGAACAACCATGAGTCCAGCAGCATCACTACTGGATAAATGACCACAGGAAATGGGATCAGTGTGATAAAGACACATCTGTACTCAATTGTTCATTGCTGCAGTCGGTTCACAGCAGACAAGGCAGGGATCCTTCCAGGCACCATCACAGATCAATGGATATACCCATAATGGAATGCTATACAGTCTTTAAAAGAAGGAGGGAGATAGGGATGGAGCTCAGTGTTAGAACTTTTTCCTGCCTTGCTCAAGTCCTTGGGTTCTGTCTTCAATACTCCCAAAAAGGAAGAAAAAAGAAACTTTGTCATCTGAAAAATATGAATGAACATGAATTTGTGTTAAATAAGATAATATTACATGATCTTGCTCATATGTGTGATGTGAAAGCATTTAATGCAAAGAAGAGAATATAGTCTGATGACCCAAGAGCTCTATTGTACAACGGTAACAGCTACACCAATGACAGTGATTATAAAAGCTGCTGGCAGGATAGATATGAAGTATTCTCATCATCAACAACAACAGAAGGTCTAAGTGTGTGAAGTCATGGCACATTGGTGCAACTCAGCCTCTACAACTGCATCACAGGCAGATTTCATCCTTTGTGGGTGTTGTGCTGGTGGGGTACATGTACATGCTGACTAACTTTGAGTTGTCCTTGGTTGTAACTCACTGGGACCTGGGACCTGGGCCACCAATTAAATGAGACTGGCTGGCTAATGAACCCTGAAATCCACCTGTCTCTGCCTCCCCAGAGCTAAGTTCATGTTATAACTCAACTGATTTACCAACTGAGCATCTCCTCAACCACACTGTGTGTGTGTGTGTGTGTGTGCGTGTGTGTGTGTGTGTGTGTGTGTGTGTGTAGTTTTTCAAAACAAAATGCTTTATACAATAAAATAAAACCTAGCCCAATATTTGTTGATATGGCTTCTGAAAGATTTAGGTATTTTAGGCATACTAAATCAATCCAAGCTGTATTTAAGGTTACACTAGTTGAAATGGACAGCTAGTGGGTGAGCCCTCATGGTCTGACACCTGGTGCCCATGCTCTTGTCTAAGCATCACCAGCCTTGAGCTCCTTGTTTCATGACTGTCTCTCCACCTCCATCGAGAAATTGAGTCCAGCTGCTTCAAGGGCTAGCATACCAGCTTAATTTCTGGAAACCAAACCAAACCTACTAAGCCAAGGTTTTTGTTTGTTTGTTTGTTTTAATCTACTGAGGTTCTTTTTATGCTGGGGTCAGAGTAGAGTTATATTTACAACTTTTCTCTAAGTTTGAGATAATTTCAAAACAAGGGGGAAAAAAGTGCAAAAAAAAAAAAAAGTGAAAAAAAAACCCCACAAAAAGTAGAAGAAAGAAAGGAAATAATAGCTAACAAGATTTTAAAAAAAAGTCTTCTTTCAACTCTCGTAATTACGTCCGAGAAAGTGTCAATTTGGGGATAATATATCTTTATCACTCTTCTGACACTGCTAATGTCTCTTTATTAATAAAGAGAATGCAAGCCTGGGGCTCAGAGTCTTTGGCAAGAAGTGCTCACTAGCAAGAGTTTAATGACAGTTTCTTTGTGTATGCGTTTGCATTTGCTTTCTATTTATAGAAAGTGAGTAAGCTATAGAGTTACCTTTTAAACAAATGTATCTAATGAAAGCCGAGTTCAATTAAAGAGAAATGTTACTACCCAGGCACAGGCAGCATTTGAAGGCTGAGGCTAGAATGCCTAATCACACTGATGGGGTTATCTTAGAGGGTAAACAAGAACTCTCAAAGGAGCTTGAGATCAGGAAAGGAGAGAGAGGAGTCATCCCTTTTATCTGTGAGTCACACAGCCATGAGTTCAGCCAATAGAAGATTGAAAATATTGAGAAAATAATTGCATCCATTTCAGACATGTTCAGACAATATAAGGATGATTTACATAGTTTCAGCATAATCACGACTATAAGTAATCTGAAGATACCTATAAAAGAGGATTCCAACAGTTATATGCAAATTTACATCATTTTATATAAAAGACTTCAGTGTCTGTGGCTTTTGCTATCTGTGGAGGTTCCAGATCCACTCTCTCATAAGTAATAGACACAGAAGATTAACAAAGGTCAAGTAGTTTATTCTACAAAGGTGTAGTGAGGTGTACAAAGGTACACAAAGCTGACATGAGGCACAGAAAGCAACCTTCCAGTAGGAAGCGTGGTTCAAAGTTAAGCACAGCAAACACACATGACAACTCATTATCTACTTATCAAGAGACTCAACAAACAAACTTCACCATCCATTTCCCATTTCTGTGTTAGCATCCAGAGTAGCGGATGCAACAGAGTAATTCATTTCTATATTGTTTACAGGTACACTGAAATATCCTTTCTTCAAAAGCTCTACTCTGACCCCAGCATCCTGGAAACTTGAGAAAACAACCCATTCCATTTTGCAAATGGCTTCAGAAACGATTCTGGTAAGCAAATGTAGGCTTTGTGCACACTCTGTGGCTCCAGCCTGGGTTCCATCCCCAGGCATGCAATGCACTGGAATTTAAAATAGTTTCCTTTTCCTGACATTCAGATTCATTTAAGGCTGTCTGCCACAGATCTGTGGATGAGTTTTACTGGGTCTTTGTGAAAGTCAGTATCAACAGAGTGCTAATGGCTATGTGATCTAATACTCTGCTCTTACAGGGAATGTCGCTTCATAGACCTCACCATCAAGAAGGATGTGGAAGCCAGGGAAGGGCACTTTGTAACTTTCTTAGCCTCATTCCTGGGCCTCCCCACTCTGACAGGTGGGACAGTACTCCTCTTAACTAATTGAATCTGTGGATCGCTGAGTGTGAGACTTCTTGCCCTTGACCTCATGCATAGAAGACAAATGAACTATAATGGTTGTAAAATGGTTTCTGTATATATTTTTTAAAGTATCACAAAAAACTCTCCTGCACTCTTGTGCCCCAGTGTGAACTTACACCTGCTTTTCTAGCTTCCTGCAAAACTGACACTTACTCATCTATCCATCGTCTTCAGGTCTTACCTGATCTTTATTCCTATCTCTCTTTTAAGTTTATGAGTTCAAGGCAGAGCTATTTTGAGGGCTTTTACAGTCAGTGTGAAGAATTCACAACATCCCTGCTTTCCTTGAAGGTTTGAATTTTTTAGAGTGTTCCAAGGCTTTCTAGACTCCACAAGCCAGAGCAAAGGTCTTTGAAGTTAAAAATCCAGTATACAACATTTGAGATTAAAGGTTGCTGTGTTTGAATTTGGACAGTCCCCCACAGACTCAGATGTTTGACCGCCTTGCTCCCAGCTCGTGGTGTTTTGAAAGGTAGTGGGATATACAGGAATAAAACTTTGCTAGAGGAAGTGGGCCACTAGGATTGGAGGTCTTACAGTCCAACCTCACTTCCTGTCCTCTCTCTTTTCCTCTCTCCCCACTAAGATGTGAGGAGATGAAGAGTCCCAGTTACACATTCCTGCTGCCACAGAGCGGCCTACTTACATTCATTGTCCTCCACGATGGACTATGTTTCTTCAAACTGTGATCCAAAGCAACTCCTTCCTCTCATAAGTTGTTTCACGTCAGGTGTTTGGTCCCAGCAACAAAAAAAGTAGCTGATATGAAGGCGGTGGAGGGACCTCAGAGATGTGCTCAGTAACCCCTTGGGTAGACTGTCAAGAGTCACTTAGTAGTTTAAAGGGCTAGGTCCCAGACCAAGTCTTAGAGCCCAATTAACTATGTCACTGTGAATTTTGTCAAACTGTTACCAACCTGCTCCAAGAATTATATTCAGCTCTTGTGGGACATGATTTTATCAAGGCTAAGGAATCATAGAACTGCTTCTTTCCAGATACTACTGTGGAACAAAT
Organism: Rhynchomys soricoides; assembly: GCA_019843965.1. Classification (NCBI taxonomy): domain Eukaryota; kingdom Metazoa; phylum Chordata; class Mammalia; order Rodentia; family Muridae; genus Rhynchomys; species Rhynchomys soricoides. Next base: position 1,866,391 of record JADRCH010000109.1, on the reverse strand, counting down.
TTCACACTGTGTCCCAAACTTTCAATTTATACAACTCATTTGGGCTTCATGTAGCAATTCTAAGAATTGTGGCTATTCACCTGGCAATGGTGAGGGAACAAGAAACATAGGGAGGAGCTCCTTGAGAAGGACAGTGTGGAAGAATTTTTAAATGTGGAGTTTTAAATGTCCAGGAGTAAGGTCTGACTGTCCTGCCTCTAAAGACATGTCAGACCTGATTCATTTCTAACTGTCACCGAGTCTAGAGAACAATTCACAAGCAAAAATCTCATCTGGGTGTTTTTAAGGAGTCAGGGCCCACGTTTCCAGATTCTCTCTGTAATTAGATGAGTGACTGTCAGATAGCTACATGCTGCGAAATCTATCCAGATGGTGGGGAAGTTTTCTCTCTAACAATGAGATCTTTACGCCCATCTTTGAAAGCCAATTAGGTTTCTCAGACCAAAATGACTGGTCCAAGATCCAATGAGAACTAGCACAGCCAGTATCAAGATCTCTTGTTAGCTGTTTTTTGCCCTCTTGAAACTACAGAAGCATCAAACCAATAAATGACGTGGGGTTCACTCCAGCATTTCTGTCTAGACAAGGTGGAGAGATGGCACCTGTCAACTGCCATTCTCTGCTTCAGCCCAGAAGGTGAACTCAGGGTGGGGAAGTGGGAGGAGAGTTGAACAGTGTGTGTGTATGTACATTTCACTTCTCTCTGCGCGTTTTGGTTACATTTAACAATGTGTTGCCTCTTCACAGAGGATTTATATCATTTGCAGGATGCCAAGAATGACATCAGCATCTATTAAAGCCTAAGGTTTCACATTCTCCACTTTAAACATTCACATTGCTTAGTTTCCAGATATAAACACAAAGTCATTCTCAAGCTGGATAGTTTCTGTCCAAGAACACTGGTGTTACTCTAATGAAATTTACCTAATTAATCTCCTTATGGGGAGAAGGAATTCAATGATGAATTTTCAAAGACCTCAAAGTCCTTGTAACCAGAGTGAGGCAATCTGTGGATTCATCTTGGGAAGGAGCATCCATAACTTTCCAAATAATTATTAGTAAAGCTGTGCAGACAGGGCCCTTGAGCTACTTCTGCACTTGACTTGCTGGCTCTGCAGTCTTAGGTAGCCACTATGTAAACCTCACTAGAACATTTGGGTGCACTTTTATTTCCCTGTGAGTTTGGACCCCAATGTACAGGGTCACTATTCTTGGCTCCAAGAACTAGTGTTTAAAAAAAAAAGTCAACAAATCATTGATTAAAACTCTTGGCCTGCCATAGTTCACTGCTATCCGCTCTGCGGCTTCCATCAGCATGTACCTTGTCCTCAGCACTTTCACAATAGTGTTTCTAAACAGCAGTGAATTTGGAATACAGCAGAGCCATCTTCTGCCCGGATCTTCCCTGAATATCAATGTACTATCTAGGCATAAACCAAGATTTCCTCCTTTTAAAGGAAGACAGGTATCACTCCAAAGAAATAAACAGAATATCCCCCAGTCTCCTGGTCCTGCATCATTCAAGACAGCTAGAGAGGTGGTACCCAACAAAAGGTCTTTCTGAGAGATGCCCTTCTGGGAAGACATGCAAGGATTGCTGGAGTTTATTTGCCCTAGCACTGGGCATACAGAAGTCGTAAGCGGGAGTCACTGGGGGAGGGTAGAAAGGGACAGTTTGGGAGAATGTAGAGAAAGCCTAGGAATACAACAGAAATCCTATTTTTAAGATTAGAGAATCAGTTATGGAGACAAATATCTAAGGGTAACTTGATCCTCAGCTCCTAAATACAGAGCTGGGTCTATCTGAGTCCTTACCCAGTAGAAGATAGAGAAGATAAACATGCAAGACCTGACTCTGTCTCTGCAAGGTTGGCCTTAAGTGTCCAGTATCAGAAGGCCAGGGACCTGAATAAAATTTCCAAGCCCAGAATTCTCCCACCGCATCCTGCACTGTCTATCCATAGAAGAATGCTGCTCAGGCTTTTGCTGTGATAATGCTCTGGACTAATTAGTCACTGAAGTTCATGACTGTCATTTTGTGCTCTGCTGTCCCCTGACTGTCCTGAAGCATCTGAAATGTTGGATCAAGTTCAGCTAAGTTACAGATGCTGTTCTGGTCATTGAATCCCACACTGGATGGTGAGATCCTTCAACTCTGGAAATAGATAAATTTCAGAGCAATGCTGTTACCACGTTGGCATTCGTGATGGATATTGATTCTCTGCAATCTCTTTCCCCTTCCTTACAACAAATCCTTACCTCCACTGACTTTGGCTTGTCCATGCCTATTTGTATTCTGTATAGGCAGCTGCCAAAATGCCACTTCCTGGCTTGACTCTGCCCCACCTTGCTCTCGACACAAGGCTGCTCCAGACGCTCCAGAACTAGAAGGTCTGAGAGTACACAAGAAGCTAAGGTCAGCCTGCTGCTCTTGTGTGTAAGATGGAGAGATGGTGGTGGGATTCTGGGGTTGCCTGTTGCCAAGGCCCTGGCACTACAGGAGTAAGGGATCTCCTGCTCATCGCCCTCATGTGCTGGTCTGGCTGCCTTCCCTTCCTTCCTTTTGCCAGAGTTGAGAGCAGTTGGCTACCCGAATAGCAAGCAGCTTTCTCGGCTGACTCTTTCCAGAGAACACCCAGGGAGCTTCCTCTGCTCCTAGACAAACTTAAGAGGGAACTGTCAAAGCTTCTTGAAGTGAAAAGTGAGCAGACGGCAAGTTTACACATCATATTTTAAATATTTATGCCATTTTAAAATAAATACAAGCCTAAGCTGGCTCCAGTTCTCTCCATCTCTTCTCCTACCAGAGATACATGTTCTCCCTGGCTCTTCCAAAAGCCAGAGAGGTACATGCCACTCGAGGAAGAAGTTTGGCTAGAATCTGCTGATCATCTGTTGAAATCTCAAGGTATGGTCCATGCCAGTTTTCTATTAATCTCGGGGAAACCCTCAAACACAAAATGCTCATGGAGTTTTAGGCATAAGAAAAAGTTGACAAAAATAAAAAAAAAGAAATCCCAAAGCTGAACGGTGGCGTACACCTTCAGTCCTAACACTCTGGAGCCCGGGACAAGAGGATAAGGAGTTCCAGGCTAGCCTGGGCTATTTAGCTAAATACTGTTTCCAAAACTCAAAGCCTGGCAGCACTATGTTCTTGGTCCACTTTTCGATGAGGCTGTCTAGATGATGCCAGAGTTTCCATGAAAAGTGAAAACCTTGTCATCAGCCATCAATAGTTTAAGATACTCCATAGCTAACAATTCAGACACAACTCAGGGGTGGGCACTCTGAGTCTCTTCCCTCTCTACTGCCATAGCTAGCCTGTACTAATATTCTGATAATTTTCAATTCTACATGACAGCCTTGAATTTTTTCACAGTATGCAGATGCTTGTAGCAATGCAGTTGCCCTCAATTGCTGTGGCACAAATCTTCCAGCTGGATTCGGTATCCAATCTACTAAGTGCCTCTATTGGAGCTGAGGTTGTTCCAGTGGGTCCTGAAACATTAGGAGGTGGAGTCTTCCATGCTAGCAGATGTAGATCACTGGGGGTGAGTCTTAAGGTTATAATACCCCCAACCCAGTTCCTGTCTGTTGTGTACCACCTCAGGTTAATGCATCATGTCTTCCTGCCATGACAGGGACAGCTGAACCACCCTATCAAACTGTGATGGTGTAAAGGGAACCAGCCTTCCTGAGCTCCATCCTCAGGACCAGGCATGATGTATAAATGCTACATACATCATGGGGTAAATGGAAGCTGGAAGGGTAAATATTCATATAAGCTGCCTAGGCATAGTTTATGCATCCTAAATAATTTATTTAATGCTAAATTTAATTATGCATTGCTAAATAATTTAATATGTTAACTTTCCTGATCAAGAAAGTGGAGTTTTGTTTGTTGTTTTTGTTTGTTTAAGGCAGGCCTCATATATCAGCCTTAAACTCATTTTGTAGCTGAGGATAAAGTTGAATTCCTGATCTTTTTTACTTCACTTCCCAAGTGTGTGCCCCCACATCTGGTTTGTGCAGTATTGGGGATGAAACCAAAGGCTTTGTGTACACTAAAGAAGCACTCTATCAACTGAGCTGCATCACCAGGCCATAAGAAAGGTTTTTTTATAAACAATAAGAGACTACATTGCCCCAGCATCATTTCTGTGGGGATGGTGCTGTACCCACAAGACCTAGAACATGAGGGAGCTGATTACAGAGCTCTGGTGGAACACTGTTATTCCAGTGCAGCAAATCAACATGGGGGGGTGGCTGGGGATGAAGACACCTGGAATTACACCTGTGTTCTTCATGGTGAAAGAGCATCAAAGCTTTTTGTGTGCGCACATACACACACACACACACACACACACACACACACACACACACTCCAGAATGACTACAATCTGTTTTAGCACAGTCACAGAGAACATAGACTTCAGAGTCGAAGTTCCGGTACTCACTAGCTCCGAGTCATCAAATAGCTCAGCTTGTCTGTTTCTCAAGTTTTCTGTCTACAATATTTGCATAGTCAATTCATCTTCAATTTAAGATAGTATTTTGAAGTGGAATGAAAATGCGCTCTAAAACTGTAGAGAGGTTTGGTTTGTCTTGTTTCGACATTATTGCCTTAACAACATAGTGTAACAATTCACACAGCATTTGCTCATAGAGGGTGTTATACGTAACCATCATGTGATTTCATGCAAATACTAGATAATTTTCCACCAGGAACTTGAGCATCCTTGGATTTTGTATCTGGCAGTTCAGGAAACAATCCTTTATGGCTGCAGGATGACAAATGTACATTGTGCAGGTAAGTAACCCTTACCCCTATGTCATTGCAAGGATAAATAAATGACTGAGTGCCAAGGAAGACCACACCCAGGAAAGTATCAATGCTGTGGCACATGTTTTGCCTAAATACTGGAATACATCTTCTAAGTACCAGAGGTGGTGATACCACTTTCAACTGCACTCTTCTCACCTCGCAGAGGGGCACCTTTGCATTTCTATGGCTACTCGTTATTATCCCAGCTTTACAAAATTCATGCAACTTTCATAATATGTATAAGAAAATTTCAGAAAGAGATTATGTCAATACCTCCATGTTCACTTTTACTAGCAATCACCACCCCAATTTTGTTCAGGCAAGATAAGTCAGGACTGAGGTCCCATAGAGCCCAGGAGGCACATTGTATGTGCCTATATCACTGCGACATCTAGTGGACACTGAGCACAGCCTCCTGGAAGGCACACAGCCTTGAAGGCCCTGGTTTTTCTGAGCCAGCGCCCTGGTGATCTCTAATATGGTTCCCTTGATTTGCATATTCTACACTAGTCACCTCAGACCGAGGAATCCTGCTGTGAGCCAAGAGCTCTGTTGGTAGGTTCAGCCTGCCCGTCCTTCATAATAGCTGCTCGGGCAAAACCAGACAGCGAAAACTGGAATTAAACAGAGACATCAATATCACTAAGAGAAAGAACGGCTAAAACTCACCAGCATTTCAGTATGTATATTCCGTAGAAGCTGGCTACCAAGCTAGGCCAGTTCTCAGTAACTTTTTGACCCTGATTTCTGGCTTCGATACATCTTGGCACAAAGAAGCCTAGAGCTGACAAAGGCGGAATTCTACTTTACTGAAGTGTTTTTCTGAGGAGGCCAACAGCTCTTTTAGGAGATTAAAAGCTTATCCCCTGGGGGCAAGTAATCACTCCACTGCCAATAACTCAGCTCTTGCATGTGGTTCAGGGGGATTGAAGACCATTACAGGGAGCAGTATCCACATAAAAACCCCCACCAAAGGCAAGGCTTGCTTTGAGCTGTGTTTGGAGAATCATAATACACCTCACCTTGATTTTGCTGCTCAAAGTTTCCAGCCACAGCGGCCAAGATTATACCTGAAAGACACTGATTTGGAAATGATGCCTGGAATAACTTCATGGGCCCTGGTTCAACACATTCTGGCAACCAACATCTTAACTCATGGGATAACAATGGGCAAGTTGAACTGTACCTTGCCCAAAGGTGAGTTCATTCAAAGGATGACCCACCGTCTTTAAACATTTACATGATTACTGTTTGAATGAATAAAAACCTCTGGAATTCTATTTGTCTCCAGCCACTTAACTTTTTATGAAAACCAACTCACAATCAAATCAAGAAGATTCAAGTTGGAAGGACCAAACGTTTCAGAATTTAAAGAAAGGTGTTCGAGTGAGAATGTATCCAGGCACATAGACACAGCCCCCCCCCTTCTTGTTACTGATCAAAATTTAAGCTGGTGGTAGTGGTGTACTCCTTTGATCCAAGCACTGAGGAGGCAAAGGCCAGCCAAGGCAGCCAAGGCTACACAAGAGAAACCTCTCAAAAACAAAAACAAACAAAGATCAAAATTTAATCCTCTTTATTTTCAAAGGTTAACTGGAGGATGCAAGAGTTGTCATTTCACAAAAATCCTACAAAAGTATCAGCAGCTTGTAAGCTGCATAAGCCTGCCTGAAAGGGAAAAATGTCTTGCCACCTCTGCTTGGTCATTAGCTGTAGTGTTAACACTTGAGAGTGGCATTCTGTGGACATACATCTTAGAAGTTTGGGGTCAAGAGACCAGAACTCCCCAGAGCACTCCCAACAATCTCTGAGGAACCTAGGGAGGTTAAAATCACTCAGATATAGTGTGGCCCAACTGTGTAGTAGCTCAGTTGATAGATGCTTACCCAGCATGCACAAGACCCTGGGCTCGATCTCCAGCACTCTGCAGAGTGCGTGGTGCATGCCTGAAATTCTCAGCAGTAGCTCATCCTCAGCTACAGATTTTGAGGCTGGGCTTGGGTGCCTGAGACCCTGTATCTATCAATCAATCAATCAATCAATAAATAGATAAGCTAAAACTCACATTCTAGCTTCATGTTTATTGTTCTGAAACTGGAACCTATTTGGGAAGAAATACACTCATTCATTCATTCAACAAACTTTTTAGCTCCAACAAAACATGATGATGCCCAGTACATAAACTATATCCCCAAGAAATAACTGTGCCAGCTGATGGAGGACCGAGTGGTGAGTGGGTGCCCAGGCTGTGAGCACATGGAGAAGCTTTCAAGTCAGTTTTGAGATTAGGGCACGGTTTCATTAAAGCACCTGATACTGGTTCCCAAGAGCTGGATTGGTATTAATCAGAAAGAGGCAGGGAAAGTTCTAGAATCTAGAATCATAGGAGAAGGCCATCACTCACGAGCCTACAGCATTTGAACCCAGCTCGAGCAAGAGACATCGATTTATAATGAGTGTAGATGTGAGTATGCAGTGTGCCAGGGCTGGGGAAAAGGAGTGAGTATTGAGAAAGTCAGTGGAACCACGGAGACCGGGAACAGCCAGATATCGAGCGAGGAAACAAACAAACAAACAAAAACAAAAATCCACACAGTTTAGAGTAGCCTGAGGCTATGAGCCTTCTACATCAAGACTCTTCTGAGCCAGGCAGTGGTGGCGCACACCTTTATTCCCAGCACTCCGGAGGCAGAGGCAGGCGGATTTCTGAGTTCGAGGCCAGCCTGGTCTACAGAGTGAGTTCCAGGACAGCCAGGGCTACACAGAGAAACCCTGTCTCAGGAAAAAAAAAAAAAAAGACTCTTCTGTTCCTTGTAACTGAAAACCAACACACACATGTTGGTATGCGGGGTGAGTGAATACAAATTAAGACTTGGGGATGTTTAATCTAGTATTCAGTTTCCAAACCCCATCTTATGGGCTCTATGGGCTCTTTGAGTCCTCATACTCAGATGACAAGCCTATGAACATTACATGGAAGTGTCCTGAGCAGAAATGAGCCATGAAGAGAGCTAAGAATGCTCACCAGGAAGCAGACAGGCAGACAAAAGATCATGATCACGTAAGAGTTGACCCAGTTAAGTCAGACAAGGTACACACTTGAATATAAATACACTCTCCTATCCATCCACTCTAAGCAAAGTCCCCATTTTCTATCAGATCAGAGGAAAAAGCTTAAACGGAAACGAAGCAAAGTCTCTGGATCTCGGTTACTTGAGGAGAGGCACTGGCTGAACACAAGGCAGCTGCACTGTAGCCTGTAGTCTTTGCTGAAGAACTAAGCTAGCTCCACCTCCAACTCATGCCTCCTGTCAAGGTCAGCCATCCGGCAACTTTGTCTCACAACTCTGAAATGGGGTGTTTGGTGCCCCCAACTCTGCCAGTACCAGTTCTCCCGTGCCTGCCTTATTCTGTAGATCTGTGTTCAAGCAAATTGCCCTGCCACACCCTCTTAGACAAAGATCCTCTCCTTTAGCTTGAGGTCAACTACTTCCTTAGCAACTAGTCACCCCTGACTAGTAGACTGTGGAGCAGGACTAGCTAAATTCAGCCTCGGGGGAAGGTGGCGGATGTGTCTGCTTTGATCCACACAGCCTTGGCGCTGCTGTGTAAGTGTGAATGTGGCTGCCTGGCAGAGGTTTCCCTTCAGCTTGCATCAGCCCTTCTAGAGAAATGTATCAGATTACCCCGTAATACCAGCACCTCTCATCCATCTGGCATGACTGACTTTGCTCTGTAATTATTTGAGTTTGAAATCTTTGAAGTAGATTTGGTATGTGGGAGTGGGGGATGGTGGTTAGTCTGTGTGTCAAGTTGTTTATGCCTATGAGAGAGCCAACACTGACTGTGGTAAATAGAAAGAATTCTGGCCAGAATCTGAGTCCATTTTAGCTGGTTTATTATTATTATTATTATTATTATTATTATTATGATGATGATGATGATGATGATGATGATGATGACTGTTGTTTTCATTCCCAGTAGTTCAGAAGCAAATGTAATTCCTGAGGAAAAAATTCTTTGGAAACAGAGAAAACACAGCTCATAAGCAAACAAACAAACAAAAACAAAAAACCGCAGCCAAGCTCCCCTGACATTTTGCTCAGGGGCATTTCATAACTTGGAGAGTGGGTGTTATTTGTGATGCCTTTGACAGCAATTGGCAGAAACCAGAACCAGACTGGGTTAAAATAGGGGAGTAAGGGGGCCCCCGGGGGGCCCTCCCCCAACATTAGAGGAAGAGGAGCTCTCTAGAAATTGGACTTTAGGAACAGAGAACATACTTGCCACCAGACAGCCCCTGCTCCCTAGGCTGCTTGACTTTCTGTCCCTTTGCTTAATTCTGCAGCTCTAGCATCCCTTCCCCCACTGCTCCTGTCCTTTCTCTGTGTCGCTGGACTATACACATAGACTGTGTTAAGCAACTCCCCTGTTAAAAAACCTCTGCTCCCCACTGCCATGGAAGCAAGACTGAGGACTGCTGATTGGGGGCTGGGGGGAGTAGGTATTAACTTGCTAGGTCAGGATTCTTCGGTTTGCTTGTTCAGGCTACGTGCCCAGGCCTTAATGGCAAAGTCTAAGATTCTACTACCCAAAAATAGAAAGACAGGAGAAAATCTGCAAAGACAACAAATAGCTATGAGACCTTTTATAACTAGTTGGGGGTTTTGTTTTGTTAACGTTACTTTGCTTAATGAAAGCAAGTATTGAATGTATTCAAATGGTAGAGTGTGTGTGTGTGTGTGTGTGTGTGTGTGTGTGTGTGAAGTTGATATCAGGTGCCTTCCTGTATCAATCTCCTCTATAGCTTGTGAGGCAGGGTCTCTCACACTGAGCCTGGAGATCAGATTTTGGGTAGACTTGCTAGCCAATGCTGAGGTTATAGGTGTGCATCTCCACACCCATATTTTTTGTGGGTTCCAGGATATGAATTGGGGTTCTCATACTTGCATAGCAGGCACTTAACACTTCTAGCTTATACAGTGTCTCTCACGAGGACAGTATTCTTTTAGAGAAAGGAAAGGAAAGGACTTTGAGTCTCTGGAGGCAAATGAATGGAGTTTTGTCACATAGAGTCTGTGCTGCATTTCCATGCTGACACAGATGTAAAGTTAACTTCAGGATTCAAATGTTATTCTTCATGGTAGAGAGGGGGAAACAGGACATTTTGGTCCTGGTAAAATTGTGTCTGCTTTTGGGCAAATAAGGAAGGTGTCTCAGTCACTGATATTGCTGTGAAGAGACACAATGACCAAAACAATGCTTATAAAAGAAAGTATTTAAATGAAGCTTGCTACAATTTCAGAGATTAGTCTATTGTCATCATGGCAGGGACTGTGGCAGCACTCAGGCAGGCATGGTGCTGGAGAATCTGAGAGTTCTACATCCTAATCCATTGGCAAAGAGAATGTGCCTAGGCCTGGCATAGGCTTTTGCAACCTCAAAGTCCCCAATGACACACTTCCTCCAAAAAAGCCATACCTCTTAATCCTTCTAATCCCTTCAAATAGTGGCATTCTCTGGAGACCAAACATTCAAATATATGAACCTATAAGGAACATGTTTATTCAAACCACCACAGAGAGATAGAGAGTCTTTCTTGTGCATACTTCTAAATGCTTTTGGCTCAAAAATTCCACTATGCTAAAGTAGTCTGTTTAGGGATGACACATTCTCTACAATACGCAACCTCAGAGCTGGCCTAGAGTCTTGAACAGGAAGGACAGTGAGAGACAGACTATCTCCAGAGTGCTGAATCCAGGGGAGGGAGCCAATCAGGCACAGTTACACTTCAGGACACTGAACCAAAGTCATGTACCAGCATGTTTTCTTCTTGGAATTCTTCCTGGAATGGCAGCTGCCTAAAATATTCTGTCATGTGTAAGATGTGCTGTTATTTTATGTACCACAAAGAACAAAGCAATTATACCAATTGCATTATAACATGAGGCCGTCTCATCAATTCAGTTTTTAATCACTTAAGCTCTAGTACATGATGAAAAGAAATAAGATGACAAAGCTATTTGGTGTGTGATTCACTTTTAGACTCAAAGACTCAGTCTGTTTTTTTCCTACACAGTCTCATCTTTCAAGATTTCAACAATGTTGGTAATTCAGCATTTCTTACAAAAGAACAAAATAGAAATTTGAAATTGAGCAGTATACTAGACGGGGTTAGCATAACAATATTAAGGTCCTTGACTGTGATAATGGTGTATCCTAGTAAAAAAAAATGGTCGCACGCTTGGTTGTGCAGCAAGTTCCCCTAGAAAGAGCCCTCTACCTTAGAGGGAAGCTCATCAAGACACAGGAGGTTCTCAAGCAGCAGCTCTCAACCTGTGGATAGACACCTCTTTGAGGGGTGAATGGCTCTTTCACAGGGTTCCTAAGACCATCTGAAAACGCAGATGTTTACAATTCAGAACTATAGGAAAAGTACAGATATGAAGTAGCCACAAAATACTTGTATGGTTGGAGGGTCACCACACCATGAGGAACTGTATTAAAGAGTCACAGCATTAGCAAGGTTGAGAATCTCTGTTGGAAAGGGAGGGGAAACATTCCATCCTGTAGGGAAGCATGTTATCCTCAGGAGGTGAAAACTATAAGGCTCAGGAAGTCCCTAAAACTAACCAGACCCACTAGCCCCTCCATCCTGAAACATATTTAAGCAGTAAGGACTGCTGGCAGACAGGCTCTTACCACAAGAACTGCCTGTAAGAGGCTCTGATCCGCTGAACTGTCTAAAAAGCTTTCAAGCTAGTTGAGCTGCCTAAAAGTCTCAAGAAGTGGAGCTACTTTGAAGAGGCTTAGACCAGATCAGCTGCCTAGATACTCTCCTGTCTGCCAATCTGGACCTCAAGTTGTACAGTGCTGACAGGCTAGCCCTGAAAGACAAAACCTGGGTTGCTGACAAGGCAAATAGAGGTGACTCAAGACCCCAACAACTTCTGCTTTACAACTTGGAAGGCACACGCGAAGACAAGCCCTTTGTCCAGGATGTCACCAACTCCTCGGAGGGGTATCTCCAGCTGCTGACGTTGCTCCCCACCAGGTTTTGATAGCCTCCACTTCGCATGGTGATGATGAAGGCACTCACACCCTGGGATTCTGGGGAAGGACGAACATGCAACACCTCACAGCCAGCAGAGGAGATCAACTGCAGTTTATTAATAATGAGTATTCACAGCCTGAAGTGGGGGAGGCTGCACTTGAACTTAAGGCCATCTGGCAGCCACTGTAGGAGGCAGGAAGAAAAAAATCATGCCTTCAACAGAAAAAAAAAAAAACAGGCCAAATTACAAATTATCATGCTAAGTGAAAAAAGCTAGACTGAGCTCAGAAAGACAAATGATATAATTTTTCATGTGCATAATCTAGATTCTAAAAGATAGACCAAAACTGAGCATGGCAACACACCTGTGAGCCAGTACTGAGAAGGCCAAGACAGAAGGAGATCAGGCTTGACTATGTAGAGAGAGATCCTATCTCAAACAAACAAAAAACTTCATGTGATTAGAAAGTTAAAAAAATAAATAAATAAAAATAGAAGCTAGACTATGAGGGAACAGCAGGAGAGGAGCAAGGACAACCACTGGAGGCCAATGTGATCATTATGATGTATTCATACATGAAATGTCATAGTAAAACTCATTAACATTCACTAATAGCAACCAGACATGGTGGCTCATGCCTACACACACACACACACACACACGCACACACACACACACACACACACACACACACACACACACGAGTCAGGGACTAGATAGATGGCTTAGCAGTTAAGAGCATTTGCTGTTCTTTCAGAAGATACAGGGTTTGTTTCAAGCACCCATATGGACAGCTCACAACCACCTGTAGCTACAGCTCTTAGGAATCTGATGCTCTCTCTCTAACCTTCTCAGGCTCCTGCACACATGTGGCATACACACATACATTCAGGCCCTCAGACATGGACATAATTTTTTAAGTAAACATGTATTTATTTTATTTATTTGAGTACACTGTAGCTGTCTTCAGACACACCAGAAGAGGGCATCAGATACCATTACAGATGGTTGTGAGCCACCATGTGATTGCTGGGAATTGAACTCAGGACCTCTGGAAGAGCAGTCAGTGCTCTTAACTGCTGAGCCATCTCTCCAGACCAGGCCTAAGCTTTTAATGGCCACTATGCTTCAAGATCCAAAACAAAGAACGTGTCTTCCAGCCTCAAGATCTGGATCACAGGTATGCCCTCCATTTCTGGATTATAGTTCATTCCAGACAGTCAAGTTGACAACCAGGAATAGCCATCATAAGTGAGTAGACTTGAAGGTAAGCTATCACCATAGGAAGAGACTTCTAAACACCAGGGGGTTGGTAATTTTGTCAATTTGGCTGGGCCATGGTACACAGTTACATGGTCAACATAACTGCACTGTTTGTGTGATTAGTGTTGTAATCAGTGGGTTATGAAGGGAACCTTGAAAGTCAGCTCAAGGCACCCCATGACAAAGTTCTCAGCATAAAGGAGATTTATTTATTCAGAGGGACAGAGGACAGAGTAAAGACAAAGACAGGAGAAAGAGGGTGAGGGAGAAGGGGAAGGGGACCAGAGAGAGGAAGGGAGTGTGTGGGAGGGCTGTTGTCCTGGATTGTGACAAAGGACAGCTTCTGGATAGAGAGGAGACAGATTTAGCACATAGGAAAATGGAAGTTTATAAAGGTACAAGAGAAAACCATGTGTTATAATGAAGTGTTTCATTTTAATACAGCATATTAATTAAGTAAGCCAAAGGGGGGCTTTCGGTTGTTGGGCTTCACTGCTTTGAAAACTGGGTCTTGGTAGTCGGCCTCAGGAGGAGGAAGTGAACAAATAAAGGAATAGACCTTGGGGGCTAGTTTTGGAATGGAATTTAATGTTTTCTAGCAAGGGGAGAGGCCTGCCAGAGCTATGTTTGCAAGCTGGCTAGAGTCCCTTCAGGTTACCCTCCATAATGCAAATGGCCTCCGTTCAGTTGGGCCAAGGTGTGAGTAGAAGACTGATCCCCTATCACACACACTTCTTTTTTGAGCAGTTGGAATTCACACCTGTTACTGCTCCGCTAGATCTCCAGACCACAAGCCTCCATATTTGAGATGAGGATTTTTAACTTGCTGGTTTCCACAGTCATGTGATCCAATTTCTTAAACTCTGTCTAGGACTCTTTCCCCCCCCCCCTCCCTCCCCCCTCTTTCCCCCCCCCCCCCCCTTTCCTTTCTTCCTCTCTCTCTCTCTCTCTCTCTCTCTCTCTCTCTCTCTCTCTCTTATACACACACACACACACCCCAAAAAATCTCCGAGCCCTGATCTGTACAACAGTGTCTAAAGAGCATTTCTTCTCTACTCTCTCAAGGACAGCCAGTCCATAGCTCATTCTATTCTTCCAAATGGTTGTGTACTTCTGCCTGAATGTGTGAGTGAACACATTTTAACTGAAGAAGAGGGATAAATTCTATGTGACAGTTGGCATAGCTTAGAACAGAAATAACAATTGACAAGCTGGGCATGGTGAAACACACCTTTAATCCCAGCAGCTAGAAGACAGAGACAGATGGATGTCTGTAAATCTAAGGCTGTCTTTTTGCTATGTCTACATAGCAAATCCCAGGGCAGTCAAGACTACAGAGAGAGACCCTGTCTATAAAAAACAAATAAACAATGACAACAAAACTGTTGGAGTGATAGGTTTGTAAATTGTGTGAAGATGTGTCTCTGTCTTTCCGTGCCAGCCTAAGGCACCTTCTGATTGGTTAAAATATAAGTCCTATGGCCTATAGCAAAAGGCAGAATAGTAAAGTGAGACTTCCGGACAGAGAGAGGAAGTCTTGGGAGAAGAGAGGTGCAAGAGAGTCACCATTGGAACACTGATAAAGAAGGAGGCCAGGGCAAGACTAAGATGTCAGGTAATGGGCCATGTGACTGAAAATAATCCAGGCCAGTATTACTGGGTTAGAATAGCTTAGTGCCAGATATAGTGCCAGTGCCTGAAGCTATTAATAAATATAAAGGTCTCTGTGTCATTATTCAGAGTAAGGGTAGGCATAGAGAGGCCCCCACAGTTACACAAAACAATTAACAGGACAGTTCACACCCTGGACTAGTCAGGGAGCTGTGTGAAGCTAGGCAAAACCAAGCCATTCCATGGCTGCCCAGGGGATTTGCACAGCTGTGAGTCAGGAAATGGTTCTCTACAACATTCAGATCATCTTCAAAGAGATCTTCAGAGATGCCGAAGAATAGTGACATTCCTCACCAACATGGACATATAAAGTCTCTAAAGCCAAAGCTTTATTTTTCTTACAAATTCATGGCTACATCTATGAAGTAGTTTGAGCTCATTTACTTCATAGTAGAGACACATAATATAACTTTTCTGGTGATCCCAGCTTGATTTTAATGATTCCTACTCTCTCAGATAAAGCAAGAACATCAAATAAACCAAAGCAAACAATATAACCTAAAGAGAGGCAATGTGTAAAGAGAAGGCACCATGGATACTTTTACTGGTCTAGTTTTTGTGACATGGTCTTGCTATGTAGCCCACGATGGCTTCGAGATCCCAATCCTCCCACCTCAGCCTCAGGGATGCTGAGATAACAGGTGTTTACCATCAACAGCTGGAGTTCCCCTCCACAGAAAGGAAAATGCTTCTCAGTGCATGCCCCATGGCTAATGCTCTGTTCTTGCCAGTAGCTCCCCCTTCTGGGTGGGAGTGGAAGGACAGCGCAAGAAGGGTCCTTGTGGAAGTTGTAACTAACGTGGTACCACCTACAAGGCTGTCACAGTAGCCCATTGTCTGAGGTTTGATAGAGAATCAAGCTCCTGGAGATGCTACAAGATGACCGAAATGACAGACCTTAAGGGAACAAAGCAAAAACCCAGCTATCTTAAGCTGAATGTGATTCTTGGTTCCAAGAGAGGTTGGATTTCTGAGGACCAAGATGGATTTCAGGTTTGTGTCCTAGGAGAGGAAAAACAATAATTTGGGAACTGAGCGTGGCATATATTCCAGTGGAAGTCATTTCTGGTTTTCATGGCAGATGCTTGGATGGGAGGGCCTCGTGTGAGGTTGTGTTGATGCCCAGGACCCTGTATAGTTGCTAGGAAACAGCAGCACAACTGATGGTGTTTGCTACTTTGGTGAGAAATTGACTCCTGCCTCTGTATGACTCCACTCATCCTTCCCTCCTTCCAGATACAATGCTGATTTGTTTTGTTTTTAAATGGCCTCAGTAATCCTGAACCTTTCCAGCATCCTACTTCCTGTAGACCAGGCTGGTCCTGAACCTTCCAGCATCCTACTTCCTGTAGACCAGACTGATCCTGAACCTTCCAGCATCCTACTTCCTGTAGACCAGACTGATCCTGAACCTTCCAGCATCCTACTTCCTGTAGGCCAGACTGGTCCTGAACCCTTCCAGCATCCTACCTCCTGTAGACCAGGCTGGTCCTGAACCTTCCAGCATCCTACTTCCTG
>JADRCH010000109.1:1783799-1849659 GCA_019843965.1 Rhynchomys soricoides | reverse complement strand
TCCTGTAGACCAGGCTGGTCCTGAACCCTTCCAGCATCCTACTTCCTGTAGACCAGGCTGGTCCTGAACCCTTCCAGCATCCTACCTCCTGTAGACCAGGCTGGTCCTGAACCCTTCCAGCATCCTACCTCCACCTCCTGAAGGACAAGATTGTAGGTGAGCCCCACAACATCCGGTTTTGTGTGATGCTGGGGGTGGAACACTGTGCCAACTGAGCTACATTCCCAACCCTTACGATATCATTCTTAGTTCACTGCATTTTTTCCAGAAGTTAAATCATGACAATACTTTTCTAGCTTCTAAACTTTCTTAGCGAGTGGAAGTCTATGTCAAGTGCAAGCCAAATGAAAGAAATGTGAGATTTGTGATTTATCTTTAAAACCCAAAACAACACATTACCAGGGTTAAGGAGAAAGGTCACTACCAACAAAAGAATCTGATGAGCCTTGTTACCGTGTTTCTTTAGCACATTTCTCCTGCTCAACAGAGGGAATCTCCTCTGAATAACCCGTGGAATTCACAATAACACATGCGGAGGCCAAAGCAGGAATCTGTGAGGAGAGCTGGTACCCATCAGACCAAGACGAGTCCCAGAGAAGGGACAAGTACGTAAGATTCTCTCTCTCTCTCTCTCTCTCTCTCTCTCTCTCTCTCTCTCTCTGTGTGTGTGTGTGTGTGTGTGTGTCTGTCCCTGTCTCTCTCTCTCTAAGGTTTCAGTGAGATGACCCTGCATACAACACAACAAGTAAACACTATGTCATCTTCTCAGAAGGGTTCACTTTCATCTTGTGGGATAGAAAAATCAGAATTTCCTTCAAGATATTTAACTCTTATGAAAACGTGAATTCTTACCCTGTCCAGCAATAACAGGCTTTCTACTTGGTATTAGGGAAAGAGGCTGGCCTCAGATTTCTAGAAGCAACTAGAAAATCTACTCTCTTAATTGTCAAAGAGTGAGTAGACTTTCATTGTCTCAAATTTAACTCTGGGTGAAATAGTGGTGTTTTGTGGCTTAGGGCTTATAACCCCTGATGGCTAATATTTTCAACTTAACAGAATCTCAAATCACCTAGGAGGTAAACCTCTAGGCATGCACGTGAGGGCTTACCTAGACTACGTTAACTCAGGCACCTGACTCTTATTTCACCCCTCTTCTGTACTCTGCTCACTAATCAACCTCCCCCATTTTTCCCATTTCCCCCTTGAGACCCCTTACCTGAATCCTGCTATCCCCCTCTCTATTGCTCTACCCCAATCCCGCAATGATCTCTTTTTATTTTCCTGGTTTCTGTGGTTACCCCAGGTGATATACAACATCTAAAGATTTGTAATGAAGAAATGAAGATAAAACAGGACATGGTGGGGAGTGGGGAAGGTGCATATCTTTATCCCAGCATTTAGAGGCAGAGGCAGGTGGATCTTGGTGATTTAGAGGCCAGCCTGGTCTATAGAGTGAGTTCCAGGACAGTAAGAGCTACATACTGAAACCCTGTCTCAAAAAACAGAGACAGAAAGACAGAGACAGAGACACAGAGAGACAGAGAGATTGAGAGAAACAGAGACAGACACAGAAAGAGATAGAGATAGAGAGGGGGGCACTATATTTTCAGGTCCAGGTTACCTCTCTCAAAATATATATTCTAGTCCAGTCTACTGATCTGCAAAATTTTTGATTTCATTTTTCTTTACAACTAAATAGTGTGCCATAGCATCTCTGACCACATTTCTGTTGTCCATTCGTCGGGAAGGACAGTTAGGTCATCCCCTTTCCTAGCTACTGTGACTAGAGCACCAATGAGCATGTCTGAGAAAATATCTGTATGGTAGGAAGCTGGGTCCTTTAGTCATATGCCAAAGGTGGGATAGTTGAGGCATGTAGTAACTTAGTTTTAGCTTACTGAGGATTCTCCACACTGACTTCTGGAGGGTCTGGATCGCTTTACACTCCTACCAACAGTGGATGAGGGCTCCTTTCCCCACATCCCCTCCAGCATTAGCTGGCTATTATTTTGTTGATCATCATTCTGACTGGAATAAGACAAGATCTCAAAGGGGTTTTGATTTTCAGCCATCTTTCTTATACCTTAAGTCATGACCACCTTTCTGCCAGTGGTACTGCCACTCACACCAATCAGTAACCAAGAGAACGCCCATAGACTTGTCTGTAGGCCATCGGATGGAGGCATTTTCTCAACTGATGTTCCTCATTCCAGATAGCTCTAGCTTGTGCTCATGTTGACAAAATCTAACCCGGATACTGATGTAGACAATCCCTCACTGAGATTCTCTTTTGTGGTGATTCTGAGCTATGCCAAGTCGACAGTCACACATGTCCGGCCTAGAATACTCTCGCCAGGCAGGTCTGGTTTCCTACCAGTAAATGATACCATTAAACACCTTGGCCAACAGCCATTCATCCCCTGCCTCTCATTGCTCTGCTCCATCAGCCCTTAGATTGCTTTTGCAGTACGCCCCAGGGCAAGAGGTAGAACTGAGTTGGTGGAATGCTGTCCAGCATTCAGAAAGCACTGCTTTAACCCCAGGACCTCATAGATGGGGAGTGGAGATATACATGTGTAATCCTAACACTCCAGAAACAGAGACGTGAACATCAGAAATTCAAGGCCTCTTGTGACTACACAGCAAGTTCAAGGCTATCCTGGGTACCCTGTCTCAATAAATAAAACAAAGCGTCACAAATCTTCCCTTCTCCTCTGACTGTCTAGTCTAGACTGCCATCCTGTCCTGACTCCTGCCCTGCCAGCCTAGCCCCCTCTCACTTTTTCCTCCCTAGAATGTATTTTCTGTGAAGCAGCCAGAAGTAACTTTAAACGCTTTTGAAAATATGAATCAGATAATATCCTTTTGTGGCTTGAAGCCCTCAAGCGGGTTCTGTTTCCACTTGGGTTATTGGATTCCCACAATAAAAAAGTACAGGTCATGCGTAGAATTGGGACTGCTCTCAGAATTCACCAAACAATTGCAGTTACAAGGCTCCCGAGGCAACCGAGTACCCTGAGCTCCAGAGGCTGCTGCGCCCGAAGAGCAGTGTGGGGACTCAAGCGTTATTATTGGCTGTCTTGCAAGTGGAACACTGATAGAAAATTTTAACTGTTTTGTTATTGTTGTTGTTTATATTTTTTTGGAGTGGGGGACAGGGTCTCACTATGTAGTTCAGGCTGGCCTAAAACTTCCTAAGTCTGAGGCTAATGGCAACCCTTCTGCCTCAGCCTCCTAAACGCTAAGATTATAAGCATAACCGCTATCCTGGCTTAACATCTTCTTAAAAGTCAGTGTCAGGTAGATGTCAGTTTGAAATAAGCAGAGTCACCAAGGCCCTGCTGTGGTGGCACAGATCTTTCATCTCAATACTCAGGAGACAGAGACAAGCAGATTTCTGAGTTTGAGGCCAGCATGGTGTACAGAGCTAGTTCCAGGACAGCCAAGACTACGCAAAGAAATCCTTTCTTCTGTTTTTCTTAGATTTTTTCCTAAGGAAAAAAAAAGGAAGAGTGAAAGGAAAGAGAAGAAAAGAAAGAAGAGAAAGTACGGATGTTCCTCAGAAAACTTAAAACTCCAGATGACCCAGTATCACTGTCTGGCACAGACCCCAAGAAAACAAAGGCTGCACATCACAGATGTAAGTGCAGTGTCCGTTGGAAGCCACCTAACTGTCCTCTGATGGGTAAAGGCAATACCAAGTCATGAAAAACGTCCCCCACACACGCACACACGCACACACACACGCACACACGAACGCACACACACACACACGCACACACACGCACACACACGAACACACGCGCACACACGCACACACGAACGCACACACACGCACACACACACACACGAACACACGCACATGCACACACACGCACACACACGAACACACGCACATGCACACGCACATGCACACACACACGCACACACACGAACACACGTACACACACACGAACACACGCACATGCACACACACACGCGCACACACACACACACGTACATGCAATGTTGGTCAGCTGTAAAAACTGAGATCTTGCCACTTGGAACAACATGAATAAACTGAAGGACGTTATGTTATGGGAAGTAAACTAAATACAAAAAGAAAAATGGGTGGGGAGGGGGCAGTAAGATGGCCCAGTGGGTAAAAGATGCTTGCTGCCCAAACCTGATGACAGAACTTCCATAAAGGTGGAAGAAAGCAAACCAATCCCACAAAATGGTCCTCTGACATGCCCCTTGCTATTAAGGTTGCAGTCCACCATATCTGGATAGCTGTCGGAGCTCAGCACAAAATGGAGGACTTTCTTTCTCAGCAGGGCCTCCTTTCTCTACCTGGCCATGTTTTAGGGTGTTTTGATCAGGACAGCAACATAACAGCTTGGAGGGAACCCGATTCAACCTATGACACGTTGCCACTGAGTGACAACATCAAAGGCCAAACCTGGCTCGTTGGATTCAGAGGTCATGTAGGACCCACTCAGTATTGAGGAGGGATATGTATCTCTGCTCCTCCCTGCAGAGCCTGGCCAACAGCTCCTGCTCTAATCTCTTAAATGACATAACCAAGTACATGCACCAGACTGAATGACTCGTTAGTGTACAATCTCTTAGTGGTTTAATTAATATATGTCAATAACAATTAGTTTTGTTATGAAATTTTTGAACATAGTATGTTTCAATTACATTAACCCCTTACTTTCTCTTGTCCATTTTCACTGTCACTAATTCACTGTGCGCGTGCGCACATGCGTGTGTGTGTGTGTGTGTGTGTGTGTGTCACCAAGAGTTTCATGAGGCTACAGTATTGAAAATGACGTCTTTCCTTCCCCAGCAAACATTACCTACATACAAATCCTCAGGGGCCCCACGAGTCCCTCCCTCTCCAGTGACAGAAAAATAACAGGTCCAAACGTGTACAGATCTTGTACAAATATTCATGGCTGCTGTGAATTCAAAGATGTAACAGCCATGTAACTCCTGAAAGTCAACATTCCACATCACTCCATTATCCCGTCCCCATCTGAGGCCCTTACATTCTTTCTGACCCTTCTTTCAGGCTGGTCCCTGAGCCTTGGAGGGGTGACACCAATGTTCATCACAGCTGGACTCTCAACAGTCATTCATTCTCAGTACTTGGCCAGTTGTCTGTCTCTGCAGTCACCAGTGGGCACTGCACAAAGAAGCTTCTCTAAGGAAAGCTGATTGCAGCACCAAGCTATCAACATGGGTGTTTAGAAGGTGATCGATGGGCACATCACATCCAATTAGCAAGATAGCAGTTGGAGCTTCCTCAGGGCGGACACTGTGCCCCAGCCACAGGCTTTGGTATAGAGGATCAAGCGCAAATGCTCTTGAAAGCAGCTGGTTGCCCATAACAGACTTACTAAAGGCTGCTGATACTGTTGCACACAGCTAAGGAAGACAGTTGACAATCTCCCCAACAGGCTTCACGGGACCCTCAAGTACTATCAGGGTTAGCCAACAGGGAAGAAACCTCCTCTAGCTAAAGTTCACTTTGCCTTGTAATCAGGTTTGGAGTGTCTTCAGCAATAGGTTCTTACCAGATAATTTTGTTGGGCAACCGAGGACAGTGGCAACAGCATGTGTTGTTTGGGGGAGCTCTGAAGCCTCCTGATCATCAACTCATATGGAGGTGGCCTACGCCTGCACTGGGCTTTTAATTTAATAACCTATGTCTTCTGAATGAGCTTTGTTCTGGTTTGATTTTGGGTTTTGTTTGTTCGTTTGTTTTGAGTGCTTTATATTTTCTGATATTAATCATCTTTTGAATGTATAACAGGCAAAGATCTCCCATTCTATAAGCCTTCACTCAGTTAACTACTTCTTTTGCTGAAGTGGTTCTATCTTACTTACTAGGCAACTAGAGTCCTATTCAGAAAACCCTGATCTGCCTCTATCTTAAAGTGCCCTCCATGGTTTTTGCTCTAGCAACCCCTGAGCTCTGGGTCTTACAGCAAGCTCTTAGATTCACATGGAGTTGATTTATGCACGGGGTGAGACATAGGGACCAAGTTTAATTCTTTTACATGTAGATATCGACTCTCCTTATTGCCATTTGTTAAAGATGTTGTTTTTTCTCAGTGTCTACTTTTGTCATCTTCATGAAAAATCAGATGGCTATAGCTTATGTAGTTTATAATACTTATATTTGTTCCCTCTCCACTGTCCCATTGATCTACAGAACATCTAGGCTAGTTTCATTACTGTGACCCTAAAGTATAACCTGATATCAGTTAAGATGAAACCTTCAATGGGGTTTTGTGCTTCATATGAATATTAAGATTTTTCTCTATTTCAGTAGAGTGCTTTTTAAATTTTTACTAAAATTCCATTGAATCTGTAAATCGCTTTAGGTAAGATGACTATTTTCACAACGTTGATATTCCAATCTGTGTGCACAGTAGGTCTTTCCATCTTCTAGTGTCCTCGCCGACCTCCTTCTTCAGTATTTTAAAGTTTGTGTTGTGGAGATCTATCACTTTTTTGGTGTCTTAGTCATTTTTCCATTGCTGTGAAGAGACACCATGACAATACCATGACCACAGTCTTATAAAGGAAAGCATTTAATTGGGACTTGCTTGCAGTTTCAGAGGTTTAGTTTATTTGTCCTCATGGCAGGATGCATGGTGGCACTTAAGCAAATATGGTACTGAAGAAAAACCTGAAAGTTACATATCCAGATCAGCAGGCAGCAGGAAGAGGGAGCCACTGGGCCTGGCTTGACACCCCCTCTGACAAGGCCACACCCACTCCAACATGGCCATACCTCCTTTCAAATAGTGATAATCAAGCATTCAAATCTATAAGCCTATGGGGGTCATTCTTATTCAAACTGCCACACTTGATTAGACTCATTCCAAAATATTTCTGAGACTATTCTAAATGGGACAGCTTTCTTCATTTCTTTCTCAATGTTTGTCATTGACATATAGAAAAGATACTGATATGTGTATGTTATAGCTGTGTCTTGCATCTTTGCTGAAAGTATTAATCATCTCTAAGTGGGTTTTTGTTTTTTGTTTTTTGGGTTTTTTTGGTGGAGTCTTTAGGGTCTCTTATGTATTGAATCATATTATTTGCAAATAAAGACATTTTGACTCCTTTTCCTGTTTGTGTCCCTTTATGGTGATATGGAAGGAATGTATTTGCATGTGATGTCCTGCAGATGTCCATCTCGTCTCAATATTTCTGTTTACTTTTTTCAGAATGACCTGTTTGTTTGTCATGTTAGACTATTAAAGTCAGTATTGCTGTGTTGTGTAGCATTATATGCAGTGGTATTTATTTTATGAGATTGATTGCACCTGTGTTCTCTATCTCTCCTGACTAATTTTGGTTTGAAATATATTTTTTCAAATGTCAGAAGAGTGACATCTACTTGTTCCCTAGTTCACTTTGCTTGGAACTTCTAGTGTCTGTCTTTGATAGTGAATCACGATGGTTAAAAACAGTGGGAATTTTTTTTGTCATTCTTGTTTTATTTTGTATTGCTTTTCAAGACAGGAGTTCTCTGTGTATACTTGCATCTCCTGGAATTCACTCTGTAGACCAGGCTAGCCTCAGTCTCAGAGATCTACCTGCCTCCAACTCCTGAGTACTAGGCTTATGTGCCACCACACCTGGAAATAGCAAACAGATGATTCCTATTCTCACGCTCTTCCTCCTCCTCCTCCCCCTCCTCCTTCTTTTTTAATACAGTCTACTAGTCTATGGGGAACTTGTCAGGTTCATGTCTGCTCTGCCACTGGGCATGGCCTCTCTGGGAGGTTTCACTGCACATACCCTACACCACCTGGGCGCTGCTCCTGGGGTGGGAAAGCACCTGCCCTCACTTTTGGCTCTCACTGTATTCTCTTTGTTCTATATATTTACTGTTCTAGCCATAATATAGCACTGGGGAGGGTGGTGGTTTGAAACACATGGGCTCCATAGGCTCATATATTTAAATGCTCGGTCCCCAGTTACTAGAACTGTTTGGGAAAGATTAGGAGGTGTGGGCTTGGTGGAGGAGGTGTCAGTGGGATTGGACTTTGAGGTTTCAAAAACTCCTGCCATCTGAGCCCAGTCTCTCTGTCTTTCTCTCTGTGTCTCATCTCTGTCTCGGTCTCTTTGTCTCTCTATCTCTCTTTCCTTCTCTCTGTGTCTCTCTCTTTCTCTCTGTCTCTGTCTGCCCCATCCCCACCTGCAACTTATGGATCAGGATGTAAGCTCTTAGCTACTGCCCCAACCCTATGCCTGCCTGTATGCTGCCTCATTCCCCACCATGATAATCATGAACTAATTGTATAAAACTGTAAGCAAGCCCCCAACTAATTTATTTTCTTTTATAAGAGCTGCTCTGGTCATAGTGTTTTTTCACAGCACTAGAATGGTGACTAAGACAGGCAGTTTCTTTTTTGATCCTATCAATTTGGTGCTTGTGTGCCTTTTGTTTTTTAGATTTTGAGAATTGTCTCCTAATAATGAAGATATTTTCCCTGCTTTTAGCATGGCATTCTTTTCTTTTATGGATCAATATGGTCACTGGTGATATCTTCATAGTTTTTCATGTTCCACTCACTTTGGGTTTTTGTCCTGCTGTTGTTTTACTGCATTATTTCTGTGTGTGAGTAGAGGTAGGCTTGTGCCACATCTCATAAGTGGAGGTCAAAGAACAATGTTGAGAACTCAGTTCTCTGCTTCTACACTTGAGGCAGTATCCCTCCTGGTTTTGCTTCTCTGTGTGTCCAGATTATCTGGCCCATGAGTTTCTGGGCAATTATTTATTTTGTCTCTGTCTCCCATCTGCCCGTAGAAGTTCTGCGATTATAGATTCATGCCACTACATGCAGTTTTGGTGATTTGTTTTGTTTTGTTTTGTTTTGTTTAGACAAGTTGTCTCTGTGTAGCCCTGGAAGTCCTCGACTTGCTTTGTAGACCAGGTTGGCCTCGAACTCACAGAGATCTGCCTATTTCTGCCTTCTGAGTGCTGGGATTAAAGGCATTATTTGCTCTATGGTGACCCAGCAAGTGGCACTATTAGGAGGTTTGACCTTGCTGGAGGAAGTGTGTCACTGTGGGGGTGGGCTTGGAGACTCTCCTCCTAGCTGCCTGAAGAGTCTTCTCCTGTTTGCCTTCATAACAGGATGTAGACCTCTCAGCTCTGTCTGCACCGTGCCTGCCTGGATGCTGCCATGCTTCCTTCCATGATGATACTGGACTGAACCTCAGAACCTGTAAGCCAGCCCCAATTAAATGTTTCCCTTTATAGGAGTTGCCTTGGTCATGGTGTCTGCTCACAGCAGTAAACCCTAGCTAAGACCCACCCCCATCCCCCTTCTGCCTTTGTGTAACTTGCATTCTGTTACTCTTCTCCCCAACCCAAGATCTCTTCCTTTCCTATTTTGATCTCCCTTTTAGTTTTATAGCCTACACACATACACACATACACATACACACACACACACACACACACACACACAAATCAACAACAATGACAACAAAAAGACAAGCATAAAAAATGTCTCATCTCCAAAACCGTACTGAGGGACCATAAGGGCTTTTCCAGTCCCACACCATCTGTACAGCTTCCCCTTCCCACCTGGGATCAAGACTAGGCCAAGTTCCATTCTCCACCCACAGGAACATTCTTGAGTAAAAAATTCTCAGAAAAATTCTCAGAATGTACTGACTGATAGTCACCCGACCCTCTGGAAAGTCCCAGGTAGAGTTCAAATGAGTGTCATGCTTGCTAGCCAATAGATTTAAGGTCAATATGCTTGGCCAATGAGTTTGAACTGTGACTGTGCTGATGTAACCTGTGCCCCTAAAAAGTATAACAACTGCTTGTAACAGCCATTCGCCTTCTAATCACTCACCTTGAGGGACTAATTGAAGGTCGACCCCAACACTCTGGAAAACTCTTGATTTTGCATTGATCTGCATCTCAGTGTCTCACTTGGGGGCATCTCAAAGTAAGTACCATTGACAGAGTATGTCTCACAGTGTATCCCTCTGTCCACACATCTTCATTAGTGAATGAGTTCATTGCAATGAGTAATTGGTCTGGTTCAAAACCTCTGGTTTCTGTGACACCATCAAGACTGGATCCTCACTGAGCCTCCTCCTGGTTATCCTACACACACAGTTTTGCATCTCAGTTCTGCATATGAATGGGAGCACAAGTTTCTCCAGCTTCTTTCATTCCACATAATGATTTCCAGACCATTTTTGTCATGATTTTATTTTTCTTTTTGATTGAATAAAATCTCACATTTTATTTATCTAATAATCTGTCAGTATGAAGGAGACCCAGCAGGTGTCCAGGCAGGAAATCAAACCACAGAGATGAGAATGGACACTTGGTTCAGATTGACTTTATCAACCTAGATCAAACTTGGGAGTCTGATGCCAGGCAGTTTGTCAGGGTATTTAAAACACTGCACAATTTGGGAGAATGTTTCCAAGAACAATTATTCCCATTCCAGTTTCCCAGGAAACAATCATTCCAATTCTAGGTGCACAATAAAGCCTAGGGTGTGACTAGTGCCCATGAGGGTGGTTCTATAGCCAAGAGGCCTAGAATCTATTGTGGTCTCTGATAGAGATAACTTAGAGATCTGCAGGTTATGAAGGACATGTGACACTCCTGGCCCCAAGGATACGCTGTATTAACTGGGAGCCAAAGATAAAGATCTAGGAAGTGAGAGTCTTCAATAAACATCCTGGGGGAAGTTTACCTCGGGTAACAGCAGAAAGGTCACCAGGTAGATTACAACATCCACTCCCAGCCTTCTGGGAAGAAAACAGCTACTCCCACTTTGAGGAGAAGCTCTTGTGCCTCTAACATTTCTGGTTCCATAATTTTGTGGGCACAAGAACCTTTGTGCCTCTAACACCAGTGGAGAGTTGAGCCAATTCAATAGTAGTCCTATTTTTAGTTTTTTGAGAAGTGTCCATGGTGATGTCTCTACAATGATGACACAAGTTCACACTTCACCAGCAGTTAAGATGGTTTCTTCTTCCTCAGCTATGGTGAAGCACAAGCCCACACTCCACCAGCAGTGAAGATGGATCTCTGTGGTGACTCACAAACCCACACTCCACCAGCAGTGAAGACAGCTTCTTCTTCTTCTTCCTTGCCTTTCGCTGTCATTTGTTTTCTTGATGACAACAATTCTGGCTGGAGTAAGATGAGATCTCGAAGTCATTTAAAAAATAAAATTTTCTGAAAGTCAAAGGAAGAATAAATAAAATACAGTTTCTTCAAAATCAAAGAAGTTCTGTGATTTTTCTACTTTGGTTTAATTTGAAAAGCAAAATGTAGAGAACTGAACTAAATCCCCTGCGTCTTTGTGGGGGGGGGGGGGTAATACCCAAGGACTAGAAAACAGACTAAGCTCAGTTCAAATTCAGTTATCAAGCGCCATCTTCCAGAGCTTCTTTAGAAAGGACTGAAGTGAATATTTCTTTGGCTGACTTGTGATGTGCACATGCTTGTCAACACTAACCTCACTTCAAAGTTCTGCTCGTCTGCGATGTGTGACAAACAGCTGTGAACTCTCTTGGTCAGGATTTCCTCATTTTCACATGAATACAGGATCTGGATTTCTCTTTCACCTAATCTCATCTCTCAACTAAATCAAAGCCTGGCTGGTGAGCTTGCTAGCAAATCTCTCCTGTGGTATGCATTACTTCTGTTGATCTTTTTTTTCCCTTTTTAAAGTTTTGCTCATTTTTGTTTGTGTGTGTATGATTGTTTTGGGAGGTAAGAGGTACACAGGCTGTGGAGCAAGCATGGGGGTTAGAGAACAGTTTGCTGGACTTGGTTCTCTTCTTCCACCTGTGGATCTGGGAATCCAACTCATCTGAGCTTCGGAGGCAATAGCCTCCACCAGCACGCCATCTTATCTGCCTCCTTTGTTTAGCTGTTCACCGCAATCCTCTTCATTCATCTGCCCTGCCTGCAAGGCCAGGACAGGTATTCCCTGAAATGCTTCATGGAGACTACCTGCTGCAGAGTGTAGACCTGGACTGTACGGACAGTACCAGATGCTTGGGGACCACTTACACATCAACACATCATAGCCTGTCAGAGCCCTGGCTTTAGAACAGGAGGACGTGAACCTGAATCCCAGTTCTGCCACTCAAATGCTGTGTGAGTTTGTGCAAATAACCTAACCTTTCTGAGTCTCATCTAAAATATCTATGGCGTATTTCTATTTATCTCACTGGGATAGTAGGAAATTAGATTAGAAAATAGATATAAAGATTTTGAATCTCACTAACAGAGTAAGAGGCAAATGTAATAAATATAATAATAATATTGAATACTTGGTGAAGAGAAAAACCTGAATTGTAGAGTTTCTGTTATAGATCCATGATGTTAGTATGTATTTATAACAAAAATACATGTGACTACCATAGTTTTCAGCATAGTTATCAACAGACATATTTAAGATA
Source organism: Rhynchomys soricoides (assembly GCA_019843965.1). Lineage (NCBI taxonomy): Eukaryota > Metazoa > Chordata > Mammalia > Rodentia > Muridae > Rhynchomys > Rhynchomys soricoides. Next base: position 1,837,197 of record JADRCH010000109.1, on the reverse strand, counting down.
CTACTTTGTTTAGGTCAGTCAGTGCCATAGGTTGCAGAAAGGAAGAAGTAAGTAACTATCTTTAAAAGGTCTTAATGAGTCAAAAAGACTTTCACAATCAGAAGAACTTTTTTCTTAAATTAACCGATCAGTTATTTTTGTCAGCTGATGCTTAGAAGTCTATAAAAGAAATTCCCTGAGTATTTTATTTATTTATAATTTCTTTACACTATGAAAGCTCTTCAAAGAGCCAGATACGGTTGCTCACCTTTCTGATTCCAGTGCTCAGGAGGCTAAAGCAGGAGGATTATAGGGGTGAAGCCAGCTGAACTGCACAGTAAGAGTACCTCAAAAAAAGATGGAAGGAGGGGAAGAAGGGATGAAAAGGAAACAGAAAAAGAAACGCAACGAAATGCAAAGCCAACAACAATTGCAGAATGGGCAGCATGCGGGCTGGCGTGCCCTCCTGCCCTGTGTGTCTCTGTGGGTGTCTCTGTGCATGTTTCTGGGTGTGTATCATGACATTTGTATGCACACACAGAGACACAAAGAGGTCATAGGTCATCCAAGCACCTTGGAGTCAGTCCATTACTTTGAACTGAATCCACAAAACCTTACAGCAGTAAAACCTTCTGAATCAGGTATACGGGTGTGCAGAGGCTTCTTGACCCATCTTACTATGGGCACCTTCTGGCTCCTATGCCTGCACGTTCAGAAGTGAAGGGGTAGTTTTGCATCCCTCCTAACACCTCAGGATATAGGGGCTTATTCCGGCTAAGGGGGCTTATTCTCACACCACAATGCCTTGGAGAATGTACCTTTTCTTTAGGGTTCAGGAAACAGATCTTATTCAAACTTTTGGGCTATTGCTATGAACCATTCCCAGATGGAAGCCAGCATACTAGGCAATATGTGGTTTCCTCTACCAGTTCCCCAGCTCTGCCCCACCTTCAGAAAAAGGGGGGCATCAGGATTTTCACCAAGGTCATACAAAACTCAGCATCTGTGAGGATGGACTGGGTTGCAGCAGAGACTGCCTGAGGATTCCAGCTATGTTCCCATGACTGAGACACTTTGATGGAGGCTCACTGTCTAATGTCGAACAGGGCTGACCTTTCAACCTGACAAATTCAAATGCAATTTGTCATCCCATGCCAAATGAATATGGCCGTGTGTAATCATCAAGAGTATGAAAGAGGAGCATTGAAAAACCAGAGCTACAGAATGGCTGCAAACACACAGAGATATGCAAGTACCAAATTCCTTTTTCCCAGTAATGAACAGCCGTGTGATTCCCTGGGTTGTGTCAATTCCATTGACACAAACAGGTCAAACAGGAGCTGCTCCTTTGGACTTGTAATGTTTTCCAACATTGTTTAGCATTATCTTCTTTTTTCACTTCCTGTTGAGCCCTCATGGTAGTTACCATGTGCCACTGGTTACCACGGAAGAAAGAGCTGAATCACAGCAGTGTCTCTCTGGCTTCTGAAGTGTCCTGCAGGAGCCAGGGCTGGATAGAGCATGTCCCCTGGAGAACTCTGAGAAGCAGATCAGATCAACCACATCTCTCCATCTGTCTAAGGGCATCTGCTGGTGGCTCCTGATGCTGTTCTTTTTCTATCCAGATAGTTACTGCTTCACATGACTTCAAAAACATCCTTACTAAATGCGAGGGCTCGACCTACAACCCCAGATACTTAATGGTTCTACACATCCAGATCTTTTGAAATCTGCCAGTTGTGAAGCATAGCACTTTCACACATTGCTGCAAATACTCTTCCAGTGTGTGTGTGTGTGTGTGTGTGTGTGTGTGTGCGCGTGCGTGCCTGTGTGTGTGTGCCTGCCTGTGTATGTGCTTGTGTGTGTGCCTGTGTGTGTGTGTATGTGTGTGTACACACATAAGAGTGCATGTGGAGGCCAGATGTTGACAGCCAGTGTCTTTGTCGGCTATTGTGAAGCAGAGCACTCTTTCATATTGCTACAAATGATGTACCAATGGTTTCTTTGTGTGTGCTGGGGGATGTTGTACGTATGTGTATGTGCATGCATGTGAGTGCACATGTGAATGTGGAGGCCAGGTATCAACACCAGTATCTTCCTCAACTGTTCCCCACCTTAGTTTTTGAGATAGTGTTTTCACTGAACCTGGTGTTCATTGATTCTTCTAGATGGGCTTTGCAGCCAGCATCAGGACCTACCTGTCTCTGGCCCCCTAGCACCAGAGCTGCAAATGAGCTACCTCACCAGCTTGCATCTGGAAGCTTGGGATCTGAACCTAGGCCCTCATGCTTGTGTAGCCAAGCGTGTTACTGACTGAGCCCTCTCCTTAGCATCAAATAATCCACTAGTAGGTTCTTTTGCACAAACACAATTATAGATGGACATCACCTGGATGATATAAGCAAGAAACAAAAATCTACGGATTTTACCCAGTTTTTATTTTAAGCATTTAAAGCTTTCCTCCCTTGCAAGATCAAGAAAGTGCTCAATGATCTCAGCTAAGCATGCCAGAGGCCCTTCAGAGACCCCAGTAAGTTACTGTCTTAGTTAGGTTTCTGTTGCTGTGACAAAACACCACTACCAAAAGCAACTTGGAGATGAAAGGATTTATTTCTTACATCTCCAGGTCACATGCTACCACTGAAGGCAGTAGGAGAAAGAACTCAAGCAGGGCAAGGAGCAGGAGCTGATGCAGAGCCATGGAGGGATGCTGCTTACTGGATTGCTCTCTTGGCTTGCTCAGCCTGCTGTCTTATAGAGCACAGGACCACCTGGGTGAGGGCAAGGAAGCAGGAGCTGATGCAGAGCCATGGAGGATGCTGCTTACTGGATTGCTCTCTTGGCTTGCTCAGCCTGCTTTCTTATAGAGCACAGGACCACTTGGGTGAGGGCAAGGAAGCAGGAGCTGATGCAGAGCCATGGAGGAATGCTGCTTACTGGATTGCTCTCTTGGCTTGCTCAGCTTGCTTTCTTATAGAGCACAGGACCACCTGGGTGGTATTGCCCACAGTAAGCTGGGCCCTCACTCATCAATCGAGAAAATGTACCGTAGGATGGTCCATCTGGTGGGGGCATTTTCTCTATTGAGTTTCATTCCTCTAACATGACAACATCTTGTGTCAAATTGACATAAAACCAGCCAGCACACTTTATCACTAATTTTTATAACAAAAAGAAGCACCTGTACCTTCTAGGGTTCTACTCTAATGAAGACCATATTAGTCAACATCTTCTAGAGCAGTGGTTCTTAACCTTCCTAACGATGCAATCCTTTCATACAGCTCCTTATGTTGTGGTGACTCCCAACCATAAGATTATTTTTGTTGCTACTTCATAACTGTAATTTTACTTCTGTTATGAATTTGTAATGTAAATACCTGTGTTCTCTTAGGTGACCCTGTGAAAGGGTTGTTTGAACCCCAAAGGGGTCGTGACCCACACGTTGAGAACCACTGTTCTAGCAGCCCAGCTAGGATAGATATATATTGCAAAGGTGCTCTGTCTGATTGGCTTCCACAGTACAGACTGGGTGGTTCAACACTGGCCGTACATATGGTGGAGAAGCTAGAACTAAAATTATGGTTTAAAGTTAAATACTTGACCATGAATAGACTAGTGTTTAAGAGGCAAGATTGAAGGTTCGAGGCCAGCTGGGCTGTACATTGCTCAAAAAAAATATTTAGGGCCAGAAAGATGACTCAGCAGGTAAAGATGCTTGCTGCCATGCCTGACCATCAGAGAACAGTCCCCAAGACCCAGCTGAAAACCAATTCCCACAAGTTGTTCTGTAGCAAGGCTGTGCTAGCAGACTCTGCTTTTTAACTTGGACTGTTAGGATCCAACTTAGGTCGTCGTGTGTGCACAGCAAGCACATTGCCCACTGGGCCACCTGACTAGCCCTTCATTAACTGTTAAGTGCGTTATGTTCACTTATATAATCTTGGTGGTTTGTTTAGGACTGACTTTGCTTTTTACTCTTTATTTTCTTGACTTTACTTCTGAAATTCCCACAAATCAGCAAAACAAACAAACAAAGAAGCCTTGAAGTTTTCTATAAAGAAAAAGGCACACAATGGACATAGCACCTCTAACAGATACTGCACAATTGTTGAGTGGAGAGAGATGGCCAGACCTCTGCAGCTACAGCAGGCATGCAGGCAGCAGAGCATGGCTGGGGGAGGGGAGGGGACAGCATCAGCTGCCAGAGGGGGAAGGGGAAGGTCAGATTTTCCTCATCCTTAGAGAGGACAAACAGACCTTTTCCTGTCTCGGACCTGGTAATTGCCAAACTCTACTCAGTCAGTTCTGTCTCATGGTGTGACGCCTTCTGCCATGCTATGATGAAATGAGAAAGTTTTCCTAGAGGTTGAGCTAATACACTGGCTGTCTTTCTAATCTCCAGAACGCTGAGCCAAATAAATGTCTATTCCTTATAAAGTACCCGATCTCAGGTGTCAGAGAATGGACCGAGACTGAAGACTTTGGCACGTGGATTTGGGAGTCAGTTCGTCCAGCACTGCAGAACAGAGGTTAGAGATGCTGGTTAAAATGCAGATTAGCCAAATGGGCTTTGAGGGCAAATCTTTCCTCTGAAAACTACTAGTTGTTTAACTGTGGTCATTTGGAATAAGGAGATGTAAAATAAAAATTGATTAAATAATACCACCCACGTCTCAAGAGTGCGCAGAGGCCAATACCCCCCATGCAGCACTGACTGCATGCATTTCATTTTTAAAAAACCCTTCAGAATAGCTTGACCCTACCTCTCAGGAATCAGACAAAACCTGAGGAGCATCCTAGTTGGAGTAAGAGCTTTGAAAGGCCACATGAATAAGAGTGTAACCCGAGAGGGGCTGAGTGGGATTCCGTTACCAAGCCTCTGCTTGGTGTCCATTCTGAGCAGAAAGGATGTAATTTTCACAAGATGAAAGAAGACCAGTGCCTCCTGATAACGCAGACTGCGGATAGACTACCTTGGCATGTCTGCGGCTTCCCTGACCATCCTGAAGAATTCAGATTATGGGGTGCCGCTGGATCTGCTAGACCAGTTATGAACAGCACTCACCCTGGCTAGACGGTCTACTCTGATTTCCTAAAGTGCTTAGTAGTTTATAATTTCACTCACTTTGAAGTTTAATTAAATTGTTAACATACTCTCTTTCATTAATCATTTTATATTACATAAATTTATTTAATTTTGGGGTGTGCCATCCTGTGTACGCAGGGTACACAGGACATCCATCCTAGCACAAGCCTCAAGCCAATAAGAGACATAACAAACAAACAAGAAGGTCACCTGTGCTGAGAAATAGCATCCAAGGTTGACCTCTGGCCTCAGGACTGGACACATACACACATACAAACTTGCAAACAGGCAACATAGAGGTCAGTGCAGCAGGGTGTGGTAGCTGAGGACTGTTCTAGCACTGAGAACATGAATCAGGAGGATTATCACAAATTTGAGGACAGTCGGAGCTACACAGCAGGATCCTGTCTCCTGAAAATAAATTTCTGAAGACAAAAATAGTGAAGGTGAACAGGTCTGACGGCTCAGGTCTGACGGCTCAGGTCTGATGGCTCTGGTCTGACTGCTCAGGTCTGACGGCTCAGGTCTGATGGCTCAGGTCTGACTGCTCAGGTCTCACGGCTCAGGTTTCATGGCACAGGTGTGACAGCTCAGGTCTGATGACTCAGGTCTGTGGTATGTCTGGGGAGGTGAAGTATGAGGACTGTCTCACAAATAAACAAAAACAAACAAACCAGGCCTGGAGAGGTGGCTCAGTGGCCGAGCGCACTGGCTTCTCTCTTAGATGTTCTGGGTTCTGTTCCCAACACACACATGGTGGCCCACAGCTCTTGTAACTCCAGTTCCAGGGGACCTGGTGCCCTTTTGGGCCTCCGTAGATACTAGGCACACATATAGTGCATGAACATACATTCGGACAGCATAAAAAATTTAAATAAAGAAACAACAATATTTGATATTACAAATGTTATATTTTTATATGCTTTATCATAATAAAAATTTTTACAGTTGTCAGGTGTAGTGCTTATAGTCTTAGCACTTGGATGGTGGAGCCTGAAGGGTCAAGGTCATCCTCAGCTACATATCAGGTTCAAGGCCAACCTGGATTATATGAAATACTGTCTCAAAACTTTAACAAAATTACAAAAACATGATTTCTATTTAAGGAAGGTTTTGAAACTATTTTAGGTATATGTGCAATTTGTCTAATTTATAAGTCAAGTTGTAAAATTATTTAATCTGCTAAATATATATTTCTAGTAAATGGAATTGACTTGTCATGAGCCAAAGAGGGTGTTTTTCTTTTCTTCCCTCTTCTTAGTTGTCAGCAAAACAATACCCAATGAAGCCAGGCCTTAAGTCTGCAGCCATATCAGAAGCAATCAGTTTAGGTTGAGGTCCCTGAAGGGTTACCTTCCCACAGCCAGACTTTGGCCTGTGTGTGTGCGCGCACGTGTGTGTGTGTGTGTGCATGTGTGTATGCGCACCACTGACGTTTTACTCAGGCTTGTAGAGTTAGAGAAAAAAGGCAGATTCTAGTTTCTGATAAAACCACGACATGAGCAAGACTCTCTAGATGAGGCAAAACTCATCTTCCCAGCACATCCCTGCTTGGAGTCCATGTCAGCTCCTGTTCCAAGAACTGTAAACTGCCCTGTGGCCATGAGCACATTCATTTCATGTGTTTAGCTTAATACCCTGGTGGGATCATCAGGCACCAACACCATGTCTGTAGTTCTCCAAACAGAAGCATCCATCAAGGCACAGACTATAAGCATTTTGAAAACGCCATACATTAAGAGGCAGGAACCACTGAAAGAATCGCAAATATTTATTCTAAAGCAGGTCTTAGCTCAGCTTTCTTCTCTTCAGTGCTGCGTGCTGACACCAGTTATTCAGCGCTCAGAGTCCATTCAAGAAGAAAACAATTCTTCACATTTTAAAATGTAGAAAAATCCAGATAAGAAAGGAAGGAAGGAAGGAAGGAAGGAAGGAAGGAAGAGAAAGATTTGGATTTATACAGCTGATTGTATAAGTATATGGAACTAGAAGAGGTTTCTAAATGTTCTCTATGACCAAGTCCCATGATGGGCCTACTCTCAGAAACAACACCAGGGATTTGTTTGCTCCATGAACTCTTCACTGCCCTCATCCAAAGAATCAGCCAAATGTCACCTCTGTGTCTGTTCTGTTTCTGGGTTCACACAGTCCTGTGTGTGTTGCCCTTTGAAAATGTTGCCAGCAGGATAGAATTAAGAGTTGGGTCCAGAAGACATGCGGAGGCCCTGAGAGCCCCCTTTGGTTTTGATTTTGGTTTGTGTTTGTCTTGTTTCTTTTATTTGAGACATTGTCTCGCTTATGCGGCTGTGACTGTCCTGAAACTTGTGTCACCATGCCTGCCTCTCTTTTGCTTTAGAGACAGAGTATCTTGTAGTCCAGGTCTCCACAGACTCACTACAGAGATTAAGATGAATTTGAACTAATAATCCTCTACTTCAGGCCCCCAAATACTGGGGTTACATCTATGTGCTGCTGTGCCTGGTTCAGGGCTGATTCTTTGTGAAGAGCTTTAGTCACTCGTGAAAAAGAGTTGGTCCTTTTAAGCTTCTACCTTTCTCCTTAAGAGAAGACAGTGGCCCACTCCCCTGAAATATCCTAAAGACACTCCCCCAGGCACAAAGACCAGATTCTCTCCCAGATGCCTAACCTGCTAGAGTTTGGACCTTGAACTCTCTGCCTCCAGATCTGTGAGAAAAGGGCTTTGTGTTATGGCATCAAAAAACAAACTAAGATGAGTGAAGGGAGCCAGTGAGGAGGCTTGTGATTGTTAAGGGTTTCGTGATATTTCTATTTCTTTTCTGAGGTAGGGGTGTGAATCACCCTCTGAGAAGCCCTCCACAGGATACAGATGAGTCCTCCAAATAGGGTGCAATCACAGCCATCATCCAAGCCCCTCCCCAAAGCCCACCGGTCAAAGGGTGTGGACTGAGTATATGTACGATACTGAAACGCAGGACTTGGATGTGGAATCCTGGCAAGCCCACCTTTAAGTGCTTGCCCAGCCCCTCTTCGGTAGCTGGAACTCGGGTGATCTACCAAAATGCAAGTTCTTTGGCTATAAAGTGAGAAAACAATACTTCAGCAGTCAGTATAAGGGTTAGAAATGCCCGCACAAAGCAGTGATTTCCACTTCTTCTCACCGTCACAGCACACAGACACAAATGAGGTCGCATAAAACATCAGGAATTCGTTCTTAGAGCAGCAGAGGCTGTGCACAGGGGTGAAGCCCCTCTGTGCACGACCCTGCCCCTCCCAGCTTCTGATGGTCCCGGGCAAGCCTTGGTCTCAGCATCAGCCTTCAGCTGGCCGCCTCATCTTCTGCATCCCTTACTCTACAGGTTGTAGATAGTTGTCAATGGAATTAGAGGCCATCCAACAATTCTGAATGGTCTCATCTCTAGATCCTTAAGTCACTGGCCCCAGAACACACCTCTTTCCCAAATATCACATTTACAAGTTCTAGGAGTCAGGTCAGAGGCACAGCTTTAGGGACGGCCACCACTCGACCCATTCTAGCATATAATATGGACTTGACATAGAACAGTCACTTAGTCTATGAGCCACTGCTTAATAATTAACAATTGAGGGATTGATCGTTTTCTTAAATATCTGCCACTCCTTCCTGGAAAAGGGAACTCCGTTTGAGTAGAGCATCCGGGCGGGGCCCTGGGCGGGGCCCTAGGCGGGGCCCTGGGAGGGGCCACTCTCCCCAGTTGTCTTGTGAACAGTCCAAGTCTATCCCTAAAGGAAGGCTGTTGACAAGTAGCTCTCTTCCCATCTCCTGAAGGCCTAAGACACAGAGAATTGTCTTGGGGATGGTGTGGGGAAGTTAAAAACCGAGGAAGAGGTCAAGGTGTGTAGTCCAGGGATGGAGCTTGCCTAACGTGCTGAAGGTTCTGGGCTCAGTCCCCAGGATTGCAAAAAAAGAAGCAAATAAGGGGAACGGTGGGCCGGCAGCTTCCCAGACAGATGTCCAACCGAGAAGGATGAGTCCATGAAAAGCTAACAAGTGGATTCCCCTCCTTCACACTGCATACACTCCTATCAGATGCCTCCTATGCCTTCCGAGCAGAGACAGACCACCCCTACCTGTTCCAGCATCTGCTCTTTAACTCCCTCTGCCTGACGGTTTAGTCTGCAGAGAATACCAGTTCACTTGTCAGGTGGAAGGTAGAGCTAGTCCTCCATCAGATCTGTCAGTCAGAACCAAACAAAAACAGTGGACCCACTGGGGATGAAGGGAAAGTCCATGGCCCTGCAAGTTCCTTCTTCCACCAACTGGTCAATGGTTCATCATCCAGTTTTCACCTTGGAGCTTTGTGCCCGGTCTTCGAAGCAAGAAACACTAAAGAAAGTTTTTTCCCAGACTCTAAGTCCACTGCAGTCTTGGCCATCTGAAGAGTAGAACAGAGAAACAGTACACCCACTCCTGATGCCATGCGTGTTGGGCTGAAATCCTTGCATCTAACTTTTGGTCTTTGCTGGCTATGCTCTCGTAGCCTGTCCCAGATCTCTCTGTGCTAAACAGCTGATTCCTGTGGAGTTCATCACCCGGGCTTCACTTGGGAAAGCATGAGACTTGATGCAAGTGAGTGGCAGTCCTCCCCAATAAACTTCCTGTGTGCTCAGCACCAACTTGGAGTCTGGTTCTTCAGTGACTCTATGTGCTTCTGACTAAAAATCAGAAAGTGGTCTCTCAGCTCTGTGCTGCTAGTCTTGGAATGTCACGGCTGCCAGTCAAGATTAAGATTCCTTCTGTCAGGTACTAAGGTAAGGTCGCCTGCTGACTTCATCTTTGGTTTCCCATCTCTTCCTCACTCCTCAGAAGCTCCACTGGCTGGTCCTGGCTATCTCATGTTACACAGAGCACAAAATCTCTTATGTGAACCATGTCATCATCAATGGCCTCCCAGCTCTGACATCTTGTGAAAAATAATAAAACTCTTGTCAGTCAATACCATGAGCCAAATATAATGGTACACACTGAGAATGCAGACATAAACAGTCATTACTATCTTCCTTTGAGAAGTTCAAATCCCAGGCATACCATTTAACCAAGCTCTGTAGAAACATCTGAAGAAGGACCAGAAAGGGAGAAAGAAGGTGGAAAGAGAATAATAACAGCTGAAAGCATTCGCCTCTTTGCTCGTGAAAGGAGGAGGGGCGGATGAGAGCAGCTATATCAAACGCCCCTTCATCGAGGAAGGTAACAATGACAATTCTCACTGGTGTGGCTACAAGCAGATTTTCAGAAAATGTGTCGAGGGCTGTTTTAGTGATGTAATTGGAATGGTTTGAAAGAGAAAGGGAATTGGGTAAAAGAAGCAGAGGCTGTGTGTGTGTGTGTGTGTGTGTGTGTGTGTGTGTGTGTACTTGCTCAAGACAAGAGGTCTTCTATTGACTTTTTATACCGGCAGAAATATTTGAGGGAAAAATGTGAGACTGGGAAGATGGATCAAGAGTGTTTATTGTTCTTACAGCAGATTTGTATTCAGCTTCCAGCATCTGCACTGTGTCTTGCAACCCCTTGAAACTCCAGTTCCTTCTGGCCTCTGCAGGTTCCTGCACATGGTATACCACACACACACACACACACACACACACACTCTCACACACACACCCTCACACTCTCACACACACTCACACACTCACTCACACACACATATACACAGACACATACACACACATACACACACTCACACACACTCACACACACTCACACACTCACACACTCTCACACTCACACACACGCACACTCACACACACTCACACTCACACACACTCACACACACACTCACACACACACTCTCACACACACTCACACACACACTCACACACACTCACACACTCACTCACACACACATATACACAGACACATACACACACAGACACACACAGACACACACTCACACACACACTCACACACACACACTCACACACTCTCACACTCACACACACTCACACACTCACACACGCACACCCACACACTCTCACACACTCACACACGCACACCCACACACTCTCACACACTCGCACACACACACTCACACACACTCACACACTCGCACACACTCACACACTCGCGCACACTCACACACACACGCACACACATGCTCACACACACACACACACACATACAGGCACACAACTTTTTTTTAATCTTTTTCCCCTTTCTGAGACAGGGTCTCTCTGTGTAGCCCTTGGCTGTCCTGGAACTCTCTCTGTAAACCAGGCTGGACTTGAACTCACAGAGATCTGCCTACTTCTGCTTCTTCAATGCTGGCATTAAATCTATGCACCTCTGCCTGCCCACCCAACAATAAATCCTAAAGGAGAAAGTGATGACTTGGGGACACAACTGCTGGAGAGAAGACAGCCATGCAGATGAGGTTGTCAGAGATTATGAATCACACACTGATGAGCACAGGAGCAGGTGGTCTCATAGTCTGGGAAAAAGGTAATTCTGTTTTATTGCTTTTGCTTTTGAAATGAAATGAGAAGATCTTAGTCTTGGAATGAGAAATTGGGAAGGCATTTGCCTGTAGGGATGGAGTGAGAAGGGGAGAGCTGACCAGGGAACATAGTTAGGTTTTGAGAAGACTCTGTAAGACACAAGCTGAAAAACTCTTCAAACACTCCCCTGTGGGTAATAAGCATGTACAAAAGGAACAGTACTTACTAAATCAACCTGGCAATGATCAAGATGCTACGCAGAGGCATCCACATCCAGGAAAAATTGTCCACTAACTCTAGGGGAAGGGAATTAAAAGCTGATCTTAAAGAGGGGGAAGAGGAACATTCTAGCATTTACTGAACGAACACTATGTGCTAAACCATTCTACAATTAGGAATAAATTAGCCAGTGCCTTTTCTGTAAATAAAACTTTATTGGCACATAATCATACCTATCAACTGACAGATGGTCTACCCCAGCTTTCTTGCTACAGAGGCACAGTTCAGTGGTTGCTTCCAGATTATATGGCTTGTCAATCCTACAGTACTTAGTATCTGAACTTCGAAAGAAAAGTAGGTTGTCAATCTCTGCACAAAGAATTAGATAAAGAGCATTCTAGACCTAAAAACACACAAATTAAAAACAGGAATGATACTGTTACAGAATTAATAATTGAAACCATCAAGGAAGCACAGCTGGAGATTGGATTGCTGACCTAGACCAAGGCTAAAATAATCAACAATGAATGTGTCCAGGGATGAAAAAGCCCACAGATTAAAGCAATCAGAACAAAAATAGAAAATAGTCACAAATTCCTATTCCTTCCGCCCCTCTAGATATTTAGAACAGATGAAGGCGGTCCCAAATAAGGATATGTTGTGTCCCTTGGAAAAAAAGAACCTAAAACCACAGGTTTAAAAAGTGTTAAAATTCCAAAGATGTAGCAAAAACTTTCCTCAAAGTGAAGAATGAAATCTGTGGCCTTGAGACAAACCATGGTGTTTCAGGAGACTTTGCTACATCAAACCATTCTGATTCGGCTTTAAGAAGCAAAAAGGTCCTTAGACATTCAGGCAAAAGTGACCAATAATTTACAAGAGATCACAGGAAGTGATTTTCTCTTTTTGCGGAGCCTGGAGTGGTGTTGTATATCTGTAATGCCAGCATTTGAGAAGCTGAGGCAGGAGGATTGTGGTTCAAGGTCATCCTGAACAGTATAGTTAGATCTATCTCAAGACAAAAACAGAAACAACGAAACATTCTGGGAAATTCTGACCAATGCCTTGGCGAGGACAAAGCCAACAGACACAACCAGGAAGTAAAACCATCAAGTGAGGTTTATTTCAGCAGAAGACTTGACAGAATTGAGCCGACTCCCAGAGAAGTATCTCTAAAGAAAGAAGGCAGGGGATTTGGATTGGGAGGCTTACTGGTTTATCCCTGGGAGCATCTCAGTTGAAGAGCGTGCTTCTTCACACATTACGAAAATGACAGAGAATTTACTCTTTTAACAATCCAAGAAGAGCTGGTCATTGTAGTTGCAGAGAAAGAATAAGTCGAAGTACCTCCTCGTAACTGCATTCTGATCATCAACAACTTCGGGGACTCTCAACAGTCATTAAAGGGACGGCCAGGAATCGCGGTAGGAGCAGAAGGGTTTCCCCCCAGATTTCCCAGGGAGCAGCTGACCGCAGCAGAAGACAAGGGAGCATCCATCAAGTTCTGAAGGAGAGAACAATTCTTAAGGAAGGAAAGGGCTTATTTCAGTCTCTAAAGTTTCCAAAATGTCTTCTCAATCCTACACACACCCACCTGGTGCGCGTGCATGCATGCCAGCACACACCTACCTGGTGCGAGCGCAATCATGCCAGCACACACACATACACACAAAAACAATAGATACGCAAATTACAAGGGAGGAGAAGCTGACAGTTTAGAAACACAACAGCTGGAGAGGAAATAGAGGTGAAAGGGGGTTCTCTTCAGAACACAGGTCACATATGGGTGATCACAAGGCATTGCCTATGTCCAAGGGGGTACCCCAAACCAATTAGGTTAGTTTCTGTGACATAATGCCCAAATGAGGGTAACTCTCAAAAGTTCACCTCAAAAGTTTGACCCCAAGTGCAAAAGATGTTGACACAAGCTACTTACCTAAAAGGTGGGTCATCCAGTGATCCTGAGTGCAGGACTTGCTAATGTAGGACTACTGAAACGGGCCTATAATCAGCATCCTTTAGCATCCGACTCTCGGACTCTCAATTGAAACTGCTACAGGAATCATTGGGAGATTTGAACCCATGTGTCAATTAAAAAGTCCTCACAGAATAAAGACCTAGCCAGGTGGTGCTGACACACATCTTTAGTCACAGCACTGGGGGGGAGGGAGGCGTATCTCTGTGAGTGCAAGGCCAGCTTAGCCTACAGAGCAGATTTCAGGACAGCAGAAATACACAAAAACACCCTGTCTTAAGAAAAGGAAGGAAGACATGAAGAGGTAACTCTACAGACAGAGCAGATGTAGATCTAATTTAAATATGCAATGATAATTATGATAATTTAATGAATATTTGAATTTAAGTAATGTCATGAGTTTCCGTTAGTTTTGTTTATCTCAGAAAACTAAATTGAGTAACTTTAAGTGCAGCATTCATAGAATGGGGCCATTTTTACTAGGTTTTCATCTATTTGCATTGATGCAGATGTTTGTCTGGCTCTATTTATGACTACAGAGAAGACGTACTCTTTGGATCTTCTGGGTTTTACTTTATGCTTCTGAAATTCTTTAAGATACATTTTTTTCTAAAAGAACTAGTGATTATAAGTACTAGTAGCTAATGGAAAGAAAATCCCGGGGCTAGGGATGAAGGTCAGTGATAGAGCATTTGCTTCTCATGAGCCAAAGCACTGGGGGTGGGGGTGGGGCTGCAATTCATATATTGAACTGGAATACAGGAATCTGCATGACCTCTCACACTGACCAAGTTCAGAAAGACAGGAAGTCAAGGACACTACAGTATTTTCCAAGCATGGTGGTGGATGCCTCTTAAGCCCAACACTCAGGAGACAGAGGCAGGTAGTTAACTGTGAATCCAGTCCAGCCTTGTTTAATGAGTGCCAGAGCATCTAGGGCTACACAATAAAACCCTGTCTGAGAGAGAGAGAGAGAGAGAGAGAGAGAGAGAGAGAGAGAGAGAGGAGGGAGAGGGAGGGAATAAATAAACACAACTGACATAGCCACTAGAAAAGCATCATTTTTCAGGGGACATGTTTACTGAGAAATCTAAATTACATACTGGGAAGGAAGCTGCTTGGTTTTGAAAGGATTAGAGGAAAGAAAATCAGTCTAATTTTTAGGAAAAATAATTTGGAATTATCACTGACTAGGAATGGAGTAACTCCTGATGGAGTAACAATTTTGTGTAAAGAGCTTTTCTCTTGGCTAAAGAGACAATGGAGAGGTTAGGGTCACCTACTGCTCTGCCAGAGGACCAGAGACCAGCACCCACGTCAGAAGACTTACAGCTGTAACTCCAGCTCCAGGGGATCCACTGCTTTCTTCTGACCTCCTTGGGCACTGACCTCATATAAGCATAAACACACGCACACTCACGCATTCACACCGCCCATGGATTCCAATGTAGAACTCTCAGCTCCTGTAGCACCATGTCTGCCTGCATACAGCCATGCTGCCCTCCCTGACCATAATGGACTAAAGCCCTGAAACGAAGCCTGTCCCGATTAAATGCTTTCTTTCTTAAGAGTTGCCATGGTTGTGGTTAGTCTTCACAATAACAGAACTAAAACAAACAGGAAAGTTGTGTTAAAATTCAGATTCTAGGTTCTCATAAAAAGCTGGGATGTCTGGCAACTTCAGACTCCTGTGGCACAAAGAACTGAGGCAAGGCATCCAGACCCTTTTCAGTGGGTTTTCTACAGCCTCTGCCTGATGAGGACACAACTTGGGGCTAACTTGAGGCCCAAAGGTGTGTCTGCCTCTGCTTATGCTTGCCCAGCTTTCTAGGAAGGCCTCTCTTCCACATTTCTCATCTTAAGGCTCATTTCAAACACGGCATCTTCCACAGGGTTCTCGTGACTAAGGGTTACTGACTTGTTCCTAAACTCCCAGGAAACTCTGTGATCTACACTCTCCAGAGTGAGCTGTTGGTACCTAGACTGCTTCATGTAAAACTTTCCAATACATAAACACTAGCAACTAACTAGAAGTCAGTCACTGTGTAGTGCAAAGAAAATTAGAAGCTCAAATGGAAAAAACACATCTCCACATTCCTCAGACTTCCTAGAGAAGGGTTTCTCCTTTGAGCTGGACCTTCTCCATGAAGAGGGGGTAAATCTTTTTTGACTCTCGTCCCCCCTCACAGATCCATTTATCTATATACCATGGAGAGACTCTGTTCTGCCTGGTAGTAAAGGTCCTGAGGTGATGGGTGACCAAGGTAAGGGATGCTACCCATGTGTGTCCACTTGCCCCATTCTAAAGTTCAGTATTGTCTAACATTGTTGTCTTGTAAGCAAATACAGGATTACCCATCTAGACTACATCAGCAAATTAAGCTGAAGAGTCCTCTTCATCTGGTTGAATATTTATCTCACAATAGCTTCCAAGCATGACAACCCCTTTTACTGATCTATCTTTCTTTCTTTAAATAAAAACAGATTTTTTTCTTTTAAAAAAATTCATTTTACAGGATGTATGCCACAGCTGTAGAGGTGCCTGTGGAGGGAATCAGATCCCCTGGTCCTGGAGATATAGGTGGTTGCAAGCAGCCTCCTGTGAGTGCCAAACTTGGGTCCTCTTGAAGGGCGGCAAACATCCTTACCGGCCGAGCTATCTCCGAGGCCCTGTTGATTTCCTTCCAATGCTGACAACACTTACTTTACTTGAATCTGTTTTGTTTGGTTGTTTTGAGACAGGGCCTCACTATGTAGTCCAGAACCAAAAATCTTCCTGCCTCGGCCTCCGGAATGATGGGATTTCAGATGTATGGCACCATCCCTGGATTCTTCTTGAACCCTCTGGAACATCTAGCAAAACCCATTGCAAAGATAAGCCCTCAAAAGCATTTATCAAATTAGATCAGAAGGATATAAATACAACTGGTGGGATGTAATTTCTATTATGCATATATTCTCATAATTCAAATGTTTCTTGATGGGGGACATAGCTTAGAGGGTAGAGAACTTACCTAGCACACATAGAGACTTGGGTTCAAAACTCAGTACCATTTTTACTTTAAAAATAAAATCAACCTATTTGAAAATGAATATTTTATTACTAAATTTTAAAAAGTAAAATCAAAATAAAAGTTAAATGCCATGTTAACAAAATACAAACCATTCCAAATATAACATAAAAAATTTATTTGCTATTTACATTTCATTTGTATGTATCATATCACATATCAAAAAAGTGAAAGGAAAAAACTGAAACACGGCAAGTGTGCACCATGAACCCAGGGAAGAAAGCATCGCATAGTTTGGAACCCATTAGCAGTCTCGGAGATCTCGTTTCTTGCCTCTCTTCAATTTCTTGTGTGTTTCCTGGCGAATAGTGTCATACTCAAGTATGGCCATTCTGGAAAGCCTCTGTAAGAAGTCAGAAGGTGCTCCTGGAAAAGGGTCACTGAAGACAGAGCCTGTGGGGAAGAAAACCAGCTGTTACAGCTCAATTCAGAAGGCACTGGTGTCATTTGTGAGGTATAACACACGGTACCACTGATGTCCACAAAACACTACTGAATCTTTGCCTACACACCTTGAACTTAACAGAAAGGCCAATGCCTATTTCTAACATAGCTAAAAAATGGCAAACTTTTGAGTATATGTCTCAAGAAACTTTACCACTAACTTTGGGTAAAATGACCTCAGGAAAATGCTAAACTAAGAGTTTAATGTAGAGCTCAGATATAGGATATGTGTTTTCTGTCATATGTGGTATACATTGCCTCCAACATAATGTCCCTAAAATCTAACAAGTGCAGTAAGGGGGAGGCAGTAAATGTAGATACCAGAATTGCTAGAATGTTCGCTACATCTTATAGGTGTCATTAAGTTACCTGACTCAGCAGAGATTCTTATGTCTGCTCTCAAAAACAAAATTCTAATCAAGCATATCAGAAGTGAGGAGTTGGGAATGTCTGATTTTAAAGCTTCAAAGGACACTGTCCCTCCAAATATGATAGAAATACTCAGTGGTGCTTAGAAAAGAAACTGAGTGAATAGCCAGTTTGGAGCTCTAAACATTTGCAATATAGATAGTGTAATACACACACACACACACACACACACACACACACACATCATGTATATATTTCCTGTAGTGAAATGTGTTCAGTACACAGAATTCATGTTTTCAAAAAGAAATTAGAAGATAGGAATGAGAGGCTAGAACTGGAGAGATGGCTCCGTGGCTAAGAGCACTCATTCACTGCTCCTCCGAACGTCCTGAGTTCAATTCCCAACACCCACATAACTGTCTTCTGGTGTGCAGATGTACATGCAGACGAAGTAACCATATACATAAGATACACAAATAAAAAGATCTTTTAAAAAAAGGAGAAGGAGGAGGGAGAGGAGGAGGAAGAAGAGGAGGAAGAGGAGGAGGAAGCTGGGAAGATGGCTCAACAGTCTAGAGCCCTGGCTATTCTTCCAGAGGACCCAGGTTGATTCCCAGCACCTACGTGGAAACTCACAACTTGTCTGTAACTCCAGTTCCAGGGGATCGGACGCCCTCTTCTGGCCTCTGAGTATACTAAACATACATGGTGCATAGTACTACGGCACAAACATACATACAAGCAAAGGCACCATACACATAAAATAATAATTTTTTAAAAGAAGATAAGAATAGAATGCAACCTTCGAGAAGGGTGGTAAAGGGTTTGGTGCTAAATACACATTTTAGTCTGGGCTGAGGAGGAGCCTCTTTGAACGGGCAGTAGTGTGTGCAGAGGTGGAGACTGCGTGCAGAGATTTAAACTAAGGAGGCCAGTTTCAAGGCTTCTAAAGCACCCTTGAGAGCTGTGCTGGTCTCAGGCCTTGGTCCTGAGAAGACAGAAGTGTGGGTAGTGAACCTCAGACCCATCAAATTTACTGACTAAGCAGAGCTTAGCCCAAACATTAACAAGCTAGGCATGGGGCTTGAACACATAATGGAAGCTCACAGAGGTCTGTGACAGGAGATTACTGTGAGTTGGAAGCCACCCTTGCTACATAGTAAAACCCCACTTGAAAAATCAAAGGTGTGGGAAGAAACAGTAAAATGATAAAGTACCTTTTGACTTCTCCTGAAGTGCTGCCATGCTGCATGACTCTTTGGTCTTCTTTATCCTAAAGATTATGGGTGGTCACAAAATGGTACATATTAACCCTCCTTCTGTGGCTTTGGAGAACACAACAAGAGGCAAAGAGCATAGTCTCAGTGATGCACCCTTGGCTTTTCATATTTTGTTCTGCTTTGTTTGCTCCTGTTCTGGGGACATGCCCCCACGTTCTTGCATCTGGTAAGTACAGGATGTGTTCTACCAAAACTCACCTTGTTAAACGATGTTACATAAGGGTAAAAGTAAGTGTACAGAAGAGAACTAACTCTTTCATGATCAACGCCGTCAGAAGTGGTAATGAACCCAACGGGAGACTTCCCTAACACACCAACCAGTAGCCGAGCACTGACTAAGGCTCTGCATAGGCCTTTGAGGTAACTTTAAGCAGCCATGACAGAAGCAGTCCTGAAATGGGGCACACTAGCATGCCTGTGTGTCATGTGAGGTGCCTGGACTCATATTTCTGCACTATCAGTCACTATGATCTGATGTTTTTCTATAATTAGCTCTTGTCCCTGAATGTAAGCATCACAAATTATTAAGGACATGGGTAAAGTGACCCACTGTAAGGATTCCACATAACTACAGCAAACTTACATCTTTGTATCTATGGTGCTGTTCTCAGTTACATTCCTTGTGTGCTGTGAGATTCACTGAAAACTTCTGATCCTCATCAATTTTCTCAAAATTTGAGAAAAGATTATTTACCAGAGTTTTAGAATCAAATATTCAGGGGATTAAAAGAAGGTAAAGAGTTGTGCACAGACAAGTAAACAAGAGCCCTTCCCTGCTTTGCCAAGACTGTTTTTTCACAGAACAGTGTGCAGTATGCAGAGGAGAATGAAGTATTTGAAGGCAACTTGACGTGTTCTCACTGGAATGGCTGCAACGAAGGCACGTCAGCCAAAGGAGAGGAAACACACCTACATGCACATTTGCCTGCCCGTTCACAAACACCTGTCACCTAGCCCCTATCATTCCACTCTATATATGAAGGTGCTAGCCAGAGTGTGAACAAACATGTTCAGATTATCCCTCACCACGAAGCAAATTCACAGCTGTCAGTGTAAAATGTCAAGAAGTGATTTCCCAAACAGCCAGATAACGAGGGAAAAACAAAGACAGCTGAAGTAGAGAAGAGACAGAAAGTCAAAGCTCAGACGTAGGAGGGTTAAGTCATGGGGTGTTTCCCAGACTTCTGGTTCATTTAACTGAGCTCCTTTTGGGGGAAGGGTAACAAGTCTGGATGAGACTGGTAGAAACTCTGTTGCCCCAGGCTACCCTACATATTCTCATGTGCACCCCAGCTGTGGCTGTCCTCATTGACACAACATTTGCCTTACCAGCAACTCAGTTTCTCTTTTCTTTTTGAGATTATCATGTAGTTCCCACAACTATATAACTGAGGATGACCTTGAACCTCTGACCCCCATTCCTCTACCTCTGGAGGGCTTGTATGACAAACAGTTTATGCAGCACTGGATGTCTCAGGACTCCATGCGTGGTAGGCAAACATTCTACCAATGGTGCTATATCCCCAGACCTACTCTTTACACTGTAGTGCTGGAGAATCTGTCTTCAGAAAATATTTAGAGACTGGAGCTAGGCTCAGGTTCTCTACAATGAAGTCTGAACTTAAAAAATTTGACACCTCACTGACAAAGTCTATAGGTAAGATGGATGTCTTCCTTGTGATGCTACTCACAAAACCAAGGAAGTCACTGGAACTTACAAGTCTGAAATAGGACGTGGTTAGGCAGACCTCAGAGCAATGTGCACACAATAATGTAGCTAGCAAGACTATGCAAAATAAAGATCATATGACATGGTAAGTGTCAACTTCAGGGGTTTGGTGGTGTCATTGGGTTTGGATTTTTTGTTGTTGTGGTGGTGGTGGGTTTGGTTTATTTTGTTTTGTTGAGACAGGGTCTCACTAAGCAACCTTTGCTGGCCTGGAACTCACTTTGTAGACCAGACTGGACTTGAACTCACAGACATCAGTTTACCTCTGCCTCCCAAATGCTGGGATTAAAGGTGTGTTCCACAATGCCTATAGTCCCAGAACTTGACAGAAGACTAGGAGTTCACTTACTGTTCTGCTATATTGTGGGTTAAAGGCTAGCGTGGGCTACATGAGACCCTGTCTCAAACAAAATAATAAAGCCAGGACTGGGAATATGGCTCAGTGGTAGATTACCAGCATAGCAGTCACAAAGCCCTGGCCTCAGTCTCCAACAGCTCAAAAGCAAACAGTGGTGAACACATTTAATCCCAGTGCTCAGAAGGCAGAGATAGGCAATCTCTGTGAGTTCAAGGCCGCTTTGTCTACAGCATGAGTTCTAAACCAGTCCAGGCTATAGAGACTTCCATCTCAAAGACAGCTAAAAAATAAATCTAACATCCCAGTCTTGTATGCAGCCTGTGGGTGAATGACTTTAAAGTTCATTGTCGTAGGGAGATCATATGAAAATGTAAATCTGCCAAGCCTAGTGGTTCATGCCTATAATCTAGCACACACACACACACACACACACACACACACACACAAATCAAAACCAACTCACCCAGATATATATATGTATGTATCTATATCTCCTTTAAAAAAGGTACTACTCACAGAATGTTCCTCTTTTTATAAGATGGCCAAATGAACACATATTAATCTGTGGTGCCTAATGTTGGTTCTCAGTGAGACACACTTGGAAAGAGGGAATCCTACTGAAGGACTTCCTCATCAGGTTAGCCTGTAGATGCATCCGTTGGGCATTCTCTTAATGGTTAATTAATATAGAAGGGCAGAGCTAACTGTGAACGGTACCAACCCTAGGCAGGTAGCCCTGGACTGTACCGAAAGAGAGCTGAGGTTGAAGAGATATCTAGGGGGTTAAGAGCGCTGGCTGCTCTTCCAAAGAACCTGGGTACAATTCTCAGCACCCACACAGTAGCTCACAATCATAAGTAACTCCAGTTCCAAGGATCTCAACTCCCTCTTCTGGCCTCTGAGGATACCAGACCTGTACACATATATACATGCAGGCAAAACACTCAGACACATAAAATAAAATGTTTTTTAAAGGAAAAGTAGCTGAATGTAAGCCAGAGAGCTAGCCAGTAAGCCTCGGTCCTCCACAATGTCTGCTTCATGTTCCTGCCCTGAGTTCCTGCCCTGAATTCCATCAATGAAGGATCATGACCTGAAAGTGTAAAGTGAAAAACTTTACCCCCTGTCCCCACCCCAAGTTCATGATATTCATCATGCCAAAACACTAGGATGTAATGTTCAATGGTGAATTAATAAAGCAGAAGCCTAGAAGAATTTGAGACTGTTTTACCAACCCATAGATACATCCCTGGTTTTGTTTTATGTTTGGTTTGGTTTGTTTTGTTGGCTGGTTGGTTTTTGGTTTTTGAAGACAGGGTTTCTCAGTGTAGCCAGCACTGGGTTCTTGGATTCAATTTGTAGAGCAGGCTGACCTTGAACTCTCAGAGATCTGCCTCCTGAGTTCTGGGATTAAAGGCGTGTGGCACCATGCCCAGCCTACTTCTGTTTTTTAATATTTATCTTTAATTGTGAGCTTGTGTGCGTTCTTGCCTATGCGTGCGTCTGTGTGTCTATGTGTGTGTGTGTCTGTGTGTATGCAGAGACCAGATGTATCTGATCCCCTGGAGCTGGAGTCACAGGCAGCTATGTAAACTGCCTGAGGTGGATGCTGGGAATCAAACTCAAGTCCCTGGAACCTCTGAGCCACCTCGCTAGCCTGAAGGATGTGTTTTATTTCTTTGGTTGGTTATTTTGCTTTTGTTTGTTTTGCTTCTTGACACAAGATCTTGCTAACGTAGCTCAAGCTAGCCTTTAAACTCATGCTGTGACCCAGGATGGCCTTAAACTCACAACAAACCTACCTTAGCCTCCAAGAGCACTAGAGTTTGACACTAGCAATTTTTTTGTAGAAAGGCATTTTCTTTTATTAGGAAAGAGGTATTCATTGATTCATTGATGTCAGAGTTATATTAGAAAAGTAGGGTTCTCTTTTTTATGTAACCTAGGCTAGCCCTGAACTAAAAATCCTCCTGCCTCAGGCTTCTAAGTGCTGAAATTACAGATATGCAGATATAGGTAGGATTTTTTTTTTCTACATGGAACTCAGGGCCTAGAAGCCTTTGCAAGCCTTGTGCCACTGAGCTACAGGCTCAGCTCTAGAGCCAGGAAAGGCTTTTAGTGGCAATTTACAAGAGTGGGTAACTGGCTAAACCTCTCCTTCCTGATAGAGCAAGGTTTTATTAGTCCCTCAGTCTCATCTATGGTGTTCCAAAGCCTGAATGCTGTGGTGCCGTAAAATCGTTATAGATAATCCCTCCGGTGCTCTTATGCATGTGAACAGGCTCAGACAGACAATCAATATACTTAAAAGGTGGGGTGGGGGGTGGGGGGGTTGGAGGGTCCTTTAATCCTTTCTGACAATGTCACTGAAAAGACAAAAAGTGCCTATTCATCAACTTTAATGAAATGGCTAACTAACATGAAGAGAAAAAAAAAAAACCTAAAAATTCAATCCTACATGAAAAAGACTCAACAAGCAAGAATAAGAGTCATTATCCCCCAAAGCCTCTTCCCGCATCTTTACTTACAAACAAACATTCAACAAAAGGAAGCCAAAACCAGGTCACCTACCTGATGGGAGGGATCTCAGCCTCGGAGTGCAGCAGGCGCTTATGAGCCTCTAGTGGAGATGAACTTAAGCTCTTTGACAATTCTGGTAAATATGGCATTTTGTGACACTCTTTGGGCTCTTCTAGACCAAATGCTATGGTGCATTGTGATAAAAAAGAAGAACATATAGTCATCTTGGTTAAATGCGTAATTCTACACACAATGTGCCACAAAGCAAATCAGCCAGTAAGGAAAGAAATTAAGGTACCTGTCACTCCCAAAAGAATGAATTTCAAACTTGGCCATATTGACCACAGGGAGGAGTAGACTTGGAGGGTGGATAAGAACTGAGACAAGGAGAGTGGGGCCTGTAATCCCAGTGCTTAGGAAGCTGAGGCAGGAGAACCATACATTAACAGCCAGTCTGGGATATAAGCAAGTTCAAAGCCAACCTGGGCAATTTAGTGACATTGGGTCTGAAAATAAAAAGCTCAGAGGAATTGGACAGCAGCTCTCCCAGAATGTGCGAGGCCCTAGATTCCATCCCTAGAAGCCCATCCGCCCTCCCTGCCAAACCAAAAGCCAGAGCAGCAGCGACAAAGGAAGAAGCTCAGCCTTGCCATTCTGCTGAGTTCTGAGTTTTATTCAGACTTTGAAGAACATTAGCCCCATGATTTGACTTGAAAAGTCACTTTCAAGATTTCTGCCCTGCTTGCTAGTTGAATCCATCCTACATTTGTGTAAATAGTCACAAAGCAGGAATTACACACTCCTCTGAAATCCTACCCTTGGCATTGATTTGAATTTTCTCTCCAAAGCAAGTCTGTCTGTACACACCAACATGAAGTGTCCAGATTGCTTCTGTTGACTTCACATTTTGTCAACTCTGTGGGAGGAATGTGGGGGCAGTTCAAATGTTTGGTTTGGTTTGGTCATTTGGGATTTTAATTTTGACAAAGCCTCTATGTAGCTCAAGCTGGACTTGAACTTGCAGCAATTTTCCTGCTTCCCAAGAGCTGAATCACAAGTGTACTCCAGTATGCTTGACGTCAGGTTGTTTAGTTATCTTTTAGTGCCTGTGTGTGCGTGTGAGTGAATGTGTATGTGCATATGTGTGTCTGTGTGTGACCATGTGTGTACGTGTGTATATCTGTGTACGTGTGTGCCTGTGTGTGCATGTGGAAGCCCACTATTTACTGTGGGTCCCTTTATCAATCTCTTTCACCTCATACATTAAGGCAGAAGCCAGAGTTGTCAAGTTAAGCTAGTTTGGCCATCCAGGTCGTTCCCTTTCCCTTCCCACCTCTGATGGATTAAGAAGGGCCGCCATGCCTACTGACCTTCTCCTATGTTCTGGACCTGAACGTGCCTGTAAGTGACTTACTGGCTGAGTCCTTTCCTCGGCTCCAAGTTAAGAAGTCAAAGCAGAGGCAGGAGAGCACCCAGAGGTTTAGAACACGTGCTGCTCTTCCAGAGCAGCAGTGGTTTTCCAGCACCCACAGGGTGGCATGCAACCACCTGTAACCACACTTCCAGTGGATAACACACACTTTTCCAGTCTCCATAGGTACCAGGTACTCCTTGGTACACACACATACATGCAAGCACACTCAGATGCATAATAATAAGCACATCTTAAAAACTAATAAAAACAACGGCATTAAGTAGAAGGTAGAAAGAGGTTAAAAGCTTAAAAGGTCCTAATGACACAAGCCTGTAATCTAGCACCTAGAAGGTGGAGGCAGGAAGATCAGGAATTAAAGGGCAGCCCAGGCTACATGGCAAGTTTCAGGCCAGCCAGGACCACATAGTGAGACCGTCTCACAACAATTTAGAAATATAAGTAATGAAACGATTTAAAACCATAAGTCAATAAATAAAATGTTTTCACTGCTCACAGAACATTAATTTTAACTCACTCCCATTTCTCCTTTCATAAACTTCATACACTACTAGCCCAGTATAAATGTCGTAGGAGTTACATAAGGTCTCTTGCCTGCTCAAGGGGAAAACCTATCTGTAAATCCCATGCACTGTGCTTACATTCCTCCAAGAGAATAAGAACTGAAATGGAGTTAGTTACCTTTCCTCATCTTCTGTGTTTCCAAAACTGCCTTCCGCCAACTGCTCTCAAACAGAAAGCAGTTGTCCACGGAGCTTCTGGTGACATTAGAAGTCTCAAATTTGATCTCGGGAGATAGCATTGACATTTTCTCTTCTTTCACTAGTCCGGATGAGAAGGAGACACTGTTCCAGGACAGGGAAGGGAAGAACACAGGCATTTCTTGTAAATGTCTTCTCACATCCCCAGAAAGACTAGGTATCAACACACATTTACTACAATACGGAAGTATGGATTCCTGGGGTTTTATTTTGTTCACTGAAAGTCTCACTATGTAGCCCTTGACTAGCCTGGGATTTACTACTGCCTTGAAGTGCTAGGACTAAAGGCGTGTGTCACCATGCCCAGTATATTCTTGCGATTTTAAAGCTAGAGGGTTTTAAGAATAAATGAACCTTTTCGTTTGGTTGCTGTTTTGAGACTGTGTCTCAAGTAACCTAGGCTAAACAGAACTCTCCAAGGATAGCCATGGACTTCCAACCCATCTGCCTCTACCAACCCAGAGCTGGGATAACAGAAACACACACACACACACCGCACTTTGATGCTTTGATGTCCCTGAAGACAGCCCCTTAAGTGCTTTTGATGGCACAGAATTTGCGGCTAAAGATTTGAACACCAAACAAGACCACTCTACAGGCAACAATGACCATGAAAATGATCTTGAAGCCAAGCAGGAAGTATGAATTTCCAGATTCTTAAAAAAGACTTTGTTAGTCAGGCATGGTAGTACACACCTTCAGTCCCAGCACTCAGGAGAGACACAGCTGAGCTCTGGAGTTCAAGGCTAGCCTGGGCCACACAGTGAGTTCCTGGACAGCTGGACAAAGTGAGGTTAAAAAAAAAGAAGACTCTTAGAATCACAATCCAGACTCCATTCTAAGAACTTCTTTTATCTATAGAAGTAGAGATGAGAGCCGGGCAGTGGTGGTGCACGCCTTGAATCCCAGCACTTGGGAGGCAGAGGCAGGCAGATTTCTGAGTTCAAGGCCAGCCTGGTCTACAGAGTGAGTTCCAGGACAGCCAAGGCTACACAGAGAAACCCTGTCTTGAAGGAAAGAAGAAGAGGAAGAAGGAGGAGGAGGAGGAGGAGGAGGAGGAGGAGGAGGAGGAGGAGGAGGAGGAGGAGGAGAAGAAAGAATAGAGATGACTGGCTAACTTTCAGCTTCAAGCCAGCCTTTCAACAGCCCCAGGACAGGAGTGGCAGAGACAACATTGCTTGCTGGTAGGAGTGGGAAGGTGAAGACACACAAATGGACTTCTGAACATCTCAGACTACAATGTCTTCCTCAAGCATTCTGCCCTGCTGGGTCAGAAAACGATTCTTAAAACTGGATTTTCCTATTCTTGAAATTTCTGATGATAAAAGTTTGTTTAAAAGTCCACATTTGAGAACCAGGCATTGCAGAGAATATCTTTAATCCCAGCACCCGGGAGACAGATGCAAGCTCCATACTAGTCTACAGAATACGTTCTCAGAGAGCCAAGGCTACAGAGAGACACTCTGTCCATATGATATCTGCAGTGATCCCAGAACTAGAATGGAGGTAGAATAAGAACTTCAAGATCATTCATGGCTACGCAGCAAGTTTGAGGACAGCCTGGGCTCTACGGGACTGTCTAGAAAAGCTTTTTTTTTTTTTTTTAAAAGGAAATTTAAAAATACAAACTAAAAAATAATAGTCTGCACTTTCAAGTTAATACAACTTCAGGAATACATTGATACACTAAAACCCAAAAGACTACCCAGGCTTAGTGGTTCACACCTTTTATCTCAGCACTTCTGAAGCAGACACAGGCAGGTCTCTGTAAGCTTAAGGCCAGCCTGGTCTACATACACAGTTCCAAGAACTGTGGATTCTCAAAAAATCCAAGGGGGGCTGGGGAACAACCAAAATGCGTGCTCCACACACACATATGGAAGTCAGAGAACACTTGGTGGGAAGTGGTTCTCTTCTTCCACTTTGTGGATCTCCGGTTTCAGATTTAGGTCATCAGGCACCTTTATCTGCTAAGCTATCTCAAGCCCCAAACCACCCGATCCCAACATTTCTCTACATGTCTCTTGTTTCTTTATTCAGTTACCCCAGTAAAGTCATTCCAAAGCCCTGCCAATCCTGGCAGGTGGACCCTCTTTGATAGTCCTATTTAACTTTACGGACGGATTCCTGTATGCCTCCCAAGTTTCTGTCGTCTACTATGTTATAATATCCAGTTTTCTCATCTCTACCAGTTTGTACCTTCTTTTGGCTGGCTGGGCTAAGGGTTTCTCAGTCTCGTTAGCATACCCACAGAGCCAGCTCCTTGTCTTACTGGTTTGTCATATTGTTCTTCTGGCGTCTGTTGCACTGATTTCAACTCTGAGCTGTACCCTTCCTTTTCACTCTGGGCTTTGCTTTGTCCTTGGTTTTCTAGGACCCTGAGATGCATCATCAGGCCGCCTGGGAACTCTGGGTTTTTAAACATAAGCACTTATAGTTATCCGTGCATTTTTCTGAACTGCTTTTACTATAGTTCACATACGCTGATAGGTTGTATCTACATTTTAAGTTTGGTTCTAGTAGCTTTTAAACTTATCTCCTTGTCTCGTCAATGACCTACTCAGAGTACCAAAAGGGCACGGTTCATTGTCTACATGCCCAGGTATTTTCTGTGCACATATATACTGCTGTTGGCTTCTAATCTCATTTTTATAGCAAATTCATTTATTTAGTACTGTTTCCATTCCATATCATCAAGAGGGTTGATTTCAACTTTCCTTTGGCCTACATCAGACCAGTTGGTGCTCAAGACCGTGCCACCAGACTCCATAAATGACTTGTTCCCGGCGCCATTTCACCTCATCCAAACCGTCTGAGTAGATCTGCTGAAATAACTTGTTTAAAGCTCCAGCTCCTCATTGTTCTTCTTTGGTTTCGCCAACCAACTTTTCCCAGTTCCTGGTGTAATGAGATGAGGATAGACACATGTTCTTCACATCTGCTGTGAACTGCTTCGGTGTGGGCACATCTTGGCTTTTCCCATCTCACCGCCTCTGCCTTTCTCATTTGAATTTCAGTCTTTGTTGGAAGTACTTTAAATGTACTCTGCTCTGGTATTATAGGGTGAAGCATCCTCAGTTTCAAACTGTAGCCCTTCTCCAGAAGGAATTTTCACCAAAGCATAATGTACATGTGGAATTTTTATCCCCTTTTCTGAAAATTCCACGTGTACATCATTCTTCTGAACATTCTTGATCATAAGTGTAGTGATTACTTGAGATTCTGTTTAATACCAGTCATACTTGATTTTTGACTGGGTCCTCTGAGATGCAGACACTTCAGATTCTGATCCATTCTGAATCTCTTGGCATCTTTTAATCCAGATGTCAAAATCTGTATCTGTACTATCTAATTTCTGTCTTCTGCAAACGTTTCTGAAGCAGAAGCGTAGTCTTTTTCATGGTGTTCACACATCCTTTTCCTCAGAAGAGTGGTAGAATTATTTGGATTAATTCAAGAGACTTCTTTACCTGCCTCGAAAAAACCAAAGAGAGAGAGAGAGAGAGAGAGAGAGAGACACTTTACGTCGGCAATGCCATCGCAGTATTTCCCAAGAACAATGTGACAATACGCTCTCTGACAGCAATACTGTGTGTCATCTGGATTCTGTTCCAAAGTCTTAGTCAGCTCCTCTAATGCCTCCTGGGGGTCCCGGTCGATCAGACCATCTGAGAAGCTCTGGAAAAACCGCTGGGACTACGCAGGTCCTGCGGCAGCTGCCGCCATCCCTAGGAGTCATGAAAGCTTCTGCCTGAGCTTCCTCCTCCATAGCCAATCAGCGTTCCACAGCATGTGACCGCAGAAAAGGAGGAGAAGGGTAGGCTAATCTCATTTCTTAATGATAAATGCCAAGAATTCTTTTTCTTTTTCTTTTTTTTTTTTTCTCGAGACAGGGTTTCTCTGTGTAGCCCTGGCTGTCCTGGAACTCACTCTGTAGACCAGGCTGGCCTCGAACTCGGAAATCCGCCTGCCTCTGCCTCCCGAGTGCTGGGACTTAAGGCGTGCGCGACCACTGCCCGGCAGACATAGGCTTTGAACTATTATATTCCTACCCCAGTTTCTCAGGCACTTCAGATGGAAGGTCTGCGCTTTCGTATTACTGTGAGAACAGTTTAATTCATGAACCTTCTCTTCAAGCCTCAAAATTCTCCCTTCTTGATTTCCTGTTGGCAAAGCTTTCCAGAGTTTTAATTTTAACACACCCAGTTTTTCATATCCAAGAATGTTTTCTTGTCAAAAAAAAAAATCTCTCTTTATCGAACTTGTTGCTCATGTCCTATACTACCTTTCTTAATTAGTTCAGCCTCCACCAAATTCATTGATGTTTCAAGTGTACATTTATTCATGTGTGTGTGAGCGGGTACATACTGCACAGGTGTGCAGGTCAGAGGGTAACTGCAGGGGTCCATTCTCTCCTCCCAGAAATCAAGCTTTTGACATCAGACATGGTAGCAAATGCCTTTAACTGCTGAGCCACCTCTCCTGCCCACTTTCGTTGGTCTTAAAAAGTCATTATTTTGAGGTTTTTAATCAGCATTTCATTCATTTCAATAACTTTGGAGCCAGTTTCTAGAAAAGTATGAACTTTCAGAAGAGTCTTCTTGCCTGTTTTTTCATGTTTCTTGTATTTCTATGTTGGAAGGATGTATTTCCTTTTTGTGTGCTGACCTTTTTAGGGGAGAGCCTTCCCTTACTGATACACCCTATGGTATGAGAATGTTGAAATGGATTTAAAAATACATTTTCCTGATTCCTTCTTGGTTAGAGATTAGTATATTTTCAAATGTGCATATTATGTAGAAAGAGAAGGGCCCTGCATTCTCTGTAGATCTCACAAGAATGGATCCAGAAGGTTGTAACTTTGGAATGCATAGGGCTCTCCTTCTGAAATTGCTCCTCTGTCTTGGTGAGGCTGGGTGAAGGACATGGCCCCAGCCTGTGCGGTGGTCCCTCACAGCGAGTCCAGATCCTTCAACTTTTCACTGGTTTCTCTGCTCTATCCCACACCAAGGAGCAGGTCTTCTGCACAAACAAGATGGCCAAAACCCTCCAGTTTATGCTAGGCATCTATGAAGAGGAAATTTCTGGTTTCTTTGGAAACTCCGTTGTGTCACATGACGTTTTTCTGGAAGCTGTCTTGTGAGAGGTCACACGACTTTTTTTTGAAGCTGTTTTAAGAGAGGCCGTTCTGCCCAAACAGAGGATGTTTTGCTGGAACAAATACTTGAAAGGGCCCTTGAAGTTTGGAAAGAGCATAAGCAACCCCACAGACAGTGAGAGGAGGCTTTTGCACGGCTATGCCTTCCAATGTTTCGCTGGTCTTCACTTCGTAGAGAGAAATGTGCCAAAGAATTTCTCGTGGTATTCTGACTGATTCTTGCAGCTTCTGCTGACTTGTGTGGATTTGGCGGCGCCTTGCTGCTTCTGCTGGATTGAGCTCCTGCGACTGATTCCTGTTTTGTGTTTTCTATTGGACTAACTGCTGGTATCCTGACAACAAAGAGTAGAATTGCTCCTCTACTCTAAACAGGCCCACAACCCTCTTTTCCTAAAAATCTCCATTTTCCCTTACCTCTGGTTGCTGGGCTAGCAGGGAGGTTGAAGCATTCTACAACCCTAAATAAATTAAGTTTTGAAAAGTCTAAACCTGCCCATCCATCTTGGCACCCTCTAACCATTTGTCTCTGACTCCAGTCCCTGGAGTTCTTGGTAACCCTGACTCAGTGACCACACAGAAATATACAATTGGTTGTGTTGTTGGCTTCTGCAACCTGTTAGTGCGGACATTCAGGTTGCCTTGACTAGCTAATCTTGGTAGAACAAAACAGCTCTCAGCTTGTTTCTGCAGATACTCAAGGTCTTCTTGTGAGTTTTGCCTTTAAAAACCTTCCCTCACCCCCATCTCAAGTTTGGCTTAGAAACTGTTGTCCTGATAGTAGTAATCCATAACTCCTTTAATTGTTATTGGGTTGTTGAATCTATGGTCTTTTCCTTGGGGTCAGAAACTCCATCACACACACACACACACACACACACACACACACACACACACACACGCGTGCGCGCGCGTGCACGGAAGGGCAGATGTTCACTCTGTCAGTCTGCACTTCTTTCTACCTCTTCTTGGGCTTTGAGCTCCTTGGAAAGAAGCATGCTGGGAGATAGACAGCCGTTTCTTTTTCCAGGACTACTTGCTAGGGCCTTCTCCGATGAGAAGCATAGCGCTTGTCCAGTGCCAGTTCGCAGAGCAGGTGTCCTCATGGCCTTTCTGCTGATTCTGGTGTCAGCTGCAGCACACGTCTCCTCTGGCTCAGTTACTACTCTCAGCAGTGTCAAGGGCCTCTGTAGCATAGACATACATGTAGGCAAAACACCCAGACATATAAAAAAATTAAAAATCAAAAACTTCCAGTTGAGGCCCAGACTTCATGAAATACAGCCAAACTGCGTCTTCAAATGGCCAGAATACCAGACATGCAGAATCCATGAGCATAACACGGGGAGGCTCTAACAGTTGAGATAGGGCCTCACTATGTATCCCTGGCTGACCTGAAACTCCCTTTGTACACTAGGCTGACCTCAAACTCACAGATATCTGCTTACCTCTGCCAGGAAGTAAAGGTGTGCACTACCACACTCAGCCTCCAAATAGCTTTTTAAATAACGACATAAATAACTCAGAAATTCTATTTATTTTTAAAATATTTTATTATAATTATGTGTGTGCATGCACACACAGCATTGTATGTTTGTGAATGTCAATGGGCAGCTATCATGAGTTAGCTATCTCCTTCTACCATGGGCATTCTGGGCATTAAACTTACTTCATCAGACTTGGTACTTTTACACAGTGAGCCATTTTGTGGGCACCCAAAACTCAATTTCTTAAATATATTTAAAAATTATAAATGGAAAGGAAAATAATTTTATATTTATCAGCTGGGGACTGGAGAGATGATGGTGTAGAGGTTAAGAATTCTTGCTGCATTTCCAGAAGACCTGCATTTGTTTCCTAGCACCCAGGTTGGACCGCTCACTACCACCTATAACAATAACTCAAGAGCTTCCAATACCACCTTCCGACTTCCAAAGTGTCCCACCCTACACATATACAGATACACGTAAATACAATAAAAATAGAATTATTTTGGTGTTTTTTTTGGTTTGGTTGGGTTTTTTGTTGTTTTGTTTTTTGTTTTGTTTTGTTTTGTTTTTGAGACAGGGTTTCTCTGTATAGCCTTGACTGTCCTGGAACTCACTCTGTAGACCAGGCTGGCCTCGAACTCAGAAATCCGCCTGTCTCTGCCTCCCAAGTGCTGGGATTAAAGGCGTGCACCACCACTGCCCGGCCAGAACTGTATTTTTATATGATTTTATTTGCTTCTTTATGTGAATGAGTATTTTGTCTGTGTATGGCTATGAACCATGCTTGCATGCCACCACATGGGCACTGGGAATGAAACTCAGGTCCTCTGGAAGAACAGCCAGGACTTTTAACCACTGAGCCATCTCTCAAGCCACAATTTTAAATATTTTTGATGAGCAATTCTACATCCAGAAATTTATTCTAAAGGAATAATCACTGATATATACTAATGTTTATCTTCAAGGATATCAAAACTAACTTGTTTTCCCCTAGAAAAGATCACCCAATATCAAGTAAGACCAGCTTCAGCTTTAGACCCCAGGTCCGGTGACTACAACAAAGAGAGGATTGGCGTTCACTGAGGTGTGCATGTATTCGCAGTGCCAACACTAAGAGCCGAAAGTAGACATAAAATAATGGTAACCAGGAAGCAAATGCAGATGGTTTGTTAAGAGGAATTAAGTCAAAACCAAGGAGAGTTCCTCTGATGAGCACAAAGTCCTCACTGTACTGAGAAAAGAAGGGAATCTGATGTGTCTACCCTTTCTCCTTATGCTTCTACTGTCTTGTTTAAATGAAGTTCTACTAGGCCCAAAATATACAACATGATAGTACAAGACATGTATGTAGTAAAACTCTTCATTGTATGTTAGCTGAATTTAGACAAGAGTGAAGTGATTAGGGCGGAGCCTAGGTTCTTCTAAAAACTGGAAAAGTCACCTGTTGATAAATACACCTGCCTTGAAATTGTTATAATGTGAGCAAGAGCAGCTTCTATATATATATATATTAAGTAACTGACATATTGGGATCTGTATGCCCCAATTGCTGGCACATTGTTAAAACAAGTGACTTTCTTTTTCTTTTTCTCGTTCTGTCTGTCTGTCTGTCTTTTTTTTTTAAAAAAAAAAAAAAAAACAAGGTCATCTTACTATGTAGCCCAGGATGGTCACAAACTCATAAACCTCCTACTCAGCCTGTCAGGTACTGGGGTGACAGGCATGACTGCCATGCCCTGCTCAGCTGTTATTAAAATAGATCACTGAGAATGGGACTCACATCAGGTTGGATGTTGAAGTTCTGGCAAGGAAGGGGGACTTAATGGTGACTGTGGCTGTGAACATGACAAGGCAAGCAACACATAGTGTTCAAGGAGACTGAGCGAGTATGAAGGTTGACAGGCGATGAAGAACGCTGTCTTACATAAAGCACGTGTAGAATGGCATTCCTGGACAGACACAATCCAGAACCAAGCTGTAGAAGCGGAGGGTAACTACTCTGGAGATAAAAAGTTAAGAACTATCCATTTTCAGATGAGAATTAAGACCAGAAACTTTACTAAAGTTGGTAAGGGGATTTGAGAAAGAGCCGAAAGCCAGAATATGCTTTAAGATCTTCTGGGTAAGAAGATGAAGAAAGGGCAAAGGATGAGGGTCTAGAGAGACAGCTAACCCAGAGCACCTTGGAGGTAAGGGACCAAATCTAAGTGTACAAGAGAGTAATAGCTCGGGGCTGGAGAGGGCTCAGAAGTTAAGAGCACTGACTGCTCTTCCAGAGGTCCTGGGTTCGATTTCTAGCAGCCACACAGTGGCTCACAACCATCTATGCTAGTATCTGATGCCTTCTTCTGGTCTGCAGGTGTACGTGCAGATAGAGTACTCATATTCATAAAAGAAATCCCTAAAAAAGAAAACTTTATGCTCAGACTCCTATGAAATGATTGGCAGCCAATGGCTCAGTGAGGCATCAAACCCCACAAAGACAAGCCTTAGAGTAAGGTGAACCTAGATTCAGTCTTGACTTTGTCCTCTGATGGTTACATAACCCTAGAAACATTCTGACTCTCCTAAGTGGACAAAGATGGAACTTTTAAAGCACTTTTAAATGTCCAGTGCTGAGAAGCATGTAATGAGCACTCTGCAAACAGAAGCCATAATGTATTTTTAAATAATAGACATATTTCTCTCACCACAGCCTGCTGATGAAAAGGTAACTCAAATCTTGCATAATGGTGCTCTTATAATTCTGTACCAGGGAAAGGGTCAGTTCAAGCTACATAGTGAGTTTAAGGCAAGCCTGGACTACATGAGACTGTCTCACACCCCTGCCCCAAAAGAAAATGCAAGTCAATACAAAAAAATCAAAAGCAAATTTTCTGTCAAAAATTTTAATGTACATACACCTGACCCAGAGGTTCTGTTTTCCTTTTGTAAGGGGGAAGGGGACTGGGGGGGGGCACAAATGGGGGGTGACACGTGGAGGTCAGAGGACAACAACCCTGTGGAG
Organism: Rhynchomys soricoides; assembly: GCA_019843965.1. NCBI lineage: Eukaryota > Metazoa > Chordata > Mammalia > Rodentia > Muridae > Rhynchomys > Rhynchomys soricoides. The sequence continues at coordinate 1,801,869 of JADRCH010000109.1, read as the reverse complement.
TTGGTTCTCTCTTTCCTCCTCTATGTGAGTTCTGGAATCGAAGCCAAGACATCTGTATGGCAAATGCCCAGTCTTCACTAGCTGAGCCATTTCCCAGCCTCTACCCCACAACCCAGCAGTCCTGTTTCAAGGGATTTATTCCACAGAACTGTTTCTTTGTGTAAGAATGTTCATTGTTAGGGAGATGCAATAGTGAACTAATTTATTTAAAAACACGGTCATTGTTATGAAATATTTGTAAAACAGAAAACCTGGACCCAATATCAATTAGAAATGTTTGGATTATACCACCCGTGGCCAAAATAACAGGGAAAAAATGTGGAAAAAAATAAACCACCAGATGTATTTAAAAGTAAAGGAAGTAGGTAGAAAATAAGCTTCAGTCTCAGGGCTGAGTCAGTAAAGCGTACCAATGCGGACTTTCAAAAACACAGAGGATGTTTTTTAAAGGGTAACAACAAAAGTTGTACGAAAAATTACTCTAACATTTAATTAACGGGATTACATATGCACACTCTCAGACAGACAGTCCAAGACCTGAGGTTCTTTTGTTTCAAGAAACACAATAGTATAAGACTGTTTGCCAAGTTGTTTGCATTTGTCCCTATGGTTTCGCTGGCGTTTATGACTCCAAAGGGGCTGGATGACCAGTATGGATGACCAGTACGTGACCAGCACGATTATTTCCTCGTACCTTTATATTATAATGAAAATAAAAAATACGCCCACAAATATGAGCACATCAGAAATGATACAAAACAGAATTGGCAAGGTGGGGAGTTCTGATCCATCTAGTTGAGACTCTGCTGGAGAAAGGGGGCCATATGGTAATCAAAGAAAATAAATATTTCGGCTCCCAACCTTAAGTTTAAGCTCTGCGAAAGGTGCAGAGTGATCGTGTAAAGCTGTGTCCAGTAAATTCAAGGGTCCCTTGCTTGTACAGAACCTAAGAGGTGTGAAAAGAATATTCAGCGTTTCATCCTCGTTTCCTGCCACCTGACCCCACAAACGGTGCCGGCTTAGGTCCTCACGCCCAAGCCGTGCTGTCGAAGCGCCTTGAGGGCAGCTTTGGAGTGTCCCTCGCGGCTCTCCAGACATCAGTTTCCCCTTCTTGAGGAGAGCCCTTCCTGCCTCCAGGCTGGAGCCCCGGCTCCCCGCACTCACCGTCCCCGCAGCTGTACAGAGGAGATGGGCTTCTTCAGGTGCCGGACCCACGGCACCAAGGAGGACGTCTCGGCCAGCGGGGACAGCGGGCAGCGCGGGAGCCAGCGGCGGCCGTGGGTGGACAAGAGCTCTCGGCCGAGGCTGGCCGCGTCTCCGGGCTGTCTACCGCGGCGGGGCGGGGCGGCCGGCAGCCTTCTCGCACTGGCACCACTCTCAGGGCGAGCATGCTCGGCGGCCGGCAGCCCGGCGACGCTCGGATCTCGGCCGCCGCTCAGCACGGCCCGGTCCAGCCGGGCCAGCGAGCGCTCGCAGCTGCCGCCCCGCCAGCCCGGTACGCCGTTGGTTGCTAGGCGCCCGTAGCCTGGGGCCGCCCCGCTGAGCTAGGTGGGTACAGCAGCAAAGGACTCGGCGTCAGGATAGTGGGCCAGGGTGGATGCTGGGATGGCTGAGAGAGCAGGGAAGGAACCCCGGTCAGGGTACGAAGCTAGGGTGGATACCCGGATGGTTAGGAGACCGCTTACACTGTTGCCGCCTTTGGGTCACTTCTGAGAGGGGAGCTATGAAATAACAAGGCTGGCTGACAGCTTCCAAGGGTAGGGGTGAGAATGGACAGTTGGACAAGGAGGGGAGATTGTCTACGCAGGCCACTGGCACATCAGCTGGTATCAGTCTCATTTTTCAGATTCAATGTAACTAGATCAAGTATTTTGTGGAAAGTGTGTCCCCTCCTTACCTTGGAAGTCTAGCACCTGCACCTATTTAGTAAGATCTAAACTTCAGCGTGCTTGACTCTGCTTGACACAGAGAATACCAGTACTGAAGTTCCTTAGTTAAGAAAGCCGGGCAGTGGTGGCGCACGCCTTTAATCCCAGCACTTGGGAGGCAGAGGCAGGTGGATTTCTGAGTTCGAGACCAGCCTGGTGTACAGAGTGAGTTCCAGGACAGCCAGGGCTACACAGACAACGAAAAGAAAAGAAAGCCAATTCAGACTAGATTCAGGCTGTAATACCGATCTTGTTGGACCTTTAAATGTTAAACTGAGCATTAAGTTTCAGCTTGAACGCAAACATTTGAAACACAGTAGAAACAAAGAGGGAGCCAATTCTAGCAAATGTACTTGCCAATAACATAATCCAGGGAGGCCACTGAGTTTTACCATTTCTCCTTGTTTGTTTTTGTCGTTATTGGTTTTGGTGCTTTGAGACAAGGTTTCACAGTGTAGCCTTGGCTGTTCTTAAAACTCACCGTGTAGACCGGGCTGGCCTGGAACTCACAGAGATCTGCTCTGCCTTTGCAGGTGCTGGGATTAAAGGCATGCAGGACCCCCAGCCCCAGGCTAAAGTCTTTTAAAATGTGTGTGTGAGATACACATGAGCATATGTCAGAGAGCAAGTAGGGTTTGGTCAGAGAACAACCATGACTGTTGCCTACCTTATTTGAGACAAGGTCTATGTTGTTTACACTGGACTAACTGGCCTTCAAGCTTCTGTGGATTCCGCTAAATCTGCCTCTCACCCCTGTAGGAACAAAGGGATTGCAAACTTATTCTATCATGTACAGCTTTTATGTGGGTTCTAGGCCTCCCAGTTGGGAAGCAGGTAATTAACTCACTGAGCCACTCTCAACACAAGTCTTTATCCATGTCCCAGCCAGAAGAAATGACAAAGGGCAAATGTGAAAATAGTTCACAGAAAAAAAAAATGGCAAACTCATTTACCTAGACTTTTAAGAGAATGGAAAATTAAATTCTTCTATCCAGAAAAGGGTTTTCTCATTTAAAAACAAAACAAGTGCAGGGCAGTGGTGGCGCACACCTTTAATCCCAGCACTCAGGAGGCAGAGACAGGTAGATTTCTGAGTTCGAGGCCAGCCTGGTCTACAGAGTGAGTTCCAAGACAGCCAGGGCTACACAGAGAAACCCTGTCTCGAAAAATAAACAAAACAAAACAAAACAAAAAACCCCAAGTGATTCTATGTAAAAGGCAGAGGGGTTACCTGATACCTTCCACATACAGCTGGTCTAACTCTCTAAACAATTACTCCCATGTCACATTTAATGACAGTTCACGCACGGTACACATGTGTAACCGCAGCATGTTTCAAGGCCAGCCTGGCTTCCACTTTTTATTTTTTAAGTAAGTGAGAGATGGTAAGATAGCTCGGTAGGTAGAAGCCTTTTCCAAAGCCTGACTACCTGAGTTCCATCCATCAGTGATGCCACAAGGAACCCCGGGGGTTTTCTTCTGCCCTCTACAGGCACACTGTGGCATGTGAACACACACGCAAAATACAGTCTTTTAAAACAGTAAATTAGGTGGTGATGGGCAGCAAATGGGTAAACGTGCTTTCGATGCAGGCTCGGTGATCTGAGTCCAATGCCTAGAGTTGTAATAAAGGTGGAGGAACCAGATCCACATGGTTCCCTCTTGCTTCCACATATGCATCCATGAACACACTTCAACACTCACACACACAGTGATGGACGCACACACGCACGCATGACACAAAGTGAAGAACCAGATCCACATGGTTCCCTCTTGCTTCCACATATGCATCCATGAACACACACTCAACACTCACACACACAGTGATGGACACACACACGCACGCATGACACAAAGCTTAAAAGATTAGCTGATTTAATGAAAACTATTACAATGAAGCAGCTCATTAGTTCACCACGCGCCTTAGAGACTGTACTCATAGAAACCTCTAAACACGTTCTATTATTATGTACCATTACCCCATATGTACCTCTGCCCTAGTTTTAGATATATGTACACACACATATACGTACATGCACATGTACACACAGATCCAGACCTCATGTTCTGCCTCTGTGGTGGTTTGAATATGCTTGGCAATAGATGTGGCCTTTTGGAATAGGTGCAGCCTTGTTGGCATAAGTGAGTCATTATGTAGGCGGGCTTTGAGGGTTCCTAGTGCTCAAGGTCTACCCAGAGTGGAAGGGACCCTCCTCCTGGCTGCCTGTGGACGGTCATCTCCTTCTGGATACATTCTGATCAAGATGCAGAACTCTCAACTCCCCTGGCACCATGTTTGCCTGCAGGCTGCCATGCTTCTCACCATGATATGTACTATAAACTAAACCTGTAAGCCGGCCCCAATTAAACGTTTCGTTTATAAGAGTTGCCTTGGTCATGGAGTCACAGCAATGAAAGCCAAACCAAGACCACCTCTTATCCCCCCACTCCCACCAGATACCCCATAAAGACAGTGTGCTCGCTACTGGAATCCTGGAACTTAAACGCTACTGTTCCAAAGAGTAGATTCATTGCAGAAAGGCTGGATGCTTCACTGCTTGATGTCAGGACTGAAAATGGTTTTTGGTTCTTTTTTCTTGGCAAAAAGTAAATTCGGGGCAGACATTGATAACTGGATTGATGACTGCTTCAGCCATTCAGCTTTATAAAGATGTTTTTTAAAGATTATCTGGTGTTCACTTGCAGGCAAGAGACTTGGAATGTATCCACAAAGCTAATTTCCACACATATTAAAGTTTGTTTTAAAACAACCACCTCACATTCCTGTGTGCACATGCACAGTGTGTGAGGGTCAGATGGTAACTTTCAGGAGCTGGTTGGTTCTCTCCTTCCACTGCAGGTTCTGGGGAGCAAACTCAGGCTTGGTAACAAGAGACTTTACTTGCTGAGACAACTCGCTGGCCCAGTGAAGGGACTACTGATGTCATGTCTTAACCCTGTTAATGCAATGAAGAGGAAGCAATGTGCGAGATCCCTCTGGGCTGTTGAATTAAAAGGCTTCCTTCGAATAACCTCATGTAACTGGACCAAACAAAACTTGCCAACATGAATTTAATGAAGGATTTGAACTTTTTCAAGAGTGGTCAACACCCTTGATGTTGTTGCTTTAGAGTTCACCATCATCGATTTCCCGAAAACATGCTTGGGCAAAGTCAGGTGACAACGTTCTAAGTGATGTACAATAAACATGACAGAAAAAGAACAGTGCTTAGTAAGTACCCCCAGACACATATACTGAATGTGTATCAAGAGCCATGAGCATGTGAATTGGTCAACTTTTAGAGATCAAATATGAACAATTTTAAGCTTTCTTTTGTACTGAAGTATAGTCTTAGTATTTCTACTGCAGTGATAAGCACAATGACCAAAAGCAACATGGGAAGGAAAGGGTTTACTTCAGGAAGGAGGGACGGACGAAGATGTTATGGAGGTGGTCACTTACTGACTTTTAAGATAGAAACCATCAAAAAAGCAAATGCCCTAGGAGTGGCACTGCCCACAATGAGCTAGGCACTGCCAAATTATCAAGAGGATGTACCACAGGCTTGGTTGTATCAGACTGGTTGGGGGAGGGGCATTTTAAAAATTGAGGATCCCTATTTTTAAAATGAAGTGTCCAGTTGATAAACTAACCAGGACATAATTTTGTTTACTTAAAATAACTTCCTTTACTGACTGGGAAATCTATTAAAAACTTTGTCAGTTAATGAATTACCAGAAAAGGTCTGTGTGTAAAGTGGCTATAATGCACCAAGAACTTTAAGGCTACTTTTAGAGTGGTTAAGAATTACAGAGTGGCTAGGAAGAGCAACAAAGTTTCAGAGGTGAGAAATGCTTCAAAAAGCGATTTTAAGTTATATTATGAAGATCTAGGCTTGGATAGAGGATACCCAGTGCTTCAGACTCAAGATACAACTGACAAGGTAGTTTTTAAGTAAAAGGTCAGTGGTCCTTGTGAAATTCCCATGCTCCAAATCCTGGAGCCTGAGTGAACGTACAGAATCAAATTGCAGACGTATTTAAGAACATTGAGGTGGAGAAATCATCTTAGTGTATTCCAGTGGCCCAATGTCACAGGTGATTTTAAGGAGAGTCCAATGAAATGGCTCAGTAGGTAAAGGGGCTTGCCGCCAACCCTGAGGACCAAGTTCAACTACTGGGACCTTCATAAATACAAAATAAAGGCAACTTTAAGTTTTAAAAATTTACGTGGATGGGTGTCTTGTCTGTCCATGTACCACACACATGCTAACCCTAGAGGCCCCAAGACTGGAGTTACAGATGGTTGTGAGCTGCCATATGGACATTGGAATTCTGAATGTCTTCTGGTTTCCCTCAGAAGGATCACAGGTAGGTCTGACACCTTGATATGACCCAGTGAAATCAATGCTGGGTTTTCAGACCTGTTCCTTGTATCTGCCTGTTCAACAGACAAGAGCAGAAGCGATTTTCTATTTTTGACTGTTGGACTAGCTAATTTTGTGTTCAAGCTACATCACCAAGTAGCCTCAAGATAACCAGAAACTTAATCTTCATCAATATCTATAGCAATCCCAATTTTCTGCAGACCTTCCCACTCGCTAGAGCTGAGTGACCTCTACCATCAAGCCCACCCCTACCCAACACACAGGAGCCTGCCTGCAAAAGGACCGTTGCCTTTCTCACCTTTCTTCCCAGGCATTCCTACAGACACACCCATGCTTGCTCCCAGGCATTCCTACAGACACACCCATGCTTGCTCCCAGGCATTCCTACACACACACCCATGCTTGCTCAAAGACTTCATTTGGGCGGTAAATCCATGGACACCATTAGGACAGTAGCAGGTTTTCTGAAATAAAACCACCTTGGCTGCAAATGGTGGCACACTCCTAGGACAGCACTTAGAAAACTTCAAAGCAAGTCTGAACAAGTTCCAGGAAAGGGTTGTCTACTAAGACCTTGTCAGAACACATACCCCTACATTGCTGAGGACCACCAAATTGTCTGGTTCTATTTTCCCTAAGGCAGCACTGGTTCATCACTATTCCCCCCCCAAACCTGAAAGACTCCAGTAGCTGGGATATGCTTATCCTTCAAGGTAGTAGACATGCAAAGACAGAAACTCTTTGGCAAGAGCTTATTGCTCTTGCAGAGGACTCAAGTCCATGTTGCTCACAGCGAACCTTTAATTCCACTCACAAGCACACAGATGAGCATGCATACATTTTCTTTCAACATCTATGTAGCATGGAATTCAGAGATTAACTTTTATCTGGAGTGCAGAGATTAAAGGTACATAGCACCGTACTCAGCTTAATGTGTTTTTTACAAAGTATCTGGATTCCTCTCCAGAACTCAGACTCAATTCAAGAGGTTAAGACCATCAACAATAAAAATTAATCCCTAACACGTGACAAGAACTTTTCACTAGCAGTATCCCCAAGTCATTTCTTTCCTTGACATTGCACTCAAAACTATTGGCACAATAAGACAAAACAACAAAAAATACATTTACTGTTTTATGTCTCCTTCTGAGGTAAGCAGTTAATGTTGCTGGGGGAGTGAGTCATATCCCTTAGTAGGATAAGCCATTGGTAAACTGTCCTTTGTCAGGGTAAGTCACCTGTGCTCATGTAGGTAACCTAACTAGATGCAATGGGTAACAAAAAACCATGCAAGTGCAAGCACTTGTTAAGAAGGGGTTTACTGTTAGACAATGTTTAAAACAAACCCAAATTTTTAGGTTTTGGTCCATCTCACTACAACTGCCTAAGATGATAATACATAGTCATGTATTTAGAATATACATTTAAAAGTACTTGTAACTCATGACATATGGGCTAAAGATGGCTCAGCAGTGAAGAGTAGTGGCTGCTTTTCCAGAGGTCCCAGTCTCAATACCCACATGGTAGCTCACAATAATCAGTAACCCCAGTTCCATTAGCATGTGGTACATAGTCACATACAGGCAAAACATCCACACACATAAAAAAAATAAAAAATAAAGATGAGACAGGAAAGAACGTATTCATGTGTAGGTGGCCAACAAATCCAAGCCCGAGACACAACTTCAGCGTCTACACAACGTCTACAATGTCTTTTACAATTTTCCTAGAAAACATAAATGCTTAGTTTGATTCACTCAACATGGCTTATATTAAAAAAAACCTGCAATTTTGTACATCATAGTCTGTTGATCTGACTGAACACACCAGGATTAGCCACTACAGTAGTAAGCAGGCCAGAGGCAAGTCAACAAAGACTCCAACACATTTCGATTTGCCAAGCTGTGACTGTTTATTAACTGACCAGATTACAAAAATACCATGGTCGACACCTGAAAAGGAAAAAATACACAAGTTAGAGACTGCCCTCTAAGCTACAAGTCCGCATCAGTTGTAAAGGAGCATACTTTCATTAAAGACAGATTTCCCCAAATTAAAATTTAATGATACCCCCCTACTCTGCATTCAACAGAAAAGCCTTCAATCCAGATCCTGAGTTCAAAGTCAGGTTACTCTACACACAAAGCTTTGCCAATATGTAGCGATTCTGTCTCAAAAACCACCTTAGTTTTCTCACCTTAGTTCATCCGTCTAATAAGCCTGTTTATCTGGTCTTCCCTGTTGCCAGCATCTCCACCTTCTACAAAGTGAGTTGTCTTTTTCTTCATTCCACCTCTTGGGGAAGACAATTTGAAGGGCCACAGGAAGTTATTTGCTTCCTTGAAGCGTTTCCCAACTGTATAGATTTCATGAATTAGATCCTCCATGCAGATGATGCCAAATTTACCTGAAAAAATTTTGAGTCCTAAATCAAGTTTTTGGAAGTATTCAAAACACAATCATAGGTAGAACTTTACCACCAAAGACAAGCCAGGTGTGGTGGCACACACCTTTAATCCTATCAGGTGGGAGGAAGGCAATCTGAATTCCAGGCCAGATACAGAGAAACTGTCTCAAAATTAAGGATGTGGGCCTAAATCCTTTCTCTTAAAAGCATTTAGGACTTAGGGGGGGGACTCTGTCCTAAGTGAGGCTAGGCTGGGAGAAATGGCTCAGGAGATGGAAGTGCCTGCTGCACAAGAGTGATGATGACTGGAAATCAGACCCAACAACCCAAGACCCAACCTAAGACATGGTGGTGGGATTGCATGGCCTGCTTGTAATCCTAGCACATGGACAGACAGGACAGACAGCTAGGCTGGAATGCAACTCTGGGTTTCAGGGAGAACCTAGCCCCACCATGTGGTGGAGTCATCAAGGAAGACATATGACATTTGTGTTGACACTCACATGCACACAAAATAAAAGTAAAAAGAAAACACGACCTTGGCCTACTATCAATCCCTCCCCGAATAAAGGCACAACCCACCAAGAGATCGAGCAATCAAGGAATTGTCTGTCAAGGCAATCCGCTTCTTATTGATTTTGCCATAGCCTCGCTTGTAGATCAGCTCGTTTACCGACTTCAGGTTGGGGTACCTGCAGAGGAAAACCAGGTGAGCAATCAAGAAGAACAGCCCGGGTGTCTAATTCATCTCAAAGCTAACCTCCTAAACAGAAAACTCACCCCCACGCAATGTATGGTTCCACAATCCTCAACATGTTAATCGAAGCCTTGTTGAGCTTAACAAAGGTGCCATTGAAGATCTGTCGAAGACGAAGAAGCTGCAATACCTTTCGGACCTTTGGGCTCACTCCATTGATACTGCCACAAAGAGAGACCAAAAAAGACTCAGCCAGCTTTTACAGTAACTTTAAATAACAGAAAACTAAATCACCAGTTTGTGTATGTAAGTCTCAATAGACTATCACCACTACCAGCTTGCCGCCTATTATCTTTCGGTTCCTGTTATACAATAAAAGACACTGAATAATTACTTCTGTAAATCTCTCCACTGCATATAACTCTACTTTTTAAGCTCTTAGACAACTGCAGGACACTGAACTACCATGCAATCAGAGCAGGCAGCTTAGGCACCGGTTTCACAAATAACCCCCAGTAATTCCCAGCCCCTTCCCTACTGCAGCCACAATCCAGTCAACACCCCAGCACCACTGCTCCCAGAACAGGATGCCAAGTGAACTCACCCTCGGATTCTGATGACAAACGCCAGTTTTGGTTCTGCAGGCACATAGAAGTTCCCAGCTTTCCTTGCCATCCTGGCCATCCGAATCTCAGTCCGGTACATCTGCCTGTACTCCTTGTGATAGTGCTTTGCCTTCTCATAGATGAGCTTCCTCCTTGCCTTTCGAAGCTGAAAAACCAATGGCCAGTGATTCATAATTCATAGCTCCAAAACAGAACATCGCATCAGTTCTCTAAGACTGTCTTGCCACACCAAGAGGCTCTCACTAGCAATCAAACAAACCTTTCTAGCAGTATCTGACTCCACACTCAGTCCTAATAAGCTCCTGGCCTGCTAAGGGCCTCCAAAGTTTACTTACTGTCTTCAGGGCAAACTTCTTCCTCAGGCGCTTCACCTTCAACTCTGCGAAATTCCTTCGCTTTTTCTTAAGTGTTTCTGGCACAGCAGGAACCTTTTTCTTAAGAGTTTTTGGCTTGGCAGGAACCTTTTTTTTAAGGGTTTCTGGCCCAACGGCAACCTTCTTTTTCTTCTCGCTGTCGTTAGTATAGAACATTAATAGGTCAAAAACCCTTCCTGGTGATGTACCACACACTGTGTTGTTAAAACCGTCACCCACTCTAACCAGCGGCATCTTCGTCGTTCCCGCATGCTCTGCTGCAGGCAGGCAAAGAGTTCATGCCTTCACCTCATACATCCCTCACTCAAAAGCTAAACACAGGTGGCTTTAAGGGATTTATACTTATTCCCGGTCATCAGCCCTGGCCTGTGGTACAAGCTGATAAGTCACACTGAAGAAATTGTTACTACACACTTTTAGGGTTCCAGAACTCAACTACGCTCGTCCAAGTCTCAAGCTCCACATGCTGAAGGAGGCTGCCTGTCGGCAGCCGGCTAAGACAACCTTACGAAGGACCTCATTCCAGGACTCCGCGGAATACATTCTACTCAAGAATGGTCCTCGCCCAAGTAGCCGGATCCGCGCAGTCTGGCTCCTCAGTTTGCTCCGGCATTGCCGAGGCCTCCGCGCGTAGGCCACCCGCATCCCCTCCTAGTATCACACAGCGTCACAAACACCCACACAGGCAGGCAGTGGTTCAGGCTACACTCAGATACAGGCAAAGTAAGACAAAATGCCTCTAGTTTCGGGGATGGAGGAGGATTCTGGGGAAGAGGACAATCAACTTACGGAACAGCCTCCATGGCTCCAGCCGGAAAAGGAGAGAAAGGTGGCGCATGCGCACTGTCTCCTTAAAGGTCTCAGAGCGCGAAGCGCCACGCCTTATAGCTGTCCTGAAATAAGCCGGAAAAGAATCTAGAATTGAGAGCTCACATTGCAGGCGCAAAATTAACAAATAGCTTGGCTTAGTCACGGCCAATCAAATTTATGGTAAAACTCATGGAAAGACAAATGCCCCGAGTACACTTCTTTTAATGAACAGAGCGGAGACACCTTGTCAGTTCCGGGCTTAATTTCCCCAAGTTGTGTTGAGGACCTTAGGGTCCAGCTCTGCGGAATCGTTGGACCCATAAGGCTCGTTCATGGATGTGAACTACAAGTCCCAGCATGCATCACCCCATAACCCGCGGGGCTGGAGGGCGACGTTGACCGACACTCTGGGCAGCCTTCGCGGCGGTGATTCTCCTTAGGCTCACTAGAGTGTAAGGCTTCAGGTCCCCAGCGGCTAGCTGAGCTATGAAATCACTGTCGGCCACCTCCTCGGACTGTGTGGCCCGTGGCCGCGCAGCCCTGCTCTCCCACCTCGGCTGCGCTGCCGAGGTCCTTTTTCGCCCGAATGCGGGGCTGTCTTTCGCAGCGCCTGATCGCCGGCCGTGGAGTCCACAGTCCCTGGGTTGGCGAAAGTGGCGAGACCGGGAAGAGCGATAACCGGACGGTCCGAGGAGGATGGGGGGATTCTCCGCTGCGGGGCCCGGCAGGCGCAAGCCACGGCGACCCACAGCAGGGGGCGTGAGCCGCCAAGAGGCGCGACGAGGGCGGGAGCCTTCGGCCACGGTCGTGGGAGAGGGGCTGCCCCGCGCGGTGGGGCGGCCAGCGGGCGGGCGGGGAGGGGGAGGACTGGGTTGGGGGCGGGGTGCGCCCAGGGGCGGGGAGGGCCGAGCTGAGGGAGGGCCGATGCCACTGCGGCGGCCGGCGCTTCTCGGCGGTGGGTTATATAGTGCGGAGTGTGGAGCTACCTCAGAGCCGGCTGGGAACGCTCTGACTCGCGGGCGTAGCTACGCTGCGGAGCCCGGTGCCCAAGTGACAGCGGCGCGAGTGCAGGGCAGGGGACCCGAGCCGCGCTGGCAGCTCGAGCGGTTGGCAGCCCTCGCGTGCGCCCCGCAAGTCGCTCCTTCCCGGCGCTGCCCGCACCCTCCCGCAACTTGAGTCAAGTTGACAACTCCCGCGACCCGAGGCACCCGCTCGGCGCACCCCTGCCTTAGGAGGATAGGGAGCCGCTGCAGCAGCTCCGGGGACGTTCGGGCGGCGGCGGCGGCGGCTTGACCATGAGGGCAGCGCGCGTCGCCTAAGTCGCGGCTGTCACCGGCGCAGCAGCGGGACCGACCGGACAGCCGGGCGCTGCGGGACAAGCAGGCGGCCGCCAGCAGGAGGCGCCGAGCCCGGAGGCAGCCCCGGCAGGCACAGCCCGTGGCCACTGCGCCGAGCCCGGGCGGGACTGGCCCCCGTGCACTTCAGCCCCGCAGCACCTCGGGGGCGGACTCCGGGCGCAGTCTTCGCGTCCGGATCGCGGTGACAAGCGACCCCGGGGCCAGAAGCAAGGCTGTCTGGCGCAGGGAGGGTGAGGGCACGGTGCTGGTCTCGTACTGGGCCCGGGGCGTCGCGATGAACATCGTGGTGGAGTTCTTCGTGGTCACTTTCAAAGTGCTGTGGGCGTTCGTTCTGGCCGCGGCGCGCTGGCTGGTGCGGCCCAAGGAGAAGAGCGTGGCCGGCCAGGTGTGCCTCATCACGGGCGCGGGCAGCGGCCTGGGCCGCCTCTTTGCTCTGGAGTTCGCCCGGCGCCGGGCGCTGCTGGTTCTCTGGGACATCAACACGCAGAGCAATGAGGAGACCGCAGGCATGGTTCGCCACATCTACCGGGACCTGGAGGCGGCCGACGCTGCTGCTCTGCAAGGTAATTGCCTGTGCATTGTTGGGTCAAACATCTCCCCACCTGGGAGGGTCTCCACTGCCCACTGTCATGGGCAGCCTCGCTCTCCGGGAAAGGAACACCCCGCTGGTCTTCTGGAAGGCGAGTGGAATTTGCCCCTTGATAAGAGACCACGATTTTCTGTTAGAAGACTGAAAGCGTGCCAAACACAGGAGATCCTGTTTCTTTGGCCCCAAGCTGGGGTTTCCTGAACTCTGTGAGTAGTGTAAGACAGGGGGAACTTGCTACCACAGGCTTGGATCCGAAAGCAATTTCTCAGTCTGATTTGCTTGTGGCATGACAGGAAGGGAAGCTAGAGAGTCTCTGGGAAGTTTTTTCCCTAGTGGACTGAAGCAGTTATCTGTTTCTGTGAGGTCTGAGTGGCTTAGACTTGGGCGCTGTAGATCGGTTCACTGTAAGTTTAGCTCCTGGGAAAAATTACATTGTTTCCCCAGCTTTAAGTAAGTGCTTTAGTTACCAACCCTGAGTAAATGAGAGTGCTTCCCTTCCTCTTGAGAAAGTGCTTTAATGATTTCTGCCTTTTGTAAAATTCTCTCATGGTTGAGAGGCACCCGGATCTGCATCTTATGTGCTTAACAATTAGTTTTTAAAGCCTAAGTGGAGATCACGATCCACTTGGACTCTGCTCTCCCATATACTTGTCATTTGTTACCAAACTTACTGCAAGCTGTGGTTTTTATGTAAGGTTCAAAATGTTACATTTCAAAGCTAATGTGGAGAGGCAACAAATTTGGGCATTCATGCTCCATGCCCAACCCTAAAAGAAAGCAATGCTTTAGGGAAGGGGTTTGGATCTTGATGCTGTTTGGACTCTAACGTGGTACACTTGTATAGTATTTACCTCTAAACTTCATCTGTGAGATTAAGTCTTAGGGGAATCAGTTTAAAATTAAGCTAGTGACCTGCATTCTTTCATTAGAAACTGCTCATTCATTTCTTGGCTTTGAATGAGTTCAGATTGTTGCTTAAGTTTGGAATTCTGAACCTTAAAGTGAATTTCTGTTTTGAGGGCAAAGCTCTCTATAGCCACTGGCTTCCTCCCCACCCCCATCTGCAAACAGGAATGTGTAGTGTGTGTTATTCTCTGGGCTGAGATCAGTTCTTTGCAGGTGTCTAGCTCCAGCAAGTTGATCCCATGTGGTCTACTTGTACTGGACTTGCCACAATTACATGACTTTCCCCTAAGCAAGGTTGTCCAGTAAATTGCTGTAATTCCCAAAGACTTTCAGGGGAGGAAGGCAGCTGTAAGCTGAATTATTGGCAAGCAGTACAGTGTTAGACATTTGAAGCTCACTGTAGTATTTTGCTTTGTATGAGTTGTGTCCTACTGACTGCCTTGTGACTCACTCTGCACCCCTTCTTTCTTGCATTCTCTCCTCATCTGGACTTCCGAGGACAGCTGGGAATGGTGAGGAGGAAATCCTGCCCCCATGTAACTTACAGGTGTTTACCTACACTTGTGACGTGGGGAAGAGAGAGAATGTCTACCTGACAGCTGAAAGGGTCCGAAAGGAGGTTGGCGAGGTCTCTGTCCTGGTCAATAACGCTGGTGTGGTTTCTGGACATCACCTTCTGGAATGTCCCGATGAGCTCATTGAGAGAACCATGATGGTCAACTGCCACGCACACTTCTGGGTAAATACAAACGTCTTTGTTTTTATTCCCAAGCCCCTCCTCAATGAAAAGGCTGGCAAGAGAAGCATGTGCCGGCATGAAGCCATCTGAATCCTCTAGGTGAGGTGCCTGTCTCCTAAGCTGTTCCCACACGGTGGGTTACAGTGTCTGGTGGTTATTTTAAACTACTCCTCCTCGGCACTTCTTAAGAAGGCAGCAGTCAGCAGTGGGAACCAGTTAGAAAGATTGCTGTGACCATAACGAGAGGGAGTGTAAGCCCTGGCTTATTTATTTAGCTTTCTATCGAGTTTGTAAAACCCTGGCTCTTATGAATTCCTAAAGTCGGGGCTTAGGCTTTCCAATTACTGCTCAGCCATATTTTAGAGAGTCCCAGACATTTTGAGATCAGCATTTTTGGTTCATTAGGAGTGGTCAGGCTACCCTGGCAGCTACTTAACATCTACCAGCCATCCACATTGTTCAGACAGGTGGGCATCTCAGAACTTTGTAGGCTTATCCAGTGTCTCTGGAATGAGGAGTCATCTTGAAAGGACCATAGGTGAGCCAGGGACTCAGACTATGTTTGCCTTTAGCTCTTGGAGCTTCTGCAGCAACCAGGGCTAGGGAGGGTCTTCTGTTCCCAGAGGGCTAAGGAAACACCAATGTCGTGTAGCTAGATTGTCAATAAAGGTAGACGGGAAGTTTCCCTCTAATTCTGTGCATGCAGTGCTGATCCATTTTGTACTTTCTTCTTTTTCTTTTCCCTTTACTTCCATAGACAGAGATGTAATCCAATAAAGGGGATAAGGAGGACCGGGGTAGCTCCCTGGCAGAGTGCTAACCGAACATGTGCACGCCTTGGGCTGTATTCCTAGCACTGAGGGGCAAAGGAAGAGAGGGCAGGGAGATAGGATTATATTCCCATAGGCAGAGATGTCTTCTCACAGAAGTCAACAAAGAACTGTTCCTTCTAAATAGGTCACATTAAACCTCATTAATTTTTTAGCAACTGCTTAAAAACTTATCTGGCTTCAGAAGTGTTCAGATGTTGCTTGTCCAGTATTAGGCCTCTTCTCTGGTCCTGGGTGAAGCTTATCTTAATGTGTTATTTGGAAACACAAGCTTTATATAGTTTATTTCCAAGCTTCTAGAAATAAACATGAATAAGCTCAAGTCTCTCATCAAGAAGTTTTTTTTTTTTTTTTTTTTTTTAATGAATGTGGAGATCACCATACACAGTTTGGAGGAATGAGCACACACACTTGGTGTGTGGTGAGTGAGTGTGAGCAACAGACAAGCTTCTTGCTGCTGTGAGAACAGTCATTAAGTATCATAGCACTGGCATGGCTGAGTGAAGGCCAAGTGAATGGACCCAGCAGGACAACTTGTCAACAATACTATATGTTTATAATTCTGAATAAAAATAATGGGCCTGGCCCATTCTGGGGCTAGACGTGGCCACACACACCCTTAACCTCAGCACTTAGGAGACAGAGGCAGCTGGATCTGTATAAGTCAAGGTTAGCCTGGTAACATAGTGAATTCCAGGGCTACAATAGCAAGACCCTGTCTCCAAAACAAGTCACAGGTTTAGTGTAGCTTCCGTTTTTGAAATGTGGTTGAGCTGCCACAGAAATTCCAGTTGATTCCAGTTGACTTGTCAGTTTTAAAAACCTACGCAACCATTGGAAGATTAGTACAAGCCAGGGACTGATTTTTTTCCCTCAATAACCTTTGACTGAGGTGGTGCCAGATTTCCTAACTATAAAGTTTTACCCTCACTAAGTTCCCTCAAGTTTCACCATCTTGACTGTGCTCTGCATAATGATTTTGATAACTTATAAAAATGTAAATATATCCAGGTTTTTAAAGAAACCATGCAGAACAGCAGCAAGTCTTGTCTGGACAGTCTATGAGCTAAGTGCTGGCTTAGAGTGTTAAGAAAGAAAAGTTCCAGCCTCCTGGGAGTGGATGCGGGTTGCGAGTTGTACAAGTTCATCGCTGGGCCGCTTTCTAACGTAAGGAAGAACTTGCATCAGTCCTTACTCGGGATCATGTACCAAGGGTGAGCTGCACCTTCCTGCCCTCCTCACTGAGCTTGGAGAAGTTGCTTAACCACACAGTTTAGGGAGTTCTTGGAAGCCTGGTTGCTAATGACATCACTTTGTATTAAACTATGGGAGGCTCCTGAATTCTCCAGCTGTTTTCCCCTAAGCATCTAAACTTAAGATTTTATTTTCAATATTGAGTCAGAAAATTCATTTTAGCATTGGAATTTCTGACTTCTTGCCAAGACCTTTGGAGAAGTTGGGAGTTAGTAACCAGAACATAAAAGAAGGCGCTTTCCTCTTTAAGGCTGTTGCTGTAGGGTTACATGGTACTATGACACTCCAATTCACCTTCCCCTCTAGGTTTTCTCAGTTGAAGATGTTAGTGGTATGTTTTTAAAGATGCGTTACCTTGGCTTCCACCATTCTTGTCTCAGAAGAAATGACCAGTGCATCATTTGACTGTGCCTAGGTGGGGAGAAGAGTTACCCCATCCAGTTAAAATCGTGGGTCTGCTGAGCAGAGGACATTCAGCCAGAGGACAGACTGTCTTGAGACAGACTTTTAAGTAGTAGTCAGTGTCTGTTTCCATAGAACAACACGTTGTGTGTTGATCCTGACTCAGAGTTCAAGTCCTGTTCATTCAGAGTGACCTGGAGTAGCATGTGACCCCCACTCTGGAGGAGCCCTACAGGCTCCAGCTACTGCTTTTATGCCCCTTCCTCTTCCTCCCCTCCTTCTCCTCTGTTTCAAGATGGTGGTGTAAGCTTCCCTCTCAACCCCTGCCTTTATTGGTATTCTTGGATTTGAGAACTGTAAGGAGCCTTAGGACTGTCTTGTTCAACACTCTGTCCTCCGGTCCCTGCACGTGCTAGGTAAACACTTTACTCCCGACCTACACCACAGCCTCAACCTTACTTTCCAATGAAGATGCAGTTAAATGAATTATATAAAACTTTTTTGTTGTTTTGTTTTTCCATTTCCACTAACTTTTTATGGCATATTTTGTGCACAGGAAGTGCTTTTGGGGATAACTGTCTACATAGCAAAGTTGATGACAAACTGTCTGGTGGCAGTTTGCTATACCTGAACTCCTCCACACACACACAACACACACACACACACACACACATATACACATACACACACACACACAACACACACATATACACATACACACACACAACACATATACATACACACACAATACACACATACACA
>JADRCH010000109.1:1762743-1783789 GCA_019843965.1 Rhynchomys soricoides | reverse complement strand
CACACATACACACAGCACGCATATTCAACGCACACATATACACAACATACACACCCCTGGAGCTGTACTCTTAGTTAAATATTTGCTCATGTGTAATGGACTCCTGCTTAAATATTTAGAAGCTAGCCTATTCAGCAAGCACCCACTTGGGTCCATGCTGTGAATTCTGGAAACAGCATGCCGGACTAACTCAAGCTGTCAAGACTTCAGGTCAGATGGCTTCCATTCATCATCCCGTTGTTTACTACCCAAATCTTTTATTCCTCTTGTCTCCTCCCCTGTGTGCTCATCTTTCCTTAGTGCACGAGGCCTGCTTCTTGGTGTAAGGCCCAGGCTTGTAGAAGAGAGCTGTTGTGGGCCAGTGAATCAGGCTCACACTGAATGCATGACCACCAGCTCTCATGTTCCCTGTGACTCAGGCCTCCAGAAGAGAACCTGTATTTGCAGTGGCTTGTGTCCTTTTGAGCCAAGTGCACTTGGCAGACTTGGAAGGCTTTTCGACCGCCTTTCATATTTGGCACAGCCCTCTGGTCAGCATTGGCATTAACTTTTAGAGTCATGTTGTTCCTAGCAGATCTTCCAGGAACCTTCTCCTGGTTGCCAGTCAGGAAATGAATGATTCGGGTTAGGCTTTACCGAGCTGTGGAACAAGACCACTGAGGGCAAGTGCACATTTGCATGGAAATCATTGTCTCAGTGAGAGGCAAGAACTTGAAAACACACCTTTATTCTACCAAGTGACATAGAAGCCTGGCCTGCATGCAGTGACTGCAATCTCACATTTCCCCAAAATAATTAACATAGCTTTACTTACTGTTTTTCTAGAGCAGGAGTAGAATCTGTTCATTTCTGAGCCAGAGTTTATCCATAGGTCCTTTTTTGACCAAGGGACTTTGTTTGGCTTTTATCAAAATGGCAAACTGATCTCTGATTACCCAGAAAAGTAGAGCAAAAACGCTCAACCCCAGGCCTTTTATGTGCAGAAGACATTTTCCATGGTAAAGGACTAAATCTGTCAGATAGCTAGTCAGCAATTTACTTCTATTGATATGGTAGTCAGACAAGATAATTGGTAGTTAATTAATAGACCACTTTGCTTAAAAGGTTTCACAGTTTTAAAATACTAATTACTGAATTCAGCATTTATCTATATCCAAATGTCTAAAGTCTATTTAGTTAAAATCCATCCAAGAAAAGTAAAAGCCCACCAGCTAGACCAGAATAAGGTAGCACTTAAAGACATTAAGCACGCTACCATGGTACCTAATACCTCAAGAATAGTCCCTGATCATTAACATTTTGAGTTCTTATGAGATTTACTGGGTTTTGATCTTATATATGTATTTTTATATTCTCAGACTGGAGAAATACAGTTTAGCTTAAGATCTCTTAGGCTTAGTGTTTAAGTCTTTTACTTCTAAAGTACTCATAAAATTATTTGTCTAATGCTTTCTTCTCCGTACTGTGTTATAAGACTAAATCCTTTATAGAATATCGCTCTCCTGTCTTAGGATATCTGCTGAAAATGTGGACTTTGGACTTTGTAACGTGTTTTTGACAGTATGCCAGAACTGGCTTCTCTGCCTCTGTTCACGTTCTGTGTGTAAGAGTCTGTGAGCATGAAGCACCGGGAGTAGGGTGGAGGCCGAACTGAGGTCAGAGCTGACATACCTTGTCAGATTCTGTGGTAGTTGAAAACTGATGAAACATCTCTCTCGATTAGCAACTGCTTGGAGGCATGCAGGACTGTACTGTGTACACAGAATGAGATCACGTGCTCAATGAAATTTGAATTTCTGTATTTGATACATTACATGTGGGGCCCAAATCTATTGCTCCTGAACATCACAATTTACAACATGATATAATCACTAGTGTAAGCAAGGAACAGGATGCTATATCATAAATAAAGTATCACTTCATCTTTAATGTGGGGTAATATGTGCCTGGTTGTCAGACTTGTTTAGGAAGCACTAGGTAGCATGTACCTTAAATTCTCAATTGTCTGGACAGTTAGCCATGTTCCTTCAGTGCCTGGTGCAGAGGAAAGCCTGTTTTCTCCCAGAATGTGCCCTTGACTACCTCCTTGAAATGCAAGGGACTCTGTCTTTCCTGCCCCTTAGCTCTCTGGCTCCTTAGCGTTGTATGTTCATACCATTCTTACTGTGCCTCTATCTAACTGGGTGATCTGGTACAGTTGCCTAACTGCGATTCTAAACCATTAGCAAACTTGTTCTGCTCTTTTAGCTGCTGACCTCTTCTCCTGTTCCATTGATACTAAGCTCACTCCCTCTCTTGTTTTACCCTGGCTGAGTTACCAAGCTCAGCAGCAGTTGTCTATCCTGTGCTCATTCACTGATCACCAGGTTCTGTTCAGACTAATCTGTATTTCATTACATATAGCTCCGTCATTATCTTTCACCTGGACTCTAAAGAGCCTCTGGACTTCTTTCCCTATGTCTGTTCTTTGCTGCCCAAGCCAGGGTTATCTAAATAGTATTGAGTTTGAAATGTGCCTTGTGTGACCACTATTGCTCACAGTCGAAAATCAAAGGCCGTTAGCATTCTGTGTTGAACCTTCCAAAACCGATTTCCATCTATTTTCCCAGTTTAGTACCTATTATGTCCCCTGGTATGGTCTCAACCTCAGTTGGATTAGACACCCCACTGCCCTGAGAGAGCCTGTAGCCATGCTTCCCAGAAATGCTTCTGCCACTTTAGAAGAAATTGTTTTATTGAGAGACATCAGAAGTCAAACAGTTTAAAAAAAAAAAAAAATGTTCAATATGGTGGCTCATGCCTGTAACCCAGAAATATAGGAGGCTGAGTCAGGATTGTCATGAGTCAGATGCCAGTCTGTGCTGCAGAGTGATTACTTGTCTCAGAGGCAGACAGACACATATCATGATTGTGCAAGAAAAACAGACTCCAGATGTTTCTACATGGGCCAAATAGTGTCTTTGTAAGGATGGCAGGCCCTGATGATAGTCCCCAATTCTTGATTCAAGGAATTACCTTGTTGTTTGCTCATGGAGTGACTTGTGCTGTTTATCTCAATTTCTTGAAGCAAAGTTGATATTTGTTCTGTATCTCTGGGAATTTCTATACCCAGGGCTTTATTCATTATCTGCCCAAATAGAAATTCAACTAGAAGACACGTCAGTGGAGTGTTCTTTAGCCCGTGCTAATGCTAACTAACACTGAGTAGCTTTTTCCAAAAAGCTGAATGGAGAGCCCCCCTCCCCCACAGTTGTCAGGACGGCTCCTGGGGTGGGGGGAAGGCTACAAACATTGTAGTTAAACATTCAGCCACCCACATTCTTTTGGATATTCTTTTCCCTTAAATTTATTTTTGCTACAATTGTCTGGGAGCCGTTCAAGATCTTTGGCAAATCCCAATGGATTGATTCAGTGACCTTAGTGAATTAATTTAGTGACAAAATTACTTGGAAGTACTTTAATAACCTTACTTGAGAACTGGAAGAATTTTAAGTAGGAATCCCTTTTATTTAAGGCTTTTCTGGGAGTAAGGAATATTAGTAATCACAGAGTCGCCTAAGTTTCTGCTTTCAGAAACTAAAATTAATGCTCTCGAGCAAGGCAAGCAGCAGGTTTGCCTGTGTTTAGATCCTTTCTCTGGGTGAGTGTGCAGAGGACCGACTGGCTTCACTCATTCCCTTGCTTGCTTTCCTTCTGCCTAATGGTAAGTAGTGGGCAGGGGACTGGTGCACAGAGCCATTGCCTTGAGAAAGCCCATCTGACCAGGAGTCCTGAGGAATGAGTGCACCTCCCCATAGAAATGTGGAAGTTTCCATACTGACCATGTGAGACGGTCAAAACACACGCAAACTGTATAAAATTACCTTTGTATATGTGCTAGCATGAAAACCTTAAATTAACTTTGTGTTTAATCTTGGATCCCATCCCCAAGACACTTCATTCCGCATATGCAAATATGGAAAACTTCTAAATCCTTCTGGTGGTGCCAGGCATTTTGGATTAGGGAAACAACCTGTACCCAAGATGTTTTTATCCCCCCCCCCCCCCCAAAACCGTACTTAGCTAAAGTTCCACTAGGGGGTGTCATGGCAGGGCAGATTTGTATCTTATTTCCTATAAACATGACAGATTTTCCCTAGGAGAAAGGACTCTTTGTTACTAGTCTTTAGAGTATGGCAGGAAAAAAAAAAAAAAAATCTAACAATAGTCTGGGATGGGACTCCGTCCACTTGCGTCACTGGAGTGAGTTAAGTCCAGTGTCTGTGCCTGTAATTTCCAGATTTAGACTGAAATGTGTTCATCTCATTTGGTTTAATTAGTGATTTCTTATCTCAGAGGGTAATGCAGTAAGTTAGTTCTTCAGAGTCTTGCTCTTGTCACTTCTGTAAGCCTACCTAGAAGCTCCTTCCCAACTGAGCCTTCCACAAAAGCATTAGGAAATAGCTCAAGGGTGGATGCCTGGCTCTCTCTCTCTCTGGACATATGAAGTAGATAGGTAGCATGAGAAAATGTCCCCGTGTTTTGACTTAACCCTGCTGGTGGAGCATGGCCTCAGGGTTCTGTCACACTGTCCATGACATACTTGGTTTCAGTGACCCGGATCTCTGGGTTTGTGCAGGCATCCACATTCCCACTGAGAGAAGGCTCTCCCACACTGGAATGCTGGCATGCTTTACCTGATGATCGTGGCCTGGGAGTGAATCCCTTCCCTCCTCTTCGTGACATCTATCAGTTCTCTTCAAACCCAAATTCATACCTGGTGGGGCCCATTGTCCTAAAAGCTCTGAAACTAAAATGTCAGAGATGCCAAGAGAAAGCAAACCTCTGGTAATGATCACAGACTACCAGCCTGGCGCTGATGCAAGGTTAACAAGAAAGAGCAATTACTGGGGAGCCCTGAGTGCTGCTGCCACCTCCACCCTTACCCTCCACAAGGCACTTAATGTGCATTCACATTTGCAAACAGAACTCTACTTGGTCCGTGAAGCTTTCCAAGATCACACAAATGGGTTTTTGCTGCTTGCATAAAATGTGAAGTTCTTGCTTTTCCTTCAAATACTGTAGTACTGGAATTTTTGAATATTAATGAGGTTTGGCTTCTAAGTGTTATTCTAAGCAATGAGGCTCAAAATAACACTTCCCAAATCAGTGTAACTGGGAAATATTTGTACTGTAAGTTTCGTAAACACAGGGGTATTTTGAGGACAAGTGAAACCTAAAGTTCAAAGCCTCTATTTTCCCACGTGCAAATTGTAATTAGCATACTGCCCCCTACTGATTTCTCAAGGACTTTTAAAAGGGATGCTTCTTCTACAATCAGCTATTTTAAATACTTCTGTACTTGTAAAGACTTGCAGCAAAGTATTTTTTAACCTGGATTCAAGCATTTTGGTTCATATTTATAAGTTGTTTTCAGCTCAGTCCTAAAAGACTGAGACAGAGAATTAGAAGAGAGGTGCTGCTGTGCAGTGTTTCTGCTGTCCCAGTGTCCTCTGGGACTCTGGAAGAAATGGAGACCCATTGTGAGACAACTGCTCAGCACCGTGAGCCAAAGGCTTCCTCTGGTGCTCACGTGACTGGGTTTTAACCTAGTGTATGGGCTGGTGCTGTGTGGAAGGCAGGGAGGAATGGCAGCTATACATAGTAAGAACCAGGAACTGCGGGAACTTGAAGAAAGAAACAAGAAGCAACCTAGCCAAAAATAGATAGCATTCAACCAAAACAGCCTAAAAATCTATCTGTAATAAACTCTGTCCATCTCCTGGCACAAATCTATCCGTAATGACCTCTGTCCATCCCTGGCCTCTTTATATGGCATTTAACCTGGTAGTCTTCACAACACTCACCTTCCAATTGAGCCTCGAAGCAAGTTAGAGTTAAGTAGCGCCATCATCCCTTTATTGGTAGATAAAGCAGCAGTCTTAAGGTAGATTAGGAGACTTCCGTCAGGTCTTATACAAGGAAGGCAGGAGGGCAGGTGGTAGGACCCAGACCCTCAGCCGAGAACTGCAAGTCAGAACTTGTGAAGTAGTTACCCCAACTAAATGTTCAAAACTCTTGTACAGTAGATTTTCCTGTGACTCACAGTTTTTGCCCTGTGGTAAATATAAAAATCTTCAAATGGGATTTTTTTCTTTATTAGCATGGCAAGTCTAGCAATAACTGATTAACCCTAGCTAATATCCCCAGAAAGTTTGCTCTATAAATTAGACATGCATATAAAATTCAAGCTTGAAGAATCAACATCTGGAATTGTATTCTAGAGTCCGGCTGTGGGCCTTTCTTTGCATTTCTGTGATTTCCCATGGTCTGGAGTGGAGGTGGCTAGCATCCTGGAGAGTCAGGATGGTTGCATCCTTCATCACCCAGCTTCAGTCTCACTTCATGGCTTACAGCAGCATGGCTAACTGGACCTGAGAGGGCAGCACGTGAAAACGGCTTTTTATGTGGGCACATGAGCGAGGTCTTGTAAGTGCTTGGTACAGAATTTTAATCACCATGGGTTGAGTTTGTTTCCTTAGCTCCTGGGAAATGTAAAAATCTTCTGTTATATAAGCATCTTATGGGATAAGAATCCCAGATCACTTTGTAAAGCTTCTCTTTAAAAATCTTAATCATGGATTTTCAAAATCGCATAGTTTCTACCAGCTGACGCGATTGCCCAAGCATCTGACTTGTAGAGAGGCAGATTCTTCTTAGGTGGAGCTTTCTCATGGGCTCATCAGAGCGTGCATGCTGTGGTTGACTTGCTCCAAGGAAAGCTATAAAGTGGAAGAGGCTCTTGTGGAGATCAGAGGACAATCTTGAGTGTCTGTCCTCTCTCTCACCAGTGGATATGCCAGGCAGCCAGCGTGTGAGCTTGACAGACTTCAGTCTCTGTCTTGCCGTAGGAGTTCAGGGATTACAGACACACACTACTGTGCCCGGTTTTACTTAGGGTCTGATGATTCAACCTAGCATCTTCACACTCAGCACAGCAAGCAGTGTGTCTACTGAGCCCACCCACTCAAGAGTCATTTACTGTCTGTTTTTCAGATAAAGTCTTACTATGTAGCCTAGATTGGCCTGGAGTTCAGTATCTTCAACCCCAGCCCTTGAGTGCTGAGACTCCAGAAAAACACTAATACACCCAGCTAGGTCTGCTTGTTTGTTTCTGTTTCAGCTCTAGACTCTGAAAGGGCAAGTCCAGGGTGTCCTTGTGCCCTTGTCTCTTCAAGTCACTGTTGCCCTCCACTGTAAGATTTGTGGCAGAAAATGAAAAGCTGTGTTCTTTCTGCTTAGAACTCAGCTGAACTTGGCCACGGCCTGCGAGCTGGAGCCCTAGCTCCAAGCCCAGGGCCTCTCACCATGTTATCTTTTAGTATTGTTCTTTGGTGAGGGATATGGTTCGGTAGTAAAGCATTTACCTAGTGTGCATGGAATTGAACTCCAGTACCAACACCACCCACACACACCACACACCCACCCACCCACACACACACCCACCCACACCCCACACACACACACACACCACACACACACACACACACACACATACACACACACACACACACGCACACGCACACACACACGCACACACCACACACACACCTTTACTGTTGTCCTCTTCCCAGCTGTACCATCAGCATTATGCCCGTCATAGAGATTCCTTACCTATTAGTAAAGTGGTAGCACAAAGCTATAGAACCTAAAGTAATGAGGCGTTTAGTACAAATATGTAGATGTTCTTTCAGCACAGAATATATCCCTAGCATTCAGGGAAAAATCATTCTGGTTCTATCTAGAACTTGCTTTACTCATGGCTGTGTTCCTCAGAGAACAGCTTCCAAGAGGCATCTTTGCCTTCATGGGGCACATGCAACCTTTGAAAACATTTTTCCTGTCAGTTTGGTGAAGCTGGCATCTAGTGAAGAGAGGAGAGGCCTCCTGCGGTGCCCTCTAAAACTGCTAAACTGCCCTCTAAAACTGTTAAACTGCCCTCTAAAGCTGCACTTTCTGTGGCCCTGAGTCTGAGATGGTCTTGGTTATAGCACCAGATCCCTGCTGCTACTTACTGCAGTCACCTGGGAAATATGCCCCCATGGGAACACTAGGGATAGCTGGTGGTCGACAGCCTGGGCATCAGGAGAAAGTCTACCAGATGGTTCTAGTGTATAGCAGCATTTGAGAAGCACTGTTTTGTAGGAAAAGGCAGTGTCTGTAATTCTGAAAGTTCCATAAGGTAGGCACAAGTGTTTATTCTTGTTTTGTTTTTAGCAGCACCTAACCAGCACAAGTACCATAGGTGTCTCACAAATTAATCTCCCTTGATTATACTTACCCTGTGTTAAATAATTCTTTTTAAAGACTTTCTGTAAACACATTAGAAAGCAGTGAAGAATCTGAACTATTTGCACTTGTGAATTACAAAGGCTGATGGTCTTGGAGCCTTTGGAACAGGGGCAAAGATGTCCTGCTGCTTGCAGTGGGTAAGATGGCATGCGTGTGCTTATGGCTTCTGGATGTGGTTCCTGGTCCCCAGTGCAGAGCCTCAGTGTCTGCCCTTCAGAAGATCTGTCTTTTTTATGGATTCTGGGAAGAGATACAAGTGGGAAATACAGGCATTGGTAACAGCCTGCCACTCATCAGGTGAATGGCTGCAATTTTCTGAGTTAGTCTCATTATTCCATAAGAGTTATTAAATAGATGAGGAGCCCACGCCTGAGAGCCCTTGGACCTCTCCTTTGGTCATCTAGGGAACAGTGGGGAGTGGGGAATTAGCATTTCCAAACCCATGTTCATCATTTCTTTTAACTCACAGGACAGCCACAGACTCAAGAACAACATAAAAAGTGGCAAGTGTTTCTCACACGGAGAGTTTGTAATTTTTAATAGATAGTAATGTATGAACGCATGTTAAACTATATGAAAAGGTACAGTCACAACAACAAACATTTAATGGGTGATGACCAGATGCTGGCAGCTGCAATAATAGAGTGGATTCCTTATTGAGTCATTTACAAGAGGCTTAGGCAAGGAGCCCTGCATCATGAGGACTGTGTCGTGGGGTCTGTGTCGTGAGTGGGGACTGGCGTGAGGACTGTCTCGTGAGTGCTTGAGGCTAGAGTGATGAAGGGATGTGTGGATAGAAAGCAGAACTCCTGGAGATCTCTTTTTATCACAAATGAGTCTCAAGCTACAGAGGGAGGTTAAGTAACTGGCACCTGTGGGTTCTGAATGTCAACAGGTGGAGTGTTAAGTCACCTCCTTCCTGATCCCTCTGCACATCAATCCCTAAAGTGTAAGCGGATGCTGGTATCACGTCTTCTGCCCTGGGCTAGGTTCACCCATCTTATACAGTGGGAAGACAAGTTAATGAAGCATTTATTTTTGCTGAATAACTTATGGTGTCATCATCGAGGTGTTCATTTGAAAAGCTGAGCTTTTATTAGCTTCTTGGTTGCAGGGCGACTGTAGGAGTCGTGTGCATGTGTGTCAAGTATTAACTGCTGATGCTGTTCAATTTAAGCCATTGTCTGTAGCTCCACAGTCATGTTTTAAAAGTCAGGCAATGTAGTACTGGCACAGATGTGACTCTCATGACACATGCTTTTGTCCCCCTTCTGTATTTAAAGTAAATGTTGTGTCTTAGTTGAGTGGAAATTAAGATACACATTGTGTTAAGGCTGAGAGAATAGTAGCTCCAGGCTCCAATGCCTTGGGGTTGTACTGCACAATTATTCAGAGACCTTTCTGCCTCTGCCAATTAGGACAGGTAGCACAGACCCTCCTGCAGCTACATGAACAGCAGGATCTGTCAACTGCAGCTAAAAGAAGTAAGCAGTAAATTCCTAGAAAATATGCTTTATCTCTCAACTAAAGGTATTTTTGTAATAAAGATTGCTTTTATCAAATAGCACGTGTCTATGGCCAAAGTTATAGTTTGATCATTCTATATATTAAGCAGATACCTTCAAATCTGTAAAATTCATAGTATTCAGCCATTTATTCCAATAGTCAGAGTGCAGTGTGCTACCATTTGTATTCCTTGACCATATTAGTGACTAATCTTCCTAACACAATCAGCTACATTTCTGGTGCCTTAAAAAGTTTTTGCCAAGGGCTGGGAAGATGGCTCACTAGATAAAGTGTTTCTGAGGACCCAATATTCAAAGGCCAGGTGTGGCCCACATTTGTAATCCCAGCACTGGGAAGATGGAGCCAAGTAGATCCCTGAAGCTCACTGGCTGCCTAACCTAGCCTTATTCATGGGACCCAGGCCCCTGACACACACACACACCTGAGGTTGTCACACACACACACACTTCTCACTGTTGAGTCATACTTTTCCAGGAACAGTGACCAAGGCCTCCCAGGAATGCCACCAGATTCCATGATAGTTTACCAAAACAAGAAGAATGATCTTTTGTTGTACCTGATAAGGACTCTGGTAACAACACAGCAGAACAAGCAAAAAAAAAAAAAAGGCATTTGCCACTGTTAAGACTTACTATTTCTATGTGAAATCTTTGTTCAGTGGATGCTTGGTGGCACTCCTTCCTCATGCTCCCCCTCTGCTTGGTGGCACTCCTTCCTCATGCTCCCCTCTTCTTTATTTTTTTCCCTCCCTAAATTGTATCTCATGCTGGCATTCGGAGATCTGAAAACCCTTAACTATATATGTCAGGGCTATTAATCCATTTCCTACTGTAATATAATTCATGATCCAGTTTTGAAATGAGTTTCTACTCTTCTTTGAATATTCAACTGAGAGATAAATACTTTGGGGTTTTTTGTTTGTTTGTTTGTTTTTCTTTTTTTAAGATGGCTTTTCTGAAATTGTTCCTAGAATGGTCTGGCAAATGCACAAAAATTGTAATGTGAAACCTTTTCTTCTTGAGAGAAATTAAGTTTCCCCTTGGTGTCTGTGAACCTGGAGTAGCTGAGATCTGTGAATATATTCTGAGTGTCTGACCTGCACCTCCACAGTGTGATGCCTCTCCAAATCCCAGAAGTCAGACTTTGCTGAGTCCCATATTTCTTCACAGTCTCGTTGGTTGAACCTAATTTGTCCTGACACTGCACCTGCAGGCCCCATGCTGCCCAGGTTGTCATTCAGAGCACCCAGAGCAGTCTGGACATCGGGCTCTTGGAAGTTAATCTGGTGTAAATGTGGCTTTCAAAGATTCCTCAAGCTGTGGCATGCCAGGTCCCTGTGCAGCTGCTTGCCCCTCTGTCAGGAAGGTCTTGCTCAGAGTGTAAACAGGACCTTTCCAGTTCCTTGCCAAGTGCCTAGAGCTCTGTAGGGGAGCCCTGAGGAGCTGTACAAACAGTAATGTGGGATGCCAGTGTTCATTCAGTGGGTCTGTCTTCCTTCCTTCCTTCCTTCCTTCCTTCCTTCCTTCCTTCCTTCCTCCTTTCTGTTCTGTTCCGTTCCGTTCCATCAACCACTATTCCTTAGCTGCCAGCAAGTTGTGGTATTAGAAGCTTGTGATAAAATTAATCATAGATTATTGAAGTTCTGTCTTTACACTTTGCAGTCTGAATGTGTGTTTGGGGAGTGGGGTCAGGGGAGGCTGACAAACACTAAACAGCCCTAGCGTCTTTCCAACTTGAAACACGCTGAACTCCCTTGTTTCAAATAAGAGTTGTTGGTATTGTGACCAACTGTGACTTCTCTGGTGAAGCATTAGATTTGTTCCTGTTTTTCTTTTTAGACATATAAACAAGAAGATAGAAGCAGACAACAGTTGTCTAATTTAAGTCAGGATCTAGCAAGCCTTATCAGCTACCATGGGCATCAGCCAGCTAACGAGTCCAACCAGCCATACTGCCTGAAAGAGCCATCTAGGTTCTCTTAACAGGTGACTTAACACATGCCTGGTGGTCAGTGGATTCTCTGAGTGGCCCCTTTGAGATCACACATGGAACACATGCTTCAGTTCATACCTGAAGTCACTTAGGTGTGAGGCTCCGATTTACCTCATATGTATAATGACTCTTTGAGACAAAGGTAAAGATTGTGAACCTCAGCTTGAACTGACTGGTGTCATGGCAACTAGCACTTCACCTTTTGCTGGTCTCCACCTCACACATGCTACAACATTTGTGCACATTAATAATTCATTGCAAAGTGCCAGGTTTCTTTGTGCTGTCAAGCTGTGTCAAGGATGGAATACACTGTGCTATCTCAAATGCCATCTAGCAGAATTGAGGGCAAGAACTATTAGAAAGGAAATCCAGTCGGCTTACTTTTGAACAAGCTATATTTTCTAGTCACCCATTTGCAGTAGTTTTCTTACAAAGTAAGAGTTTGTTACAAAGTTTATTTAATGGTGCACCTCATACCTTAGGTGAGTTTGCTTGTGGCAAGCTCACCTGGTCCATTCAGGCAGCAAGGAAATGGTTAACAACCATTGTGCAGTCACATGAACTGGACTAGAGTGGGGCTAGGAACACAAGCTTTGGGGACAGCAGAGTGATCCTGATGTGGTTCAATTGCCTCGGAGTTGTCCCTGCTTAGCAAAGGGAGGCCTGGTAAGAGTTTTCTGCAAGAGACAGGACACCTGCAGGCTCACTGTGTGGCCTCAGATGTCTTCACTTCTCAGTGTCAACAATGGCATCATCAGGAGTTGCTGTAGTGACTTCTAGCTTCACCTACAATTGGACACTTTCTAAGCAAAAAATACAAAGGATCATTCC
This sequence comes from Rhynchomys soricoides, assembly GCA_019843965.1. NCBI lineage: Eukaryota > Metazoa > Chordata > Mammalia > Rodentia > Muridae > Rhynchomys > Rhynchomys soricoides. The sequence goes on along the minus strand of JADRCH010000109.1, from coordinate 1,771,108 downwards.
ATTTCCCTCCCTCAGAGGTCTGCGCCTGTGAGGTGAAAAACGAACATGCTTTAAATTGAGCATTGGCCCACTGCTGCTTTAAAAATTGAAACTAAAAAAGCTTCCGATCTGAACAACACCCCTCCCGGTCGTACCACTGGCACTCAGTTCTTCCCGACAGTGTGTTTGTAGTGCACACGTAAAGACTTTAGTTATGTGGCCATATTTGGACTGATTATTTCTGCCCACTTTCCAGACAACATTGCAGGGGGGTGGGATGGACCCAGAACCAGAGCAAAATTAGACCCAAACATTGTTTTATACTGTGTAGCAACTGTCTTATGTGCAAGGTAAACCTTTAACTGGCTTACATTTGATGCACAGGTAAATGTAGAATTTTGCTCAAAGACAGCAATATAGGAATGGGGCCAATTCCTGTCTCTCTAATTTCTGCTTGGCCAGATCATTACGTAGTACCTGCAAATAATCGATGTTGAGGAAATACTTGTTACTTGGATATTTTGATGTCACCAGACTCCTTTCTGAAGGGAGGAAGGAACATTAGTTTCAGAACTTTGCAACAAATTATAGTTGAAACCTAGTTATGAACTTGTCAATATGCTGTCACCTGCCTCTGTTCTGTGCTGGGGGTCTGGAGTAGTTGCTTACCCTGTAGACAGGACCCTAGCTCATGATCCTTGTCAGGATCTCACCTACTTTGGTATATAGGTTTTCAGTCCGCAGCCCACCACAGCCACTTAAACAAGAGGATCTGATTGAGATCTTGCTGATGTTCTAGACTGTGTGCAGTTTATTAGCATGTAATGTCAAGTCCTTGTACATTACTGCAGTAAGAACTTCTAAAACAAAAAGTTAAAAAGGCACTAAATTTATCCCTGTCTTTCAACACTAGGCAAACTTAATATAGACAATCCCTCTAGCTCAGAATGGTCTGACTTAGGCTCCTTTTCCTTTTAATGACTTGAAATGATAATCTATTCAGAAGGAACTGTGCCTTGAATTCTGATCTTTGTAATTGCTCTGCTCTTCTGCCCAACTGACACAAATTCTTTGAGCACACTTGAAGTGGGCCAAGATAAGCTGGAGTATCCAGTAGATATGGTATAGCAAATGCCCTTCCAACTTACAGTAAGTTTATTGGTAGGCTCATAAACCCTTGGTAATAACCTCAGACGAACATGAAGAATAAATTTTCCTGGAGCTGGAGAAATGATCAGTTAGCGAAGTCCTTGCTGTACTTTGTAAGGTTTGGGTTTGGGTCCCCAGCACCCACATAAAGGCCAATGGTGGTGTGAATCTGTTCCTGGTGGGGTAGAGAGAGATGGGTGGAGTTCACCATTCAGCCTCTCTAGCCAGTCAGTAAGCTCTGGGTTCAGTAAGAGGCCCTGTCTCAAACACTAAGATGGAAAAGCCATAGAGGAAGACACCTGATGTTGACCCCTGGCCTGTGCGTGCACCATGTGCACCTTCACCACTTCATTGACTCCCACACACACATACAGGGAACAGTCACACGTATACGGTCACACGTGTACGGTCACACGTATACGGTCACACGTATACAAAGTTTTTAAATGAGCAAAGCTAAAATACAAGCTTAGGCTTTTTAGGCTTTTTACCTGATATATAAATATTGATCTTAACTCGATGTTTAGAAGATGGAGAGCTCTCTATACTATTTTCTACTTTAGTTTGGAATGTGTATGCTGCTCTGCATACTGCTTTCCTTCAGCTCTGTGACATAGCAACCACATGTAAATTTTAGAGCCTATATGTGACCTAAAGTACCTGCTCTTTGAGGTATCAGGCTGACCAAAGTAGTATTAGAATCAGAACTGCCCTACTCCTATTTACAAAGAAACACAATGGAACCAAAATGTTGGTATTTTTGACAGCAGTTGTATGCTGGTCCTGTGCAGTATGAGAGGGTGGACCCCAGTATTTGCAAGACTGACTAATCTATGTCTCTGAGCTTGTAACTATAAAACAAGCAGAATCAAGATACTAAACTATATAAAGATATGTTAAGGTAGATGATATACACTACAGCTTTGAGAATGTAGATAAAGTTAAGCTGGTCTAGAATACTTCTAGACAGCACGACCTGACTGTACTTGAGTGACGTGCATGCCCTATAGTTCTCTGCTTTCAATCTCTGATATCACATACACAAAGATAGAAATATCTTCCAGAAAGAATTATGTGAATTTTAAAAATTAGTAAAGACATTATTAGAGATTCCAGTGATGTGAAGTATTTAAAACTCATCTTAAAACTAGATAAATAAGTAATTAATATTTAGTTTGCCAGGATCAGAGGCAGCTGAGAATGAGTTTGGCATGGGCTCCAAAGCGTGATGAGGTGCTCTGTGACGGTCCAAGAGGCAGGCTGGGAAAGACCCTGAGATACTGACGAACACTCGCCTGGCAACTGCTCCATGAATTCAAGCGTGGAAAGCTTCAAAATTAATGGCACCACTGTTTTTGATCTTGTACACACGAGTTATCCAAACACTAGAAATCCATGCTCAGACTTGATACCTTAGCCAGGAAAGTGTCTGAAATGGAAGGTAGCTCTTCTTCAAGTAGGCTGTGTAGTGTTTTGTCTTTTAACTTCATAAATCCTGGGGACCGGCACTGCCAGTAGACCATAACTCAACAGCAGACAGATTGTTCTTTGCTGCTTTCTTTTAAGAAGCAGGTTATAAAACTGTTGGGAGCCTGGTGAGGTGGTTTATAGATCATCTTAAGCAGTTTGGAGGATTTTTGTTTAAATAAAGCCTTGGGTCTTGAAGACAGGAGGCAGGAGTTTAGTAAAAAGCCATGCCGCCCCTGACTCTGACACCCTGAGTGGGTGGACTTGGAATGTGACCCTGCAGAGTGCGTGGACTTGGAGTGTGACCCTCCAGAGTGCCCCAGGTGCCCAGCAATGCCACACTTACATCCTGGCACTAATTTTTCACTGAAATATGATGTTCTGTACTTTATGTTCTAAAATACCTCCCCTCCTGCTAGTCTCCTTTGACTGTAAACCTTGGGTGCTGACACAGACTGCAAGGATGGCTCTTCATTCATGGGAGTGTCGCCATGGAAACATTGCTATGAGGAAACCAACACTATGGGGCACCTGCTGGTAGGTAGGCTGGCAGCTGCTCACAGGCCAGAACACAGCTGAACCATGGCATGAGCAGAAAAAGGCCTCTGACCCAGCAGTGGTTCAGATTCGCTGGCTGCTGTCACTCGAAAGGTGATAAAGAGCCTTCTCCTAATGACTTTCTTTTCATCTCTGACCTCAACACTCTTGGGTTATAGCCTTGTTGGTCACGGCCTATAATAGGGCCTAGCAGGGCAATGATACGGTGCTAAGTTAACCAGACACTTAAAGGAGTGCCTCCTTTTGATAGACGTAGGATGTTTCTAAATGAACTAGGAAGTGTAATTTTTATGGCTCAGAGACTATTCTGTGAGCCTGGGTTTTAAAGGAGATGTTGACATGTCAGTTCTAAAACCTGTGTCTTACTTCTTTCAGACCACTAAGGCCTTTCTTCCGACGATGCTAGAGATTAATCATGGACACATTGTGACGGTGGCGAGCTCCCTGGGACTGTTCAGCACTGCTGGAGTTGAGGTTTGTCCCCTCAAAAGCATTTTTCTCATTCATGCAATTTATTTTCAGTGAGCACATCACAAGAGGACCTGCTACCACACCTTCTTGTCAGCTAATGGTGCTTCCTTCAAACCCAGGACCAGCTCAGGAAGAGGACAGCACAGTCCTCACAGAGCCGTGTCCCTTAGCAGCCTTGCTGATGGTTAAGGCACAGGGTCAAAATGGGCCTGTGGAGTGAGGACAGATAAGTGAAGTCAAAGGCTTACATTCTGTTTTGCTCAACCTGCCAAAAGTGAGCTGCCTGCTGCTAGCTCATTAAGTGAGCTTCTGGCCGGTGGCAGGTGCTGTACACGGGTGTAGAACTGGGTTTCTTAACCCGTTCTTAACTGTCCACATTGTACAACATTGTTCTGTAGGACGTGGCTTACAGAAGCCTAGAAAATTGAAAACATCACTTCTTGCAAATATGTAAATATTTACATATCATCCGCTCATAAGTTCTAGTTCAAGTTCAGAAGATGTGGTCTTCTGATATTGTCATTTTGACTCAGATCAGAATAGCTTATATGCCCAGTTAGACTTGTCTTTGTTCTTCTTGCATTAATGTAAACAAACAGGTTTTTCAGTCTCCTCCTCTAAACAGAAGACCTGACTGTTCCAGGCACTTCAAAGGGAAGCTCCCTGCCTTTTTTTCACTCCAGTCTTTTAGCTGTCATAGAGCCCTTTTCAGTGACTTCCCCCAAAGAAATTCGATACTTGGTTGATGTGGCAAAAAGTATTCTTCTGTTTCTGTCGTTGCCTGGAAAATGTTGTTTCTGCTCGGGACCACATCAGATAGATATATGTCCTTTAGGACAGCTTCCTTCTTGTTGCTTCGTTACCTATAACCTTTTATGATAAACATCGAGCCGGACAGGACCAGGAAGCTGCAGGCTGATGGGAACCTGTGCAGAGACTCACCCTTTCTGTTCTCTCTCCTCTTGCTCAGGATTACTGCGCCAGTAAATTTGGAGTTGTGGGTTTTCACGAGTCTCTGAGCCACGAGCTAAAGGCTGCTGAAAAAGATGGAATTAAAACAACTTTGGTTTGCCCTTACCTTGTAGACACGGGCATGTTCAGAGGCTGCCGCATCAGGTCAGTGGGAACCCAGCTTCCTGATACAACAGTAACATCTGGACGATGTTTGGGGCTTGTCTTCAGTGAGCCAGCCTTGCTCTTGAACTGTCAGTAGACAGCCTTAGCCCAGTGTGGTGACACACATCTGGAATCACATAGCACTTTTCAGGGCAGGGGCAGGGGCAGGGGCAGAAAAATCGTCACAAGTTGGAAACCAGACTAGTCTACAAGGTTAGTTCTAGGCCAGTCAGGGCTACAAAGTGAGACCTAGCTAAAAGAGAGGAAGACAGCTAGCCGTAGGTTTCCAGTTCAGGTTTGTATGAAGCTGTGTAAGATCACAAGTGAGTGTTTGATGCCATACTGACTCAAACTTGCTGGGATTGCTCAGAATACCAGACAGAAGGGGCTTCTCTCCATCTTCAAGGAGGACCTACAAGTGTCCAGGAGTTCTCTTAGATGCTGCGTCTGTCCTCAGAGTCATTTGATTTCCCTACTATTAAGATGGCTGCAGGGGAGAAGTCCTTAATGTGACTTTAATCTGGGTATGAAACAATGTCACCCTCACAAAGGATTACCATGTCTTCTTAAGAAGACTAAATGTCATGCTCCAGATTTGAAAGCTTTTTTTTTTTCTAGAAAGTGTGTATAGCTAGATTCAACTTGATTAAGATTTACCAACAATGAAGTGGAATTCCCCTCACACTTGGGAAGGAGGCATATGGGAATCTAAATACCTTAACACTGGGTTTTACAAGCTCTCAATAGGATGAGCACAACTGTGACTCAGCAGGGACCCTTGTGAAGACTTGCTGACTTGAGATCTTTGCTTGGGTGAATTTGCAAGGCAAAGGACAATGATCAGGACTGCCCCTGTTTGTTGGGGACTGTTCTCTAGACTTAAGGAGCCCAACAAGGGATGAAGAATGGCTTGAGTCATTCCATTCTCCAACTGGCAGTAAGTCTAGACTGAGACATTAGCTCTAAGGCCTGGAATGTGGCTCAGAACTGGGGCATGTGCTAAGCATGTGCTTAGCATGTGCGAGGCCTGGGTTTAATTCTTAGCTCCAACAGGAAAATGAAGAGAGAAACAAAATTGAAATCTGGGTCTGCCTAGTATCCTTTGCAAATGCCGGTGTGCCCGTGGTGTGTTAGTTTGGTTCTGGGTAGGAACCTTTGCTGAGGTCCTGTTTTCCACTTAGCATAGTGGCAGGCCCAAGGCTGGAAGCTGTGAAGAGCAATGAGTAGTAAAAAGCATTCGATTCAGTGGATTAGAATGTGGTTCTTTACCTCAGAGACTGCTTGGAATACAATTTAACATCCTCCGACAGCCTTGTGAGATTGTGAGCTGTGGCTAGTCCTCAGCCAGCCTTGTGAGGTGTGGCTAGTCCTCAGCCAGCCTTGTGAGATTGTGAGGTGTGGCTAGTCCTCAGCCAGCCTTGTGAGGTGGGTCCCAGACAGTCTCATACTAGAAAAGGCTGCTTGGTTGCTTGTGTACTGCCTCAGCTACACCTAATACAGAAAGCTGGTCGCTTACTGGAGTTTAATGTTTGTGATAACAAGTACCTTTCCAGTCAAAGAAACAAAAAATCAGAATAATTTAAAGCTTATCTTATAAGGCATCTTAACAACCTGCTCTCATTTTATAGGCAAGCCAACTACTTTTGCTTCCTGTTCTAATTTGTTTACTAGATGATACAAATGGAGTTAGTTTATAGTAGGAAAATGTGAGGCAAAACAGAAATACCAAGAAAGAAACAAAGTGTTCCAAAACTCTTGTCCCTCAGTTAATGTCACAGTGTTTTGGAGTATTGTCAGTCTTCCATACTGTGTTAATTCTGAATTTCATCTTTGACTGTAAACTTCCAGGAAGGAAATTGAGCCTTTTTTGCCCCCTTTGAAACCTGACTACTGTGTGAAGCAGGCTATGAAAGCCATCCTCACTGACCAGCCCATGATCTGCACCCCCCGCCTCATGTACATCGTGACATTCATGAAGAGGTGAGTGAGGGCCCAGACCTGCCTGCCCCAGACCCGCATGAACGTGTGGCCTGCTGTTTGCTAACTGTTCTTTCCTTTGCAGCATCCTTCCTTTTGAAGCCGTCGTGTGCATGTATCGATTTCTAGGAGCGGACAAGTGTATGTATCCCTTTATTGCTCAAAGAAAACAAGCCACAAACAATAATGAAGCGAAAAATGGAATCTAACAGTGTTTTGTACGAAGTGCCGTTTCTATCAGGATAATTGGTCCGTGAACATCAGCAGTACTGACAGCCTGGATTCTAACCCCATGCCGATTCTTTTTTTTTTTTTCTAATCAACTTTTTAAAAAATAATAAAGTGCAAATTAACTGACTAGTGTGCTTGAAAACTGTGAGCTTGGGTTTTTGCCAGTGGGGTCATTTTTAGACAGGACCCTAAAAATAAGTCCAATATTTAGACAAACACTATGTGACATCATTATTTTTTTAATGAACAGAAAGTCTAGAATGATGACTACAGTGTATTTCATGTGTATTAGTCTTCGGGGTCCCCACAGAATCGATTCATTCATTACCGTGGAAGCCCAGCCAGCTGGCACCTTATACATTCAAGGACTGACAGTGTCGTGTTCCGTTGTGTTCTCCGTTCCTCTCCTGTAAGCCTGGGTGGTTTGCTCATGGTATCTGTGGACTTTTTGATATAAGTTTGAGATCAGCACAGTCTGAGCATCACAGTGAAGGCCATGGGTCTCTTTGTTAAACTTAGAGTGACTAAATATTGAGTGATTTTAAAATTCAGTCTCTGAAATACTAAATTAACTGTTTAGAGAGCTTATTAACCCAAACAGTTGTACATTTTCTACCTGTGAATATTGCTGCATATAGAAAGTGCCCTTTCCTCACGGAGCTGCAAACTCATGTTTAGGGGAGACGGGGGACCTTGTCTACTGGACACAACAGCTCTACAAAGATAATGGGAATTTCCGCATTAAAAAGTCCCCGTATGTGTGCCAACTTTGCTTAGGGTGGGGAGTGAATCTTGTATGGAATGTTGTGGACTGGTGGAAAGATTTCTTTGAAAGGTTTATTCACACTGTAGGACAGCAAATGACATTTTTACAGTATTTTTTTGTAAAGCAAACTATTTTGTGCCTTGAATTTGGTATATGTGTATTAGTGAAACATTGTAAAAGTGAATTTCTACCTCTGTATCTATGTGTGTACCATCCTCTTGTACATTACTATGAACTATTATGTGATTGCTTCTGTTCGTTCGTTCTAGGATGTCTTGTTTAAATAGTGACCAATGTTTAAGGCTGTTAAAATAAGCCAACCTTTACTAATCGGGAAGTTTTCTAAAGAACTGATTAAATACTCACATAACTGACTGTGTGGTTATTAGCTATCGACCACATTGTAAGGAAAAGCATTGTGAAGTTTTCCCCTGCCTATCTTACCCTGCTTACTCAAAGAAAAGTATTTGAATGGGCGGCTCCACTTGGGTGGGTTGTGCATACTCCAGTCTCAGTCTCACCGTCTGCCTACAGTAGGTACTTCACCAAGAGCTCATTTAGAAATGGGAAGAAAGAACAACCCCATTGCCTGTATTAGTGTGCTGTGTCTCTGTTACCCCATTGTCTGTATTAGTGTGGGTGTCTCTGTTA
>JADRCH010000109.1:1715653-1762733 GCA_019843965.1 Rhynchomys soricoides | reverse complement strand
TCTGTTACCCCATTGCCTGTATTAGTGTGCTGTGTCTCTGTTACTCCATTGTCTGTATTAGTATGGTATCTCTGTACAGGGATCCCGTATTCTGGAAGGAGCCTGGCTCACTGCTGATCTTTATTGTGCATGTGGACTTCTCATTAGGAATGACAGCCAACCATGCCTTGAGGCAGTGTAACACTAAATTTACCAACTGCCGCTTGAATTTCAATTAAGGTTTCAGTAAGCACTTGAAGTAGTGTTCTAACAATGTTGGGAGGGACAGCTATTTCTAAGTTACCTAGGTCTTTTCCCACTTAGGCTAGGATATACAAAACCATCCTGGAGAACTCTGTTAATTTAATAGCCTGTTTCATCAGCCTTAAAGCCAACAAGAATCCCCATTACATTTAATTTTGTTCTCATGTGTTGGAGTCTAATCTGTTTCTGTTTTTGTTTGGTTTGGCCCTTATAAAGTGGTCCATCTCCAAGTTCAATAAACCTAATTTGTTTAACTTTTTTGTCTCTCATTTCCATGTCCCATCCTAGTTTAATTACTTCTGGGCTCACTTGAATTGTCTACCTGTCTTTCCCAAGAGTCATTACAGTTGGGAAGGGATATGCTGAGGCAGCTTAGGAAGTGCTGTTTGTCTTTACCTAGCACCGTATTCAAGTAGTGCCTGGTGTGCATTTGTGCGGCTCTGTTGTACTTCCTCAGCGTGGAATCGCTTCGACTCAAGCCTCCATCCTTGCATGGACCACTGTGGTCATTGCAAGGCTCTTTCTCTGACTGGCTGATCGATAGTCTGTACCCAGGCCCCACCCAGCCCTCATTCCCCTCCCACCCTCCCCAGCTTGCACTTTAACAGTAATCTGCCTCTTGGCTTCTCTTTTTGGCTGGTTCATGTGAGTGCTCAGGGACACAGGGCTCAAGGCTGACCCCTGAGGAGTCCCACTTCTGTCCCTAACCAGCACTGGCCTTGTCTTTTCTAATTTTCAACCAGTTTAATGATAATCCTATTGAGTAGGACTTAGAAGTTTCAGAGCTGACAAAGATAAATTTCAGCTATTGTCATTCCCTTGATCTACTGGGTCTGCTGCTCTGTCACATAAGATTAGCTTGACATGACTGAACTCCATAAAGCCAGGCTGTGTGTGTGTGTGTGTGAGAGAGAGAGAGAGAGAGAGAGAGAGAGAGAGAGAGAGAGAGTATCCTGTTTCTTTGAAAAGCTAGTTTTTCCCAAGTTGAAAAAAGTGACATGCCTTTTTCAAAGATTGTTTTCCAACTAACAGAAATTATAATAAATTGATGTGCTGACCTGTGGCAAGGTCTGGGAATGCAGGTTCTTTCTATGCCAGAGGCATTGCCTATACTGCACCTGCTTACAGAGATGAGTGTGGAAAATCAAAGCTAGAAGGGCTGGAAGTGGCCAGGACTCAGAGACCACATGTATCCACAGAGCAGATACACCAGCCATCCACACCAGGATGCACATGGTTTGTAGTTAATTTCAATGTCACTACCTTTGTTTACACCCTTGTTTACGTATGAAGCCTCAGACTCTAGTGAGATCTCAGCAAGATGGGAAGAGGGGACATGGCCCCTGACAGAGGGTTGGCTGGCATCCCAGGGAAGTCCCAGAAATTAAATTATATTCCTTGTGGCCAAAGCAGAACATAGGGGAAAGTGGCCCCTACTCTTTAAGGAGATTCCATCTTGAAGATAGCCAGCATTCTGGATGAGAACCAGCTCCTTTTGATACGGGAAGAAAGCAAAATAATCTAACTGATGGGATCCACCAGAATTCTGTGGATTCCTGAGACACTGGAAGGAAGAAGCCACTGGGCAGCTGCTACTAATAGCCAGGTTGATATAGCCAGCCACTGTAAGGCAGGGGGCAATGAGGATGGAGCCCTTGGGCAGAACTACACAGATTCAATTTGCCAGTTCTCGGGACTGAAGAGCAGTGTGCTACCCACGAGGAATCAGCACATCTTCAGTTGAATAAAAACAGACTCCACACAGCTTTAGCAAAGTTACGTTGAGGTGGGCCAGACAATGTAGGCCTTTAACCTCAGCTACATAGAAGAGAGGCTAAGGCAGGAGGAGCAAAAACATTCAACACTGTCTGGGCTACAGAGTGAGTTCAAAGCCATTCTGTGCAGCTTAGTAAGATCATGTCTCCAAAGAAACTGGTTGGGACATGGCTCCGTGGTAGAGCAGCCCTTAGCATACACACAGCTTTGGGTTCAGGCCCCAGTACTGGGAGGAGTGGAGGGGCAGCATTCTTGGTGTGGCGTGATCTTCACTGACCTGTAGCTGGACATGGACCCCTGCCCTCTGGAAGAAGTTTGGCACTGTGATTCTAGACTCAGAAGCTGTGAAATAGTCAGACCCAGGTGGGGGAAGGGCATGACAGATACAAGTGGGGCTATAAGACAGTAAGAAGGGACTCGGGGACACAGCTTGGACACAGCTGAGGTAGCCTCAGCAGGTCATAAAAGCTGACAGATTGCCATTCAGAAGGATTTCCTCTCCCAAGGTGAAACCCAACTAGAAACAATGCCCTCCTGCCTGACTCTGGCCTGAGTCACACTGCAAAAACTTTAGTTTATCCTAAGAAAAAGAGTCTGTGTGGTCAGCCCTGGGGCAGGGGCCCACGAGGTTAACAGATAGCACATGGTGTTTAATCTTCCACTAGGGTTTCTAGTAACTCACTCCATTGCTAAAAGAGCAAAGGACATTGTCTTGCTAAGCAAAACCTGGAAGCTGTTGTTCTCTGGCAGTTTTGCTTGCTTGGCCTCAGAAGCAAGAACTGCTTAAATGTGCAGGCAATGTTTCATGAGAACCCTGGGGAAAACAAAATACATTTCAGGAGTCATCAAATGGATACATGGTAGCTAAAATGCATTCTCTTTGTGTGACAAAACATGAAATGGGACCAGCTTCTATCAATCTGTTCACAGCAATGAGTTCCTATCTGATCCTTGAAGCTTTAAACTCACTAGAGGCCAAGACCTGCTGAAGCCAGGACCCAGATCAAGATGGATGTGCCTGCCCTCCAGACAATGCCTAGGCAGAGTTTGAGGCCTCAGTTCAGCTCCTACATACTCTTAATTCTTCCTGGGTTTACAGTTATTTAGAGATGGCAAACATTTCATGACTTGTCTCTCTGAAGATGCTGAAAGATACATGACCCCTCCTTCCAGAAAGCCTTTCTTCCCAGGTTATTCCTCGTTTATCTTACTCCGTTTCCATAGAGAGCTTAACATAATGCCTTCCAGGAAGGAGCTCCTAACAACCTTTTTAGCTGTGGCTGTTGAAATCTTTGTTACCATGAGCCAAAAGCTAGAGTCTTGATTAGCAAGAAAAACAAAGCATCATCAGCCCAGATTCGAAGCTTGAGGTTTTGCTGTCAAGGTGATTGAAACCATGCTGCTGGGAGAGATGTATGTGCCTAGCGGCCAAGAAAAATGCCCCCTTCCCTTGCCCATGCATCCTGGGTGGTCCACCTAGGCTCCACCACAGGCCTCCCATTCCCCTAGGGAAGAGCCTGGAGCCTAGCTCCTTCATCCCAGCCCTTCCTGTGAGCCTGCACTTTTTAGCCCATCCATCTCATCCAGGACCTGAGTAGCCCAGGTGGCTACTGAGTGGGTGGTTGTCCTGGCCCAACATGGACATGTTACGTGTGTCAGCTGCACAGCATCCTACAGAGTTGCTGTGCAGAAACAAACTGAAACATGTCCTCCGAAAAGATGAAGTTCTAGAAATTACCAAATGAAGAAGTAGGGCATCTTCAAATGGAACCAAGATGAGACCATATTAGATCAGGGTGGCCCTAAATTCAGTCATTGGTGTCCTTACCAAAAGGAACTTGGAGGGTGAGGGATGTGGTCCAATGGTGCTTGCCCGGTATGTACGAAAACCATGGGTACTGTTCCTAGCACAGCATGAAATGGGACTTGCTACAAACCTATGGTGGAGGCAGGAGGATCAGAAATTCAAGACCAACCTCTACTACATAGTGAGTTCAAGGCCAGCCTGGAGCATATGGGACAGGTAGGTTGTAGGGAGACGTAGGGAGAAATGACACAGAGGCAGAGACAGTGACACTTACTTTTACACCAAGTACCAGGGCTTAGGGAAGCGTGTGTAGGACTCTCCCTTTGCATAAAGAGCCGACCCCACTGAAACCTTGATTTCAGGTGGCCAGCCTCTAGGCTTGTGAAAGGGCGGATTCGGGTAGATTTCTTTTACAGTGCTGGGAATGGAACTCAGGACATCCCATGTGGACTCCTCTCATTCTAAGCCACTCAGATCGAAATACTTCCATTGCAGACTCAATAACCTTAGTATCTACTGTCAGTCTGAATTCAAATCCTACTTTGCCTGTCCCTGACCAAATGGTCTGGGCCTTTGTCTTAATGTTCTTCTGCCTCAGTTCCTTCTGGTACAAAATGGGAATAAGAGCAGGCCCTATATCGAGAGGCTGTTGAGGGTTAGAACAGGGTGCACAGAATGGATGCAAATGTGGTCTCCCGCACCTTGGATGCTTTTCCTTATTTCTTACAGGTTTCTCTGTGTAACCCTGTCTGTCCCAGAATTCCCTCTGTAAGATCAGGCAGGCCTGGAACTCAGAGATCTGTCTGCCTCTGCCTCCCAAGTTCTGGGACTAAAGGCATGGGCTACCTGCCAGCATGCATTTTTCTTTACTTCTTTTTTTTTTTTTTTTTTTTTTAAGACAGGGTCTCATTATGTAGACCAGGCTGGCCTCAGACTGACAAAGATCACCTGCTTCTGCCTCCCAAATGCTGAGACTAAATGTGCACCATGCCTATCCTTTCTATATACTTTCAATGGATTGAGCTGGTTGAGACATATATATGACTCTACCCTTACTGTGGGGGTTTGAAAATGCTTGGCCCAGGGAGTGGCACTATAAAGAGGTGTGGCCTGGCTGGAGTAGGTGTGTCACTGTGGGTGTGGGCTCTGAGACCCTCCTCCTGTCTGCCTTGTGATAAACACGTAGAACTCTCAGCCCCTCCAGCGCCACGTCTGCCTGCCTGCTGCCTCGATTCATGGCATGATGATAATGGACTGAACCTCTGAACCTGTAAGTCAGCCACAATTAAATATCTTCCTTTATAAGAGTTGCCTCAGTCATAAATGTCTCTTCACAGCAAACCCCAAGACACTTACTCAGCTTCGTAACTACAAAAGAGCAACTGCACATGTTTATCTTCACAGCAAGTAGGGCAGTGGCAGTAGTCACATCCAAGTCCCTGTTTCTAGTACAGTTGTTTTCCATGACCTTTGCCTTGTCTCTATATTATCTGGGTGCTGTACAATTCAGCTCAATTTCTGACTCTCCCCAGAAATAGCACAGATGCCACCGTAAGCAGTTCAGCTCCAAAATACTGCCCCTACTTCAAATACTAGCTGGAAAAGGGGTCCCCAGGCTACCCATCTATAAGATTACAAATTCAGGAAGCTCCCATAACCCCACTCAAGATTGAGAATTCCCTAGAATGACACAGAACTCTGGAAAACACTGTGGTGTTTCTGGTCTGTAGTGGAAAAACACAGATGAACAGCCAGAGACCCATACATAGTCAGGGGTATGGGTGGGGTGCAGGACTCCACAACTCCCCATGAGACCCAGTGTGCTCAGGAATCTTTCTGTTCAAGGCGTTCTTTGGGCTATTGGTTTTTGTTACGTTCGGTGTAGCCTTTTGAGACAGGCATAGCTGTTATTCTTGTAACCTAAGGGTAGCCTGACACTTGCTATGCAGTCCAGGCTGGCCCTGACCTTCTGGTCCTCAGGCCTCCACCTCCAGAGTGGTAGGATGATAAGCCTTCATCATCAGAGCAAGAGGTTTTGAACAGCTGGGCAGTGTGGGGCCCTTCTTGACTCCTAGCCACTGAGGAGGCAAAGGCAGGGGGATCTCTGTGAATCTGAGGCCAGTCCAGTTTATATAGCAAGTTCCAAGTTTATATAGACAGTCAAGACTACATGGAGAGAGACTGTATCAAATCAATCAGTCAATAAAATAAAGCTGTTCTATCCAGGCTTCTGTTATGAAGGTGTGTTGAATCAAATCATTGGCCACTGCAGGGTGTATTCCATTTTTTCTCTCTCCCCAGAGTTAAAATTCCCTTCACCCCTAAGAGAAACCTCCAAACTTTGTTAGGTGCCTAATCTCCATTAGCACAACCTCGGATGTGATTGAAGGAGGTGTCTTACACATAAAAGGAAAAGCTCTTACTACATCAGAAGTTCTGAGTCCTTGGAGCTCTGTGCTGGGAATGGATGACAAAGACCAAATACAAATAGGGTGACACAGAATCGTGTATGTGTGTGTGCACACACAACACGGCACGCAAGTCCAATGTGTTTTATTATGTACTCTGGATAGTGTGCTGGTATCAATTACTGTAATTAAGGGTTTGGCCTCTCTTTCGTTTATCTTGGGGGGCTTGATCCTAGCACTACACAGAGTCAAAGACACAGGAGATGTTCCTTAAACATTGGCCTGGGCTCCTTTATGGGATTCAGATACCTATAGTTCATGATCTAGAAATCGGATTGTGTCGACACCCGCCTCAAAGGGACTTCCCACATCTTCTGCTTATGAACCCCCTTGTTTTTGTCTGCTCTGTTGCTTCCAAGGAGCTGCTAGAAGAAAGAAGTTAGAGGCATACAGGCTTCGGAGACCTTGGCTCTTAAGTCTATCTTGGACGCAGAGTTACAGAAAGCTAGACAAGTTAGTGAAGCCTTTCCAAGGTCAGTCAGACTCAGATCAAGCAGGGAGAGCCTCCCCAAGCCCTCATGATACCTGGCATTTCAAAGAATAAAACAGAAATTAGGCAGAGTTTTAAACTGAGGCAGGCAGAGAGGAACCTATCAGCACTACTCTCCTCTGGAAAGGACAATGAGAGGCTTGTCTCTGAAGGGAAAACAGAATGGAAGCCTAGGTTGTCTGCAGCACACTGCTCCATTTCCTCCCTGCTCTCTCTGCCTTCCGTGCCGGCTGGGCATTGTCAGATTTTCTGAGACAGAAAGCAGGATGCTGAGGGTCTTGGAAAAGCCCCCAGAACAGCTTTCCTCCTGAGGACTCAAGCCCAAGTCACTGCCCTTGCATTCCTGGAGGCCAGAGAGCCAGAAAACACACAACGTGGCCAGGGAGTGAAGAAATGAACATGGCTGTCAGGGAAAGAGCTGGCGGAGCAAAAGCTGCAGCCCAGGGGAGATTCCGTAACCACAGTTCCTCAGGCTGCTCAACTTCCTGTCCTCCGGTGCCTGGATTTCGTCTCTGGAGACCTTCCCTGGCCAGCTGAAAACCCAGGAACCATGTTCCTTACCTGCAGCACACAAAGCAGGAGAGCAGGGGTTGCAAAGCCTTAGAGCAGAACTTTGGGGAACAATTTTCTTGCAAGCCCCAGAGGATTTATTTCAGAGAGCTACAGAGAAAATAAATTTGATTGAGACCTTTCTGTTTATCCTCCACAGGGAGGGACAGTTTGAAATGACTTATCTTAGAAAGGAAGAAGTATTTCATGGATTAAGGAGACACTAAGTGACTTGGGAGCTAGGTGAGGTGTCAACTAACAAGGACAAAATTCTGGAGCAGAGCCTGCCTGTAAGCCTACTATGTCCCTGCCTGTTGACCTACTAGGTGCTCCTTGGCTGCAAAGGTTTGCAGGCCCAGGTGGATCTGCAGTCAGCCTTAGTGATTCTAGCATTTTCTTTTTGTTCTTTGTTTTACACCTCTAAAACCTGTAGTGAGAAAAAACCCACAGAAATATTATGGAAATGTTTTTCTTTTAATCTCAGGTATGGGTTGTGGGACTTCTTCAGATTGTCCACAGCAGATGATTATGATTTGCCTGGTGTTCTAGCAGGGGTGTGGTTTTGCCAGCCGAGGTTTCCATGAATGTACGGTTTGAATTCTGGGGAGTTTTCATAGGGGACATAAATCGGGACCCGGTTGGCAGGGCAGGTGGTTGGTCGGTTGCTGTTGACTGAGGTTTGCTGAGTAGTCATGCTCAGAGAGCAACAACAACGAGAAGAAAGTACGAGAAGAAAGTACGCGTCTCCCCATCCCCTGAGCCCAGAAACCCGGCCCAGCCTGCTCTGGAGAAGCCAAGAACTTGGGGGCCAGCAAGAGCATCTTAGCACTGACATCAGATGGGCTTTTAAAGCAAACTTAGCAGCTGTTCACTTTCCTTGCACTCACCTGTGTGATGCACCCTCCTGGAAACCAAAAAGGGGAAGGAAAAGAAATAAGGTGTCTTGATGGTGAAGACCAAACTGGCCCTGAGGAGCCCAGTGACCCTAATCAACGGGAAGCAGCCTGGTGATGAGCCGCTCCCTTTCCTCTCTATCCTTTTTCTCTCCCCTATCATCTAGTGTAAGGGGGTTGAAAGGTTAGAAAAATGGTGAAGAAGGATGGAAGAAAAAAGAAATCACAAAGTAGCAAACGCCAGGTTAAAAAATCATCCTCCTGGAAAGAGAGAAATGAAAAGGGGTGGGGAGAGGAGGGGGAAAGGGGGAAGAGGAGGGGAGGACAGGGAGGAGGAGGAGGAGAAGGAGAAGGAGAAAGAGGAGGAGGAGGAGGAGAAGGAGGAGGAAAAAGAGGAGGAGAGGGAGGAGGAGGAGAAGGAGGAGGAGGAGGAGGAGGAGAAGGAGAAAGAGGAGGAGGAGAAGGAGAAGGAGAAGGAGAAAGAGGAGGAGGAGGAGGAGGAGGAGAAGGAGAAGGAGAAGGAAGAAGACGTCTATAATTTGAACTTCAAGTGAAACCTCCTCGAGAGGCCCACTCCAATCATAAAATAGCGATGGAAAGACTAAAATGCCCACCATGTTGGCAGGAATGGAAGATAGGATAGCCTTTTAAATTTACAAATGAGCCAGGCATGGTGGTATATAATCCCAGTATTTGGAACACAGAAGCAGAGGGATCTTGAGATCAAGACTAGCCTGAACTATATAGGGAAATGTGGTCTCAAAAAAACACAAAAATAAAATAAAACCAGAATTTCCATGTGAACCAACAATTCTACTTCTGTGTATATGCCCCCCTCAAAATTGAAAGTCATCTCAATGTGTACACTCGTGTTTTTTTTATTTAATTTATTTATTTATTTATTTATTTGTAACAGGTCGTATATAACTCCCCAATTTGAAAGCAACCCAAACAAAGCCCAAGAGACACACTCAGGAATGTTATTCAACCCAAAAGGGTAAAGAAAGAAAAGCTGGGCCCTGCCAGAGATACATCTTCCTTCTCGTCCACAACACGGCTGGGGCAGAGCTGGTGCTCCAGACCTCTTACCACACCCAGAGACAGCTTGACTCCCAGGAGCTCCCACACAACCAGGCTCACAGGATCACAGGAGAGACAGGATCCTGTCAGAGACAGCAAGACCAGTTAACACCTGAGATAAACAGACGGTAAGAGACAAGCACAAGAACATATACAACAGAAACCAGTGCCATATGGTATCATCAGAACCTAGCTCTCCCACAACAGCAAGCCTTGGATACCCTAACACACCTGAAAAGCAAGACTCTGACCTAAAATTCCATCTCATGAAGATGATAGAAGACCTTAAGGTGGACATAAATAACTCCCTTAAAGAACAAAGGAGAACACAGGTAAACAAGTAGAAGCCGTTAAAAAGAAAACACATAAATCCAGGAAAAGACAATCAAACAGGTGAAGGAGTTGAACAAAACCTTTCAGGATGTAAAAATGGAAATAGAAACAATAAAGAAAGCATAAAGGAAGGCAACTCTGGAGATGGAAAACCTAGGAAAGAGATCAGGAATTACAGATGCAAGCATCACCAACAGAATACAAGAGACAGGAGAGAGAATCTCAGGCATAGAAGACATTGACACAACAGTCAAAGAAAATACAAAAAGCAAAAGGCTCCTAACTCAAAACATCCAAGAAATCCAGGACAAAATGAAAAGACCAAACCTAAGAATAATAGGTGTAGAAGAGAGTAAAGATTCCAAATTCAAAGGGCCAGAAAACATCTTCAACAAAGTCATAAAAGAAAACTTGCCTGACCTAAAGAAAAAGATGCTCATAAACATACAAGAAGCCTACAGAACACCAAATAGATTGAACCAGAAAAGAAATTCCTCCTGTCACATAATAATCAAAACACCAAATGCACAGAACAAAGAAAGAGTATTAAAAGCAGCAAGGGAAAAAGGCCAAGTAACATATAAAGGTGGACCTATCAGAATTACACCAGACTTCTCAATCAGATCTTGGACAGATGTCATACAGGCCCTAAGAAAACAAAAACGCCAGCCCAGGCTACTCTACCCAGCAAAACTCTCATGACAAAACCAAATTTAAACACTATCTTTCCACTAATCCATCCCTATAGAGTATAATAGAAGGAAAACTCCAACACAAGGAGGGAAACTACACCCTAGAAAAAGCAGGAAGCTACTCTTCTCACAACAAACCCAAAAGAAAAGAACTACACAAATACTATACTTCCACTAACAACAAAAATAATAGGGATAATCATTGGTCTTTAGTATCTCTCAACATCAATGGGTTCAATTCCCCAATCAAAAGATATAGGCTAACATACTGAATATGTAAACAGGACCGAGCATTTTATTGCATACAGGAAACATACATCAGTGACAAAGACAGACACTACCTCAGACTAAAAGGCTAGAAAAAAATTTTCCAAGTAAATGGTCCCAAGAAACAAGCTGGAGTAACCACTCTACTATCCAATAAAATAGACTTTCAACCAAAAGTTATCAAGAGAGATGGAGAAGGACATTTCATACTCGTCAGAGGAAAAAATCTACCAAGATGAACTCTCAATTCTGAACATCTATGCTCCAAATGCAAGGGCACCCACATTTGTAAAAGAAATTGTACTAAAGTTTAAAACACACATTGAAACTCACACAATAATAGTGAGAGACTTCAACACCCCACTTTCACCAATGGACAGATCATGGAAACAAAAACTAAACAGAGACACAGTGAAACTAACAGAAGATATGAATCAAATTAACAGGTATCTACAGAATATTTCACCCTAAAACAAAAGAATATACCTTCTTCTCATCACCTCATGGTACCTTCTCCAACAGGCCTCAGCACATACAAAAAGATTAAAATAATCCCATGCATACTGTCAGATCACCACGGACTAAGGCTTCAATAACAACAGAAAGCCAACATACTCATAGAAACTGAATAACTCTCTACTCAGTGGTAACTTGGTCAGGGAAGAAATAAAGACTTTCTAGAATTTAATGAAAAAGAAGGTGCAACCCAAATACCCAAATTTATGGAACACAATGAAAGCACTGCTAAGAGGAAAATTCATAGCACTGAGTACCTTCATAAAGAAATTGGAGAGAGCATACACTAACAGCTTAACAGCTCACCTGAAAGTTCTATAACAAAAATAAGCAAACACATGCATGAGGAGGAGAAGGCAGGAAATAATCAAAATCAGAGCTGAAATCAACCAAGTAGAAACAAAGAGAACTATACAAAGAATTTACAAAACTAAGAGCTGGTTCTTTCAGAAAATCAACAAGATAGATAAACTAACCAAACTAACTAAAGGGCACAAAGAAAGTATCCAAATTAACAAAAATCAGAAATGAAAAGGAAGACATAACAACAGAAACTGAAGAAATTAAAAAAAATCATCAGATTCTACTACAAAAACCTATACTCAACAAAAATGGAAAATCTAGATGAAATGAGTGATTTCCTAGACAGATACCAGTTACCAAAGTTAAATGAGGACCAGATAAACTATTGAAAAAGTTCCATAACCCCTAAGGAAATAGAGTAAGTCATTAAAAGTCTCCCAACCAAAAAATCTCAGGGCCAGATGGTTTTAGTGTAGAATTCTATGAAACCTTCAAAGAAGATCCAATACCAATAGTTCTCAAAGCATTCCACAAAATAGAAACAGAAGGAATACCACATAATTCATCCTATGAGGCCACAGTTACACTGATACCTAAACCTTACAAAGACCCAACAAAGAAAAAGAACTTCAGTCCAATTTCCCTTATGAATATCGATGCAAAAATACTCAATAAAATTCTCACAAACCAAATCCAAGAACACAACAAAATGATCATTCACCATGATCAAGTAGGCTTCATCCCAGGGATCCAGGATGGTTCAATACATAGAAATCCATCAATGTAATCCACTATATAAATACACTCAAAGAAAAAAATCATATGATCATCTCATTAGATGCTGAAAAAGCCTTTGGCAAAATATAACATGCCTTCATGTTAGGAATTCAAGGCCCCATACCTAAACATAACAAAAGCAATATACAGCAAACCAACAGCCAACATCAAATTAAATGGAGAGAAACTTGAAGCAATCCCCTTAAAAGCAGGGACAAGACGAGGCTGACCACTTTCTCCTTATTTATTCAATATAGTACTCAAAATTCTAGCTACAATGATTAGACAACAAAAGGAGGTCAAAGGGATACAAACCAGAAAGGAAGAAGGCAAGGTGTCACTACTTGCAGCTGATATGCTAGCATACATAAGCAACCCCAAAAATTCTACAGGAGAACTCCTAAGGCAGATAAACAACTTCAACAAAGTGGCTGGATATAAAATTAAGTCAAATAAATCAGTAGCTTTTCTCTACACAAAGAATGAAAGCACTGAGAAAGAAATTAAGGAAACAACACAATAGTCACAAACAATATAAAGTATCTTGGTGTGACTCTAACTAAACAAGTGAAAGATCTGTATGACAAGAACTTCAAGTCCTTGAAGAAAGAAATTGAAGAAGACCTCAGAAAATGGAAAGATCTCCCATGCTCATGGGTCAGCAGGATTAACATAGTAAAAATAGCCATCTTACCAAATAATTACTAAAGCAATCTACAGATTCAATGCAATCCCTATCAAAATTCCAACTCAATTCTTCACAGAGATTGAAAGAGCAATTTTCAAATTCATCTGGAATAACAAAAACCCCAGGATAGCGAAAACAATTCTCAATAATAAAAGAATTTCTGGGGAAATCACCATCCCTGACATCAAGCTGTACTACAGAGCAAAAGTGAAAAAAAAAAACCCTGCATTTTATTGCTACAGAGACAGACAGGTAGATCAGTGGACTAGAGCTGAAGACCCAGAAATGAACCCACACACCTCCAGTCACTTAATCTTTGACAAAGAAGCCAAAACCAAACAGTGGAAAACAGGACAGCATTTTCAACAAATTGTGCTGATCTAACTGGCAATCTGCAAGTAGAAGAGTGCAAATTGATCCATTTTTATCTCCTTGTACAAAGCTCAAGTCCAAGCGGATCAAGGACCTTCACATAAAACCAGATATGTTGAATCTAATAGAAATGGGAAAGAGCCTCAAATACCTGGGCGCAGGGGACATTTTCCTGAACAGAACACCAATGGCTTATGCTCTAAGATCAACAATCGGCAAATAGGACCTCATGAAACTGAAAAGCTTCTGTAAGGCAAAGGACACTGTCAATAAGACAAAACGGCAACCAACAGATTGAGAAAAGGTCTTTACCAACCCTACATCTGATAGAGGGCTAGTATCCAAAATATACAAGAAACTCAAGAAGTTAGACTCCAGAAAACTAAATATCCCAATTAAAAAATAGAGTACAGAAGTAAACAAAGAGTTCTCAACTGAGGAATCTTGAATGGCTGAGAAGCACCTAAAAAAATGTTCAATATTCTTAGTCATCAGAAAAATGCAAATCAAAATGACCCTGAGATTCCACCTCACACCAGTCAGAATGGCTAAGATCAAAACCTCAGGTGACAACAGATGCTGGAGACAATGTGGAGAAATAGGAACACTCCTCCATTGATGATGGGACTGCAAGCTGGTACAACCACTTTGGAAATAAGTCTGGTGGTTCCTCAGAAAATTGTAAATAGCTCTACCAGAAGATGCAGCTATTCCACTCCTGGGCATATACCCAGAAGATGCTCCAACATGCTTCACTATGTTCACATCAGCCAATAATAGCCAGAAGCTGGAAACAACCCAGATGCCCCTCAACAGAGGAATGGATACAATGTGGTCAATTACACAATGGAATACTACTCAGCTCTTAAAAACAATGACTTCATGAAATTTGCAGGCAAATGGATGGAACTTGAAAATATCATTCTGAGTGAGGTAACCCAGACCCAAAAGGACACCCATGGTATGCGCTCACTGATAAGTGGATATTAGCCTGAAAGTACCCACAATATAACTCACAGACCATATGACGCTTAAAAGCCCACTTAGAAGAGGAAACAAAATAATCATGGGAGTCAGAAGGAGGGAGGGACCTGGTTGGTGAGGGGAGGAGGAGGAAAAAGAGGAGACAGGACCAGGTATAGGAAGAGACAGGAGAGAAGTCCAGAGGGCCAGGAGAATGAATAGAAAAAAATTAGCAGGGATGGGGGAACTTGAGGAAACACTAGAAAGCCCCAGACAGCAGAGATGTGAGAGGCTCCCAAAACACGATGGGGATGACATTAGCCAAAATACCCAACAGTGGGGAGATAGAACTTGAAGAGACCACTTCCAGTAGATAAATGTGACCCACCCATCTCAAATTTTTAAACTCAGAATTGCTCCTATCTAAAGGAAATGCAGGGACAAAAATGGAGCAGAGTCTGAAGAAAAGACCATCCAGAGACTGCCCCCCCCCCCCCCCCCCCCCCCCGTGCGCTCCATACCATCAGCAGGCACCAAACCCAGACACTATTGCTCAAGAAGTGCTTGCAGAGAGGAGCCTGGCATGGCTGTCCTCTGAGAGGCTCTGCCAGCACCTGACTAAAACAGATGCAGACACTCACAGCCAACCATTGGACTGATCACAGGGTCCCCAATGGAGGAGTTAGAAAAAGGACTGAAGGAGCTGAAAGGGTTTGCAACCCCATAGGAAGAACAACAATATCAACCAATCAGACCCCTTAGAGTTCCCAGGGACTAAACCACCAACCAAAGAGTACACATGGATCGACCCATGACTCCAGCTTCATATGTAGCAGAGGACTGTCTCATCTGGCATCAATGGGAGGGGAGACACTTGCTCCTGTGGAGTCTTGTTGCCCCCAGAGAAGGGGGATGTTAGGGGGTGAGGCAGGAGTGGGTGGGTAAGTGGGGGAGCGCCCTCTTAGAGGCAAAGGGGTGGGGTAGGGTGGGGGTTCATGGAAGAGAGACCAGGAAGAGGGATAATATTTTAAATGTAAACAAATAAAATGAGGGGTGGGGGGAGGCAGGCTGGAGAGATGGCGCAGTTGGTAAAGTTTACCACAAAAGCATGAGTTTGTATCCCCAGCAACCTTTTGAAAGGCCAGTCAGCTCAAAAAGTCAGGTACTGCCTCTTGTGTCTCTGTGGTGTAGTCGAGAAGATCTCTGGGCTTTGCTGGCCAGCTGTCCTTGACAAATCTGTGAGTTTCAGGTTCCATAAGAGACCCTGTTTCAAAAAATAAGTGGTGAAGAATGATTGAGGAAGACATCTGACACTGACCTCAGGCTTCACAGATGCACACAAATCACATGCACAGGTGCACACGAATCACACACACACACACACACATGCATACAAATACACCACACATGCACACACATACTCAAGCATGTATGCATACAGAAGGAAGTTAGTTATTCAGGCATCCTTAATGTATATTTGTGGTCCCAACTATTTAGGAGACTGAGGCAAGAGAATCCCTTGAGTTCCATAGTCTGAAGGCAGCCTGGGCAACATGATGATAAGACCTTATCTCACAGTCCTTCTCCTCTTCCTCCCCCTCCTCCTCCTCCTCCTCCTCATCCATACTTTGACATGAATGAACCTTGAAGGTCTTTGTGGACTGCATCAAATCGATCAGTCACAAAAAGTTCTAATGACTTCATGATTTCATTTATATGAAACATGTTTTTGCAACCATTGAGGTAGAATAAGGGTCGTGAGAGCTGGTGGAGAGAGTACAAGCTATCTAATGGGTACAATACTCCAGTGTGGAAGGTGGAGAATCACTGGGTCCATAGTGACATGTATTTTAAGTTGTTAAGACGGTAAATGCTACCAAGGTGATAAAATGTGAATTTGATTATATCTTTGTTCATTCACTCATTCATTCCTTCTTTCTTTTTCTTAGAGACTCAGCGCAGGGCCTTGTGCATATTAAATGCACAGTCTAGCGTCGGGCGTGCGTCGTTCTCTTTTCTTTGGCAAATATTGCTTTTGACTTTAAGAGAGATAAGGATCTCTGTGTTGATCCTTAACTCCATACTCATGTGATCCTCCTGCCTCAACAAAAACCACAGGCAGCTGCCACCACATTTGGCCACCAGAGTGACTTTAAGTTCTTGTGGACAGAGCCACGGATCTGTGTAAACTTCTAGACTCCCTTGGCTTGTTTAGGACATTGAAGAGAGTGGATTTCCATCCGTAAGAGACCACAGCCCATGTTTTCCAAAGCCAAAGTCACCCTTGCCTATCTGGGACATGGAAGGAAGAAACCACAGGACAAACACAGCTTGCCAGCCAGTACTATTGCAGGCACTGAGGATGACTAGGGCATGTCCGTGTTCTCAGCTCAGCTCAAAACATTCAACAGGAGCCATCTCTCTGGGAATATTACAAAGACACCTGCCATGGTGACTTTGCAGCGTCTGACCTGGCTTACTAAGGGTTTTCCAGTCATTTTTCTCAGTCACTCTCAGATTCACCCAGACATAATGTCAAAAGACCATAGGCAACATTTCCCCAACCATGTCCCTTGGAAGAGTAGCCTGGAAGGGTATCATTCAAAATGTGTTTAAGTGCCAGAGACTGCTACCAGCAACAATACCAGTGGCTTTGGTTCTGAGAGGCACACAGTTCTGGCAGTGCTAAGAAGGGAGCTGGTCTTTACACCTCACAGTTTGGTCCTAGCTAGATCAGGTGTCTTCCTGAGTCAGGCTCAATTTTGGTTTACTTCCCACTGGAGTACTTGGCATGCAGTGGGACCTCAGGACAGAGCAGCTATTGTTACTTCGTATCTTCCTGCTAATGTTCAGGAAGGTGCTTCCCCACGGGATGGGAATGGAGTTTTATCCTCCAAAACTCTTCTGATTTTCCCCTCCGTAGCAGATGCCCTGAGGTATGATGAGTAGCTACAAGTCTGAGATGCTGGGTGGCACCCGGAGCTTGTAGGCAGTCTGCAGAGTCCAGGGTAGTGCCTGAACAGTCAGCGGTAACCTTAGGGCAGGGACTGAGGTCACACATAGTCACAGACTCTCCAATCAATTTAATGCTGATAATTCCCAGCAGGAGCCAGGGCCACCTTAGGCTCTATTCTGAATGACTCCCATAAGCCTGAGCAATGCAGCCCAGGCACAAAGCAGAACATTTCACGCTTGCTGCTCCTATGGACTATCATTGCCTTTGGAAGCCTCTACATTGCTTCTGGGAATACGTCAGGGTGCAGCTGCTCTGGCAATCATTTGGAAGTCCAGGGTACTACTGATGTCCCAGGTAGTAACGGTCATGGGGTGAAACTTCCTGTAGTTTTTGTCTTTTATGCTATGCTTTTCTCTTGTAAATTTTTAAAATTTATTTCTTTAATGGTGCTGGAGATTAAACATGCTAGTTTTTACCCCCGAGCTGCATACCCAGCCTACCTTGTCAGTTGTGTATGTGTGTGCATGCACGAATGTGCTCATGTATACATGGGAGAGAGAGACGCATGGTAGTGTGTACAGGTGCACATATGCAATATCAGCCCTCAGGATTCTAAGACAGGAATTTGAGTACATAATAAGAACCTATCCTAAAATAAACAAAAGCAAAGATAAATAAAATAGGTATGCAAACAAAAACATATACAGGAATGTCCCTAGAAGGCCTGGTCCAGATGTTTCAGAGGTAAAGACAATCCACATGGACAGCAAAGGGTGAATGGATAGACACATGTGGGAATGTGTACAATGGAATATTATTTGAGCCCTAACAAGGAATGACATAACAAGGTAAGTTTGGGAAACACTGCACGAAGGGAAAGAAGCTAGTCATGACACACCATATATATGACTTCACTTTTATGCCATGCCCGGAAGAGGTAAATATGCAGGCACAGGAAGACCAGCAGCTGCTTAAATCTGACGGTATGCGTGGTAGTCAAGGGAGACAAAACTGTCTTTGGAGAGGGAGGGGCGTGAACCTGATCATGATGGGGATACATATAACTCCAGATACTGAAAGCTGTTAAACCACATTTCAAGATGCTAACTTTTATGTGTAAATTATATTCCAATAGAGCTCTTTAAAGAAAGAATACATGAAAATGTTTAATAAATTTTTAAAAATGTATCTACCATTTCTTGTGTTTGTATCCGCGTGTGTGTGTTCACGCATGTGCACTCCTTCATGCATACTCACATATATGCCTCATGCACGCATACATTCTTGGGTATGGCTGTCTGCAGTTGGTTTTCTCCTTCTATCACACAGCCCTGGGGATTGAACTCAGATCCTCAGGCTTGGTGGCAAGAGCCTTTCCCAGCTAAGCCATCTTGCTGGCCCTTAATAAAGTTTTAATAGTCAAAGGTTAGCATAAGTGGGCGAGAATGTTCATACCAAGAGCTTTATCATGCCAGTATTTAAGGTTTGCTAGCATCTAATTCAAGTATACAAACAGAGAGGCCTAGTTATACCTGGGGAGTCCTGGATCCAGCGGAGAGACTGGGTGCTAGACAGTGCTTCTGTACAGGTGGCTTGGGTATTCCTTAAAAACTATAATTAAAGATGATAAAAAATGCTCATCTTACTTTCTTTGTGAAAGGTAGTGAAAAAGACACAGTTAAAGGTACGAAATATCTATTAACAGCTCAATGCTGCTCACGCTCTTAGGATACAGTGGAGCTTCCAAGCTTTTAGGGAAAATATGGAGGCTCCTCAGTGTTGGGAATCCCAGTGTTAGTGAGGAAGGAGGTGATCAGACATCAAAATGAAGAACATTCCGATATGCAGCGCTTTAAGCACAAAGGGCCAAGCTGCTCGGACAAACAAAACAGGCCGGTTGGAAGAGTTTTCATGCAGCTACCAAACCTTTGAGGGTGGACGGTTACAGGATCTTTAGCCGGGCGTGGTGCAACACACTTTTTTTTTTTTTTAAATTTTTTATTTATTTCTTTATTTTTCTACACTTCAGATTTTATACGCCCCCATCCCTGGTACACCATCCCACTGTTCCACATCCCATACCTCCTCCCTACCCCGTCTCCACGAGGAAGTCCCAATCCCCCACCCCCACCCAACCAGACCTCTAAAGTCCCTGGGGCCTCCAATCTCTTGAGGGTTAGGTGCATCTTTCCTTAGCCTTTCCCTAATTCAACCACAGGGGACAGCAGCTGTCCTTTGGTTGGGCGCGAATATCTTCATCTGACTCTTTCAGCTGCTTGTTGGGTCTTCCGGAGGGCAGTCATGATAGCTCCCTTTTTGTGAGTGCTCCATAGCCTCAGTAATAGTGTCCGGCCTTGGGGCCTCCCCTTGAGCTGGATCCCACTTTGGGCCTGTTGCTGGACCTTCTTTTCCTCAGGCTCCTCGGCATTTCCATCCCTGCAGTTCTTTCAGACAGGAACAATTCTGGGTCAGAGTTCTGACTGTGGGATGGCAACCCCTCCCTCACTTGATGCCCTGTCTTCCTGCTAGAGGTGGGCTCTATAACTCCCTACTGTCGGGGGGAGTTTCATCTAAGGTCCCGAGAGTCTCTCACCTCCCAGGTCTCTGATGCATTCTGGAGGCCCCCCACTTTTTAATCCCAGCACTTGGGAGGCAGAGGCAGGCAAATCTCTGACTTCAAGGTCAGCCTGCTTTACAGAGCAAGTTCCGGGGCAGAGAGGGCTACACAGAGAAACCCTGTCTTGAAAAACAAAACAAAACAGAAAGGATCCCTGCTGGCTGGGGGATGCCAAACAACAAAAGGAAGACTACAGGCAACACAAGATGGAAAAAAGCGCTGGAGAAAGGCGATCTGGCAGCCACAGGCAACACAGAATAGTAAAAGAGGCTTTGTGGGAAGTTACAGCGTGAGCACTTGTCTAGCCCTGCGTTTGATCTCTAGGACTTCAAAATGAAAAATAAACATGTTCTCTTTGCAGGGCTGTGGAAGCTATTCATCCCTTTCTTCCCTTTTAAAAATAACCATGAGTGCAGGAGATGAAACCACAGCTTAGAAAATTCTGCAGAGAATGGTCATTGAGTCTGTCTCCCTGTCTCAGCCTGACTGACAATCAGCAACCAGAGAGATCATAGCTCATCTATCAGAGTCTGACACAGTTCTCTGGCTTGTGGAGGCAGAGGCATTCCTATCATCGCTGGTGGGAGGGTCCCACCTTCCACTCTGTAAAGATGCATGCACCATGCTATCTAACCACCTGCTTCTATAAAAAACACATAGAAAAGGGTTCCCACGTGCACCTCAGAGGATGTAGCAAGACTGTCTCTTGCTCTAGTATGCTTGGGTAGATAAAATGCAAGCAACCTGTCCATCACGGGGAGAATGGACCCATTGTAGCATGTTCATTTGAAAAGCTGAGAAAGAAGGAATGACTTGTTTGCATATAGGCTGACACACTCCTGAATACCCAGAGGCCATTATATGATGTCATTTATTTATGATTCAGATGAGGTAGAGCTGTTTGTTGACAATGAATACACCTATTAAATAAAAGTTTATGGATACTAAGCCCCAGCTCCAGACAGCGTTCAGACTAACAGAGGGAAAATGAAGATCAGATGAGTGTGAGTGTGCAAGCGTTTCCACTCACAAGTGCCGGACTTACTCCTTATTTTATTTTAGTTTTGAAACAGGGTTTCTCTGTGGAGCCCTGGCTGTCCTGGAATTTGCTCTGTAGACCTGGCTGGTCTTAAACTCAGAGGCCCTCTTGGCCAAATGCCTTGCTTTTAAATACACAGTAAAGGGAATCATTGGAGGTCCTTTATACTAACTTTTCTTTGCATGATTGGAATACTCCATAGTTTTCTAAAAGTAAAAAGGTAAAGGAGAAAAAAAATGAAGGAAGGGAGGAAAGGAAGGAAGGAGGGAAGGGGGAGGGAGGGAGGGAGGGAGGAGGGAGCAGTTCAAGCAAGAAGACACATCTATGGCAGCATAAGCCCCCCAGGCTCCATGGCAAGACCTTATCTCAAAGAAGCAAAATAAAATAAATAAAATCGAGGGAGGGAGAGATGTGGAGATCTCTTGTGCTTGCCTTCTAAAGCTCGGAAGGGGAAAGAAGCTGGGGAAAGGCAAAGGAGAAATAACGTTCTTGAGTTCATGAGGTTACGGCCTGGAAAATACTTCGGGATATGGGAAACACACAAAAGAAAGAGGCCCTGCCCTTGCCCTGCCAAGACAGCTTCTTAGGACTGGAGTGTAGGAGAGACCTGTGCCAGAGGCTTAGCTTGCATCTGTGCCCTCCTTGTGGCAGGAAGGCAGTCTGTGAGTTCTGGGCTCCAGGTCAACTTCCAGCATGAGTTCTGTGTTCTGAATGTGGAGTTAAACAAAGCCATTAGAGAGACATAGGTTCTAGCTGGGTATCATTTGACAGCTAAGATCTGTGGTCCCACTCAGAGTAATACACAGGGTGGGGTGTGAGGAGCAGATCCTGACCAGAAAACTATCTGAGGGGAGAGAGGAGAGAGAGGGGGAGGGGGAGAAAGGCACCTCAGGCAGTGGAGTCCAGCCCCTCCACCGAGTCTGTCTGTTGTGGCGATTCCTTTTGTCTGTGAACATCTCAAGATAAATGGAATCTTCCACATTGCCTCAATTTCCCAGGTGGAAGCTGCAAGCTGCTGGGTTTGACCTAATTGTTTTCTCTGTGCACAAGTGTCTGTTGACCTTGGGAAGGGTTCAGATGGAGTGGGAACACTTTTCTCTGTGGTTTCACAGTGATCTGTGTATATTGGGCATTTTCAATGTTTGTAATGTCAGTATTTAAGAATTTAATATATGAGCCTCATGATTCCAGTTTAAAATGTGTAACTGAGTAATTGTTTAGATTTGTGATTTTACTAGATTTGTAAGCAGTACTGGGATGTTTGTGAGTTTGAGATGTATTTAAAGTGTAATTTATTATCCTTTATTAGAAGTGTTTAAGTGTTCGGGAATGTTCTGATTGTTCAGCATTTGGAATCCTTTTAAACCAACTCATACGTACTACACTTTAAAATATATAAGGGGATTTAATTAAGAAAACATCAAACACCCCCTCAAGCAATCAAGGTCTAAGTTAATAAGTAAAATGAAAGTTGTTAGTTGAAGCTAAAAGTTTAAAGAGAATGAACAGCTATTTTCCTCAATGTATTTCTTAAGTAAATTGAATACAACTTGTGTGTATGCAAATGTGTGCATGTGTGTATGGCTATATGTGCTCACATGTGGAAAAGCCAGATGACCCATCTGAGGCTTACCGGTGTTGACTAGCCCCAGGGTTTCCCTTGTATCTGCCTCTGCAGCACGGGGCTACAAGCTGACATGCCTGATGAGACCCTCATCCTCTCGGGAAAAGCAACTTGCCCACTGAGCCACCTTCCTAGCCCTAAGCACAAGGTCTAAAATCTACCCTCAAGGAACAACAGTGTCAACTGACCATATTCCCCGGAGCTCCAGGGGACTGAACAACCAATCAAAGAATACACATGGAGGGATCCATGGTGCTGGCCACATATGTGGCAGAGGAGGGCCTTGTTGGATATCAGTGGGAGGTGAGGCCCTTGGGCCTGAGAGTATTCTATGCCCTAGTGTTGAGGAATGCCAGGGAGGGAAGATGGGAGTGGGTGGGTGGTTGGGGGAGCACCTTCATAGAGTCAAGGGAAGGGGGGATGGGGTAGGGGTTTCTGAAGGGAAGACCTAGAAAATAAATTTTTTAAAAATAAAAAAAAAATAAAATAAAATCTATCCTCAAATCCTATTTCTTCTTTTGCACACAGAGCTCCTTCCAAGGAACGTTTAAAAACAAAACAAAACAACAACAGAACCCCCAACTCATATGAGCACAGCACCCTCTGGGTGTGGCAGAGGGGTCTCCCAGGGCCCTTGAGGGAGAAGCAGGAGGCACCCAAACTACTCGCATCCATCAAAGCACAATCATAGGAACGAGCTCTGTGGAATTCCCTTCTGTCCTCCATTCTCCGTCCCCCGTCTGCCCCCTTTCCCTGTTTCTCCTTCCTTTTTAAACTTGACTCTCACTAGGTTGCTCAGGCTAGTCTCCAATTCCTGAGTTCAAGCAATTCTCCTACCTCAGCCTCCTGAGTAGCTGGGACTATAAACACATACTAAGATACTTTCAGTCTATAGAAATGTTTCACATCTTTTAATTATAATATGCAAAACGATAAAATATTGGTTCCTAGTAGTCAAGATGGAGTATTGTACCCGACTCCCTCTTTTGATTTCTGAGGGTGCTGCACTCACATTCACAAGCACACACTGTTGGGGGTCTAGGGATTGCCTACCAACCACACACAAACACTGATTTTATTCAGACAGGGAGTTTATTGAGCATAGACTCCAGGATTTGTTGACGAGGGCCATGGTCCAGATTTGGGAACTGAACCATGCCATTGAGTTAAGATCTGTGCCAAGTTAGTGCACCGATCAGGATTTGGGGATGGGGGTGTCCTTAGGAGCATGTCTTTGTTGTGCATTTATCCTGCTCCCATTGGCTGGGGTGTCCAACTGTAGCAGGGGACTTGCCTTGTCTAACATTCTTGTCTTAACTTGCCAACCAGGATGTCAGTTCCCAGGGATGTCTTGTGAACTTAAACTTTACTGGACCACCACTCAAAATGGAAGTCTTATTTCAAATAGTTTCTTGCATTGGTGCAGGTGTCCCTCTTATGTTGGGGTCCACCCCAAGGGCAGCTTATAAAAGCAAATAACCAGAAAAGCTTACACATAGGTGAAGGAAGTGCTGTTGGGTAGTTTGCTTGGGTCCAAGATTATTGTGGCTAATTCTACAAAGCAGTTCTACTGACTTCTATTGTGATTGGTTTCCAAGGGCTCAGAACATAACAGAATATGTAGTCAACTTAAGCACAAGAAAGTTTCCTAGTAACAGCAGAAGTGACACAGTGACAGTATAAAATGGAAGGCTTAGACAGGTAACAGTTACCTAGGTCCTAACACACACCCTAAAACAACCCATGATTTTGTTTTTAAAGACAAAAGCATACAATATAGTATGCATTGAATACTACCTAGTATCTTGTAGCTTTCAACTGTTCGTTATAAAATCTCTCTCTCTCTCTCATTTATTTTTTAAAGATTTACTTTATGTATATGAATACACTGTCTTCAGACACACCTGAAGAGGTCATCAGATTCCATTACAGATGATTGTGAACCACCACGTGGTTGCCGGGAATCTGGACATTTGGAAGAGTAGTCAGTGTTATTTATTTATTTATTTATTTATTTTTCATACTTTATTTACATTTCAAATGTTTCCTCCTTTCCAGATCTCCCCTTTGGAACCTCCACATTTCCCCCCCACTCCCCTACGACTATGGGGGTATTCTCCCATCCACCCACCCACCCACCCACTCACCCATCCACCCACTCTCGTCTTCCCTCCTCGGCATTCTCCTATATTGGGACATCTAACACTTTCCGGCCCAAGGGCCTCTCCTCCCCCTGATGGCTAACAAGACCCTCCTCTGCCACATATGTGGCCAGCACCGTGGGTCCCTCCATGTGTATTCTTTGGTTGGTGGATCAGTCTCCAGGAGAATTCGAGGGGTCAGGCCAGTTGCCACTGTTGCTCCCTCCCTGGGGCTGCAAACTCCCTCAGCTCCTTCAGTCCTTTCTCCAAGCCCTCCATCTGGGACCGCCCAGTCAGCCCTACTGTTGCTGTGAAGTGACTCTTGGGTATTTCGAACTTTTGGGCTAATAACCACTTAACAGTGAATACAGACCATGTTCATTCTTTTGTGACTGCGTTACCTCGCTCAGGATGATATTTTCAAGTTCCACCCATTTGTCTGCAAATTTCATGAAGTCATTGTTTTTAATAGCTGAGTAGTATTCCATTGTGTAAATGTACCACATTTTCTGTATCCATTCCTCTGTTGAGAGACATCTGGGTTGTTCCCAGCTTCTGGCTATTATAAATATGGCTGCTATGAACATAGTGGAACATGTGTCTTTATTACATATTGGAGCATCTTCTAGGTATAATATACCCAGGAGTAGAATAGCTGGGTCCTTAGGTAGCATTATGTTCATTTTTCTGAGGGTCCCCCAAAGTTATTTCCAGAGAGGTTGTATCAGCTTGCATTCCCATCAGCAATGGAGGAGTGTTCCTCTTTCTCCACATCTTCACCAACATCTGCTGTCACCTGAGGTTTTGATCTTAGCCATTCTGACTGGTGTGAGGTGAAATCTCAGGGTTGTTTTGATTTGCATTTCCCTGATGACTAAAGATCTGTATGACAAGAACTTCAAGTCTCTGCAGAAAGAAATTGAAGAAAACCTCAGAAGATGGAAAGATCTCCCATGCTCATGGATTGGCAAGATTAATATAGTTAAAATGGCCATCCTGCCAAAAGCAATCTACAGATTCAATGCAATCCCCATCAAAATCCCAACTCAATTCTTCATAGACTTAGAAAGAGCAATTCTCAAATTCATATGGAATAACAAAAATCCCAGAATAGCAAAAGCTATCCTGTACAGTGACAGGCAGGTAGATCAATGGAATAGAATTGAAGACCCAGAAATGAACCCACACACATATGGTCACTTGATCTTTGACAAAGGAGCTAAAACCAAACAGTGGAAAAAAGACAGCTTCTTCAACAAATGGTGCTGGTTCATCTGGCAGTCTACATGTAGAAGATTGTGAATTGGTTCATTCCTATCTCCCTGTACAAAGCTCAAGTCCAAGTGGATCAACGACCTCCACATAAAACCAGATACACTGAATCTAATAGAAGAGAAAGTGGGGAAAAGTCTTGAACACATGGGCACAGGGGAAAAGTTCCTGAGCAGAACACCAAAGGCTTGTGCACTAAGATCAAGAATAGACAGATGGGACCTTATAACATTACTAAGCTTCTGTA
Source organism: Rhynchomys soricoides (assembly GCA_019843965.1). Lineage (NCBI taxonomy): Eukaryota > Metazoa > Chordata > Mammalia > Rodentia > Muridae > Rhynchomys > Rhynchomys soricoides. The sequence goes on along the minus strand of JADRCH010000109.1, from coordinate 1,736,620 downwards.
AGGCAAAGAACACTGTAAATAGAACAAAACGGCAACCTACAGATTGGGAAAAGATCTTTACCAATCCTACATCTGATAGAGAGCTAATATCCAATGTATACAAAGAACTCAAGAAGCTAGACTCCAGAGATCCAAATAACCTTATCAAAAATGGGGATGAGAGCTAAACAGAGAATTCTCAACTGAGGAAACTCGAATGGCCGAGAAGCACCTAAAGAAATGTTCAACATCCTTAGTCAGTGCTCTTAATCACTGAGCCATCTCTCCAGCCCCTCTCTCTTGGTTTTTCAAAACAGGGTTTTCTCCTTTGTAACAGCCCTGGCTGTCCTGAAACTTGCTCTGTAGACCAGGTTGGCCTTGAACTCACAAAGATCCATCTACCTCTGCCTCCTGAGTGCTGGGATTAAAGGTGTGTGCCACCATGCCCAGCTTCCCTTTGTTTCTCCTTATCTAGACCAACACTACCTCCCTTCCCCGTTTTCTCCTATTCCTCCCTCTGTTTTAGTACTTCAGAGTAATGTGCATATGTTTCAAAATGCTTCAGTATGTAAATCTCCTGAAACACAGAGCCAAAATATTATATCACGACATTATCAATTTCCTGACATTATTTACATCTAAATCCACACTCCAGTGCATCCAGATGATAGGCTTTTTGTCCTCTGAGCTTAGTTTATTTATTTCGAATTGTGTTTTTAGATATAAGGGCTCGAGTGTGGCTCATAAACAGCAGTCAGTCTGACAACATGCTCACTTAGTAAGACAGTCACAGTGGTTGCTCCCCTGGGGGTCTTATGATCTCTGGGACCATGGCACGTATTCTGTCCTATGAAGCAGGACTCCAGTCCAACCACAGCACTGTTGCACCAGTGAGCACATCTTTCTTGGCAGTTAGGTATTATAGCAATGTTTTCCCCTATCCAGATCTCCCCTTTGGAACCTCCCCATTCCCTTCCCCCACCCCTGCCACTATGGGGGTATTCTCCACCCACCCACCCACCCACCCATTCTCTTCTTCCCTCCTTGGGATTCTCCTATACTGGGGGATCTAACACCCTCAGGCCCAAGGGCCTCAATGCAGAGACGTATAACCTGTCAGAAAGCTGAGAATCAGTAAGCAGAATGTTTAGCTTCAAATAGAGCATCTATATTTTCCCCTTCTCTGAGACTCAGGAATCATCATGTAAAGCGGGTGGAAGGACTTTAAGAGCCAGAGAATGGGAAGGCACACTGAAAGATGCTGTTCTGGCCACAGCAGGTATGGTTACCTGCACAGGATCAAGCCAACAAAATCAGGCAACATTCTAGCAGGCAGCTAAATTAACTCCATGAATTGTATTAACAAGAAACAATGGGCGAGAAGGTAGGAGGGTTATGGGTGTGGGTGGTAGTTGGAGGTGGAATGATCATGATACACTGTATACATGTATAAAATTGACAAGAACAAATAAAAGTTATTCTTCTAAAGGGGACGAGCTGGAGAGATGGCTTAGCAGTTAAGAGTGGGGGAGCAGAAGTTGAATCCCAGCACCCACACTGGTGGTGCACAACTGTTTAGAACTCCAGATCCAGGGAACACCAATACTTCTGGTCCTTCAGGACCTGCACTTTATGTGTATACAATCCACAGACAGACATTCATACCCGTGATTTAAAAGGAAAGGCAACCCCAGTGGGCTTGGTAGGAGAGCTGTATCCAAGAGTGCCCTGTACAGGGAAACATCTTTGGAGAATGCTAGCTTCCACTTGTCTCTCCCTCCACAGCCAGGGTGTGGGATTGCTTGCCTGGGTCATTTACCTTCAGGCACAACACAAGTATTGGAGGTCACCCTCCTGTATTAGAGGAAGGAGGATCACTTGGTCAAAGCTAGCTAGGGCTAGGGGGCAGGTTACAGGGGCAGGGAATGGGGGCTGGTGGGGTGGGCACACAGTGGGGGCTGGTGGGGTGGGCACACAGTGCTGCTTTCTTTTTCTCTCCCGATAGTGGTCTATATTATACTCAATGCTTAGGTGTTTGTTGAGTATTTTATGCATTGATATTTTCTCTAGGCTTTGCCTACATAGATACAAAATTTTTCCTTGGCTCTTTTTTTTTTTTTTTTTTTGGTTTGGAGAAATGATGTCACTGTGTAGACTCAGCTGTCCTTTTACTCATAGCAATCCCCTGGCCTCAGCGTCCTAAATACTGGGTCGTGTCCTAGCTGGCCAAATTATGTTTTTAAAAACTGCATTCCAGGCCCGGATCACACACTTAATGCCTCTTCCATTCACACCTTGTCCTGCTGCTGTGATAGAATACCCTGGCAAAAGCTCTTCATGGGAGAAATGGTTTGTTTACACTCACGATTCAAGGTCCCTCCATCACCAAAAGGAAGGAATAGAAGCAGGAGTGTGGAGCAGGTGGTCACGTGGTAGTCACAGGCAGGTAGCACAGAGTAACGAATGCTGATGCTTGGCTAGCTTAATTCTTTTTTTATTTATTATGTTTAAATTTTATATGTATTGGTGTCCTGCCTGCCTGTATGTATGTGCACCACATACATACAGCTACAGATGGTTGTGAGCTGCTAGCCACAGAGGTAAGGGCACTGAGAATCAAAGCCAGGTCCCCTACAAGAGCAGCAAGTGCTCGCAAACACTGTCTCTTTAGTCCCAGATTTCCCAATTTTTAATTCAGGACCCCAGCCTAGGCACTGCTGCCACCCACAATTGGACGTTTGCCTTCTTACCTCAGTTAACCCGATCAAGATAGTCCCTGGACAATATGCTCAGAGGGGATTCTAGATCCCACCAAACTGACCGTCAGCATTATCTACTACACTCCCTAACATTTTAATCAAGAGCAGCTCTTCTCCTTTATAACTGTTTTCATGAAACCTATGAGCTTCCAGTGGTCAGGCTGGCTGAATTCAGGAAGAGTCCAAACTCTAAATTTGCTTGTTTTCCTTCATGATATCATTTTAACTAATTCCTGGTCTTCTTGTTAACTAGGTGTTGGGCTGAGGGGCTTATTTATGTTAAGGGTAAATATTTTTAGTAAAAGAAAAACAAACAAAAACTGCTTCCTATGTGGGCTGAATACTGCATTGCCTCATGAGACACAAATTTCCCTGCTCCAAAGGTTGGACACTTGGTAAGTGTCCAGAACACAGCAGATTAGTATAATAGGCCCCATTTCATTAATGAGGGAGTGGAGAAACCCACATTTCCAGCTGACTTCTTCAGCTAACCTGGTCTGTGAGGCATAGAAGAGGCACCAAACCCAGACTCTTTGGTTGGGCACCCAGTCTCCTTTCTCTTCACTATCCAAAACTGTGCCTGCTTAAATCATTCAATCACATAAAAATTCAGTCAGCAAACCTTCAAGGAAAGTTCCCTGCAGGAGGCAAGAAAGAAGGCAAGCCATAGAGAGGAGAAGGTGCTAAGCAAAGGAAAGAGCCAGCCCGTCAGTTCTGAGGCAGGAGCATACCAGCATATTGGAGGCTTACCCCAGTCATAAGCCTAACAGAGACAGATACACTGCACAGCAAATCCACAACCTGATATGTACATATGCGGACACATTCCTTTGCTTCGTTGAGAGTAAATGTGTAGTCTCCACTTTCATGGCCAGAGGCACATGCATAAGATAAACCTGTCCAAAATGGCTGCTCAAGGCCAGATTGCAGAATATGGGCAGAGAAAACAAGCAAAACAAAACCCTCCTAGGGTCAAAGAGTAAATGAAGGAAGTTGAAGTGGCTGAGCCAAGGAAATGCACAGAGATGTGTAGTTGGGCCAACTGTACAGGCAAGATCGGGGTCATCCCTGTGCAGTGCCTGCCCTGGGCCACAGTGTCGTGCTCCGATTTAGTCTGAGTCTTCTTGTAATCAGAAGCTCCTAGTGCATGGCCCGAGGTAGTGGGAGAGAGAAGAGGAGGAGAAAGGAGGGGGAAAGGAAGGGAGACTGAGGAAGGAAGAGAGAAGGAAGGAGAGGGAGGGTGGAAGGAAGAGGGGGAGGGAGAGATAGGAAGAGGAGGCAAAATGCCCACCAGAAGCAGAAATAAGAACCTCCTAGGATGGGCCCTTGCTGAGGGTGGAGTAATGCATGCAGTGACAAGGTCTGGTGTTCCAAAGCTAAGGAGATCTGGGCTTTCCAGCCTTGCAGACTCAGAACCCACAGGAGACTGACAGGTACGATGGGCATGTTGAAATTGTTCTGGAATGCCTTCCAGTAGACCAGGGAGCTTGCAGGATGTGCCCAGGAATCTATGAAGAAAATAGGAACACCCCTTTAAAGTCCCATGGAATCAGTCTGAGCTGCCCTGACATCATGCTGACCACAGACAAAGCCATCAGACTGCAAATGAGGATCAGCAACAAAGTTGCCTCTGGTCTGAGCCTGGTGCTTGTCTGCAGTTGGCCGAAAGGGTCCTTGGGTGGCTCTAGTGCCCCACTGTGAGCATGAAGAGCCTTCACAGCTAAGGCGTTACCTTATCTGCCCCTGTCCCAACAGTTCATTCCATACCTGGTTTTTCTATCTCAAGAATGGTTTCCATCTTAGACCTATGCTTCTCACCGAACCCATCTCTCTGATGTATACACTGAGTATTTTAAACTTGTCCTGATTTGTGGCTTTCTTTCTTCTGTAAAACTATAAAAGCTTTATGAAACGCTTTCACATTGGAACAGGAAATTTGGAGTAGTCTAAAACCTGTGTACCCAGGCCATGGCTACCCGATGGCTCCAGAATGAAGTATCTCTTATACCTCCACAAAGAAAAGGCTGTTTTCCAGCTGGCTGTGCCTCAACGCTGGGGTAGAAGCTTCCACTGGACTAGGGAGGCCTGAATCCAATCTCCTACACTGCAAAGAAAAAAAGCACAAAGTATTTCCCATGATCTAAAATGGTTTTTGCTCATTGTAGCTGGGGGTTGGGGGTGCGGGTTAAAGGGTAGTTCAAGTAAAGGAACTGTCTTCTCCCAGCTAAGAGCTTTCCTGTAAAATGTTTCAGACCTAGAGTGAGCGCATGACAGAATCCCAGATTGCCTAGAGGAAACCATGTTGGAAACGGGCGAGGTCAAGGTGGTTTCCTGAATGTTCAGTTAGGCTAGCCCAGCTGCATGCCTCAGGGTCTCCGAGTGTTCGGAGACAGAGGGTGAACTGGGAAGAGGAAAGCTATCACCTTGGTGTGCCCTGACATCACGGTGTGGTGAAAGAGGCTGGCCTTGCTACTTCCACGTCTCCCACTCTGCGTCCTGACTCTTTAACACCTCTCTTCAGAGTCTTGCTCGACACAAATGCGCCATCACACAAAGACTCGCTCTTTTGATTTGAAGACTGGCTCAGACAAACAACAGAGATGAGAGTCCTTACGTAGTTCAAATGGAGATGGTTCATAGAGACCTCCAAGGAGCTTGAGAACAGAAGAGCTTGACACTCATGTCCACAGGGAGCTGAAATATAGCAGGCCCAAGATAGCACCAGCCAGCTGTACTGAGTGCTGGCTTCAGATAGTTACGATTCATTTCTTCTAATGACTCTGTGGGGCAGTCATTATTATTATAAGTCAGCTACACACCAAGCCAGTGCCCTTGACTGCTGCAACCCAAGGTCTCAGCTCAGTGGTTTCAAAGTTCTCACTCTCAGTTACTCCACTGTATAATGCACCTTCAGTCTGAGCCAGGTACCACTAACTTTGACACAGGATGGGGGCCACACCTGGAGGTCGAGCAGGACCCTGGCAGGCAACCCCACATCCTGGATAGGAAGGGCAAAGGCAAAGAGAAGTTTGAATTCTCTAAAGTACAAAATATAGTACAAAAACCAAAATCTGCCTGGGACTCAACTCAGTGTGTAGGAAGAAGCTAAGTCATTAGGGAAATGCAAATCAAAACCAGAGTGAGATGCCTGTGTGCCCTACACCTTTAAGACAGTGCCAGGAGAGCTAGAGTTCTCCAAAGAACTAAGACCATAGGAAAGGAAATGTTGAGAGCATAGTAGCTGCTCCACCAAGCAAGCTAAAGCTTCGGGGTAAAGGCAACAATGATGCAATCGGTTGGAGGCTGAAGGCCCTGGGGGCTCCCCCAAGTCCTGCTAGGGCTGGTATGCGAGCTGGGAAAGGCTGAGGAAGCTGGGTGGCACCTCAGCTTCGGGTTCTCCCACTCAGAAAGAGCAGAGTTTCACCCTCAGGCTCTCCCTCTCCTCTCTTCTGCCTGGAGCCCCAGCCTATTGGATGTTGCTGCCCACATTCAAGGTGGGTCTCTCATCCTCAGGTACTGTCCTACCTGCCTGGCATCTCTGGAAACTCCCTCACAGATACACCCAGAAATAGGCTTTACTCCGGACACCTCTCAATCCAGTCAGGTTTACTGTCACAGCTATGGAAAAACCCAAACCAACAGAAACTCTAGAAAATAAATATCATCAGAGTGTGGAGAGCAGGAAACTCTCCATATTGCTGTGGGAATGCAAAATGCTGCAGCTTCCTTCGAGAGCAGGCTGTCGAGTTATCACAGAACCCAGAAATTCCTACACATGCCCCAAAGAATCTGAGAAATGAAACTATTCAAAGTAGCCTTCCTTTGTCTGAATTGTTGCTCTTCGTGGTTTCAGGTACTCTCTGTCAATCTCAGTAGGAAACATTGGAAAAAAAAAACTGTCTAGAAGCAAACAATTGAGAAGTTTTACACTTTTATCCTGCTCTGTCTGGCCAGGAACACAAATCTTCGAATCTTCACTTGACCCAGCACACGCACTCAGCATGTTCGTCCCTCCTGTCAGTGTCGGTTACTAGATCAGCTCTCAAGTCACAGGGTGCCGGTGTTCAATAACCCTTAGGTAGCAGCCTCACTCAGGAGTGATACTGATGTCATTCATCCCAGTTCACACCAAGCATGTGTTTAACCTCTGTCTGCTTTGGGAGGGGAGTGGGTAAGCCAGTGCAAAAAGTTATTTCAAGGAACAAAGAGAGATGATGCTCATGTAGCTTTTGTTACCGTTTTTCCTAGTTTATTTCTCTGATACTGTGACTGACCACAAAGCAGCTTGGGGAGGAGAGGATTTATTTGGTTTATAACATCAAAAGGAGCTAAGACAGAAACTCAAAGTAGGACTATAGAGGCCTGAACTGAAGCAGAGCCATGGAGAAGTGCTGCTCCTGGCTTTGTCCCAGGCTCATGTTCGGCTACATTTTCTACGCAGTGTAGGCCTACCAACCTAGGGATGGCACTGCCCACAGTGGACTGGATCCTCCTACTTCAATTAGCAGTTAAGAAAATGGCCCACAAACAAACCCATAGGCAATTGACAGAGGCAAATCCTCAAGGTTAAGATCCCCTCTTTCTAGGTGTGTCAAGCTGACAACTAAACTGCTCCATTTTATCATGAAATGTTATTGCTAATCTCATTACTTTAGCATAGATGTGAAAGTATGAGAAAAATCAAAACAATGCAAGTAGAGTTCATGATGTATCTCCTCTGCAGCTAAGGGGAAAGATGCCAATCTTTGTAGCAGCACTGCTAACGATCATCAAAAGGGGCAACGGCCCAAATGCCTACCAGTGAATGAATAAATGGATTAACTACAGAAGGTATGAAATAATCGGAATACTATTTAGCCAGAAAAAATATAATGAAGTGCCTACAATTGGTACAGTGTACCACAAAATATGCCAAGTAAGTCAGGTGTGATTCAGGTACCTGTAATCCCAGCAATGGAGAGGTGGAAGCAAGGGGGATCAGCTTCAGCCTTCAGCTGCATAGGATAATTGAGGCTAGCCTGGGTAGCATGGGACTCCCTCTCCAAAGAAAAACAAATGAAAGCACGAGAGAGTCGGTCACAGACTGTCACAGTCCATACAAGTCCATTGTGTGAAACACCAGGTCAGTTCACACACAGAGAGAAGGGAGAAGTGTTTTCCAGGGAGTGGCAGGAGAGGAACATGCATAGATGGCATCCCCTTCTCCTGGGGCCCACCTGTGCGCATGCACTCCACACTCCACACTTCCAGCGGAGTCTCAAGAAAACAGGAGATGCTCAGAGGAAACCAGGGCAGGGGACGTGAGAATGCTAGTCTGCTGCCTGACCCCGCCTGGTGCTGCCCTGATGGACAGACCTTTCTACCAATGAGGAAAATGGAGGCACAGACAGCTTTCTGAGTATCTTAAGGAATCTGGAAAGAGACCTGGAATTCGGTCTTAGACAGGAGCTGAGGTATCTCTCCCTAAGACACGGCCTGCATCTGGCTGTCCAGCCATCCTGCCTTCCTCTTCTGCCACACCAAATCTTCAAAGGTTTGGTTTTGCTTGCCTAAGCCCATCGCCTGTGGCCTGTCCTGGGACTCCCAGGTAGCCATTGCTTCCTTCTTCCCCATACCCAGTGCCCTCTGAGTTTATATTCTCTTACTCACTAACTGAGAATGCAAGTGTGACCTAATGGGCCCCACCCTCGGGGAGCAGACAGATGAGTAGCAGGTGATTTGCAATGAGTAAGTCCCTGGGAAAGGATTATTCCAAGAAGTGATGGACAGCTAGATAACCTCAGGAAGTCAGGGAAGGCTTCCTGGAGGAGGTGAGGCCTGGCCCGAGACCCAATGGACAGAAGAAATATTGGGTCTTAGCTCTCCACATAATTACCTTATGGGGTGGAAAGGGCCATTTTGACTCAGACTTGAAAGTTCCAGTGTGGTGGTGCACACCTTTAATGTCAGTGCTTAGGAGGCGAGCCAGGGAGAGCTCGGCGCATTTGAGGCCAACATCATATACATTGCTCATTCCAGGCAAACCAGGGTTCTACAGTGTGGAACTTTGTCTCAAATATATTAATATAAAAATGAAAAACTTCTACAAATAAGCTACCTTAGTTATAATTTAAAGTAACATTATATATGTAGAAAGTGAAACCCAAACTCTCTAGCGGTCAAAAGTGAAAACTCGCTGGAGCTGGAGAAACGGCTCAGCAGGCAAGAGCCCTTGCTGCTCTTGCAGAAGACCTGGTTTCAGTTCCCAGCGCCTCATCCAGTCACTCCCATCTACCTGTAACTCCAGATCCAGGGGGAAATCAGATGCCCTCTTCTGGTCTCCATTGGTACTGCACCCATGCGTATCAACCCACGCATATGGCATATAAACAAACACATATGCCTAATTTTAAAAAGTAAATAAATAAAAAGAAAAACACAAAAGTTAGAACAAAAAGAAATACCTCAAGAGTACTAAAGACAAAAAAATAACATATGTGGGGCTAGAGAGGTGGCGCTACCATTAAGAGCACTGGCTGCTCTTCCAGAGGACCAGGGTTCAGTTCTCAGCCCCCACATGGCAGCTCACAACCATTACAATCCCAGTTCTAAGGGAATTCAATATCCTTTTCTGGAATCCTTGAACATAAAGAGTGCACAGACATACATGCAGGCAAAACATCTATACACAAAATAAAAATTAAAACTTAAAAAATGTGTATATCCATTGACACTTTTGTATTCCTTGGTTTTTGAGATAGGGCTTCTCCATGTAGCCCTGGCTGTCCTGGAACTCACCTTTCAGACCAAGCTGGCCTCGAACTAAGGGATTCATCTGTCTCATAAATGCTGGGATTAAAGTTGTGGGCCACCACATCTGGGTTTCATGGAGACTTTCTGTCTGTTGCCTGGAGGATGTAAATTGACCCAATGTGAAAGCACTTCGTCCTTCAGCTCAATGTCTTTACTTCAAGGAAAATCTTTTTAGGAACTGGCTGTAGGTGTCTGCATCTGTCTAAGTCAGCTACTGGGTGGAACCTCTCAGAGGGCAACTTGCTCCTGTCTGCAAGTATAGTAGAGTATCATTAATAATATTAGGGATTGGTGCTTGCCCATGGGATGGGTCTCAAGTTGGGCCAGTTATTGGTTGGCCATTCCCTCAGTCTCTGCTCCATCCCCCGTGCCTGCATTTCTTGTAGACAGGATAAATTTTTGATTTGAAAGTTTTGTGGATGGGTTGGTGTCTCTATCACTTCACTGGGGTTCCTGTCTGTACAGGAGGTGGCCTCTTCAGATTCCATATTCCCAATGATGTGAGTCACAGCTAAGGCCACCTCCATTGATTCTTGGGGGCCTCCCTTATCCAAGGTCTCTGTCTCATTCAGGTTTGAATCTTAAGTGCTTAGATAGTGTGTCACGTAGCACAGATCACATATTAACCATGTCTGCTGCCTTGTGGCATTAGGCTTCCCTCCTCTCTTAGACACCTTTAAGGATATGCTCCTTGCTTTGTGACTGGAGCTGCTTTCTTCAGGACTCCACCCAACACACACACACACACACACACACACACACACACACACACAGGTTACTCCTGTAAGTGTTGATAAGTCTTTTGACAAAGCTTGAAGAACCATCCTTACTTTGTCTCTCTTGATTATCTCTCCCTCCCTGAAAACCTATCAGTCATCTGGCCAGGCCCTTGGGGGGGACACCTCCAGCCTCTTCCTTTGTTGTGAGTTTCTGTCATGACAGACTACATGGCCCAAAGCAGTATGGCCAACCAAACATTGTAGTGAGATCCCTGAAACCATGAGTCAAAGCAAACTGCCCCACACACCCTTAAGGTGATGTCCCAGGCAGAGGTCTAACTTACACACCCTCTTTGCCCACGACTTTTCTTCTGTTGCTCATTTGGCTGTCAGCTCCTTCTCCATGTTGGAAATATGGTCTTTCCATTGACGTTGAAGCTTCCCACGTCATGCATCTCATTAGGCTGGTCATACCCACTAAGAGGAGGGCCGATCTCACCCGACTCCTTATCCCAACTCTTCACTGCCAATCCTGGTTTCTCGTGTATGACATAACTCCCTCAGCCCACAGTGGTGGAGACTGTGTGCCTTGTACAGCCATGGGCTCTGGCGAATCTGGCATGAACAGAGCTCACTAAACATATTCCAGGAGATGAACACAAGCATTCATTATACAAGCAAACAAGAAATCATGACACTAGGTGCTCCTTGGGCTCATATGGTTTTAATATCAAAGAGAAGCAAGTAGGATCCCATCCCACTATTCAGTGAGAGCTCCTTGCAGACAGATTGGTGGACTGGCTCAGCTGGTCTCTCCTGAACATTCCACTGTGCTCAGCACCAGTTTGATGATTTTCGAAAAGTATCCCCTCTAGTAAGACCAACATGTTCAACCAGCATGTCTCAATCCAGAAAAAAACATGATTCTGCCATGATGGTGGTAACTTGGTTTGTAAAGTGGGTTTCCTGGAGGAGGTTTCAAGGGTTGTGCTGGTTGTATGAGACCTCCATTGTTGTCCATGATAACTTCAGCAACTTGGAACCCATTGCGTGTTATATTGTTCATTAACTCAGTCTATGGCGTTCACTAATCCAAAGCCACATGTAAGGAAGTCCCTACCACGTTCAGGAAAGTGCTCTGTGGCCTGTGAGTCGAGCAGTGAAAGCCAAGCACTTGTGCTCTCGAAGAGTGATGGGCTCTTCTATCCCTAAAGCTCTGAATACCTGGAGAGGATTTTTGGTGCTGTCTAGCAATTTCTTTTTGTAGGATGGGGTGGGGGTGGTTATTTGCTATTTTAACTTGGGGTTCTATGACAAAATATTACACATTTGTTTCTGAATTTTGGAGACTGAGAAATCCAGGATGCAGTGGGCTGGGTAGTTTTATGTCACCTTGACACAAACTAGGGTCATTCGGGGAGAAGGACTGCCTTATATTTTTGGTTGTGAACCTAGCTTTTAACAGCTGAGCCATCTCTCCAGCCCACAAAAAGGACACTCAATTGAGAAAATGCCTTCATAAGATCCGGCTGTATGCAAGACTGTAGAGCATTTTTTAATTAATGATTGATCTGGGAAAGCCCAGCACTTTGTGGGTGGCACCACCACCAAGCTGGGATTCTTCCATGAAATTAAAAGGCAAGCAGAGTTAAGTCATGAGTGAGGAGCTCCAGTAAGCGGTAAGCAGCCCTCCTCCATGGGCTCTGCTTCAGTTCCTGCCTTGGCTTCCCCACTGATAGACTATGACCTGGACATGGGAGATGAAATGAACCCTTTCCTCCCTGAGCTCCTTTCAGCCATGGTGTTTTATCAAGTGATAGAAACCTTAACTAAGACATGCAGGTCCCGGAGGGTGTGATTCTCAGAGAATCTTCATTTTCCTGGCATGTAAACACTTTTTACTGCCACCCAGCATGTGAAACAGGTCTATCTTCCTTTTTATTTCTTGAGGAAGGCTTTCAGAGAAATGTATGAAGCTGCTACAGAGAAAGCAGCAGCATTCCCAACACTACTTCAGACTGTAGCCTCCATAGTGACTCTAAAAGGAAGTCTCTGTTCTTATGTGTGCATCCCCCTGCACTTTTCCACAGCCCACAACTGCACATGTCATGCTGTGCTCCCAACCTCTTGTGACTCACAGTCACATCGGAGCGTAAGCAAAAGGCTCTGGAGGAAACTTTACTGTCCACTCGCTCTTTGCCCCAGCTCATTTGTGCTCCTGTGTCACTCCCAGCCTGGCTCACAAGGCTTCTTTGGCTGAGAGCTCTTGTTTGCCCACCTGAGAGGCCAGCTACAATCCTCTGCATCCCACCAGGGAGCTTCCACCTCCATCCCCCTCCAGCTCCAAGCACAGCCATGATTCATGCTTCCTGAAAAGGCTGGCCACAGCCACTCTCACACTTTCAAATGCTCACTCTCTCTGCCTTCCTTAATAGAGGCTCCTGGGGACAAGGCCGGCTATTTCACCGTCTCTCGGACTCCCTCTCCATGCTGTATACAACCTAGGCCCTCCGTCTGCTTCAGAGGAGATGTCCAGAGAAGACGGCCAGTGTGGGAATCCAGAGTTCCTATTTCTGTCATAACTGTTGTGGAGTTAGAAGCCTGCAATGCTTTGAAGCCAGCAGGAGCTGAACATGCAAATCTGAAATCCCTCTTCAATTAATGCTGAACCATTAGTCTTTCCTGAAGCTGCCAGGATCTATTAAGCCATTTAACGCAACCTCTTACACTTCAGGATTGCTCCCAGGGGTCTTCTTCTCAGGCCTGGACCATCAGAGCATAAATGACTTAAGTGGTGAGCTTTCTTCCCCACCCCCCTGGGAAGCCATCCCATAGAAGCAGACCTTAATGGATCTGAGGCACAGCTAGGATGAGCTCCAGCTTCCATCACTATTACCCTCAGACACTTTGGTCTTAGGCTCTTACCCAGGATTGGCTTCTGGGTAACTCAACCAGGAAACCACCCTCTGTGGAGTGATTAGACTGGTTTCAGAAAAGTCCCCAGGCTTAAAAGGTGTTCCTCAGCACTGCCTTACCAAAAAACCCAAAACCCTCCATTCATCATTTAATAAATGTGTATTAAGTACCTACCTGGTAACAGCACTTGGGAATCAGGTTTGTGACTTGGGGTTTATACTGAGCTTAGAACCAAATTTACTAGCTGGGCATAGCAGCACACGCCTGTAATTTCAGCACCTGGCAGGCTGAAACAACCTAAGAACACCCTGGACTACATACAAAGACAGAGAGAGAGAGAGAGAGAGAGAGAGAGAGAGAGAGAGAGAGAGAGAAAATAAACACCAAACAAAATAAAAGCAAATATTCCTCTGAAGGGAAGCCACAGCACTCTGTATCCATCAGTCACACCATCCTTCCCAAGGAAGAAGAAGGCTGCACAGGGACTGAGTAGGTTGTAGTGTGCTCTGCAATCCCAGCACTGGGGAGGCTGAGGCAGGAGGCTGTAAGTTCAAGACAAGCACGAGCAGTAAAACTCTGTCCAAATGAACCAGAGAAAAGGCAGGGGCAGCAAGGACAGAGGCCTGGGCGTGCAGCAGGGGGGCGTGCAGGTCCAAGCTTCTGTCTGGACATGTACTTTGACCCCTATGAACAAAGCTCACTTAGCCAGGGAGAACTCAGTGGTTCAACAACGACAGTGATACAACACCCACAGCTGCCATTTATCAAGTACTTACCAGGTGCCAGCATTGTACCATATGCTGGGTGGGATCATTTTTTCATACTAATATTAAAGGCTTGGTTTTTAAGGCACCAGGGCTTAGAGGGCTATTTGCTCAAGGCCATGCAATTGGTCAACAGATGCAGTGGATTAAATGAAATCCTCGCACATGCATCTCCAGGACCTGTGTTGTATACAGCGAGGCTGTGTGCTCCCTGGATGCTGTCCCTTCTCTCTACTTGACGAGGTAACTGAGGGTTCCCATCTGCCACAGTTTGACTGTCTATGTTATCCCGAAATCCTATAGAAACTTAATTCCCTGACACAGTGAGTCCAGGGCAGGACCTTTGTGAGTCTTCTAAGAGGCTTGTATAGCACTCCAGAGGCAAAAGGATCGCAAATCCCAAGGTAGCTGGGGCTATGTAGTAAGACCCTGTGTCAAAATGCACACACATGTGCACACATACACACATGTACACACATGTGCACATACATACAAATACAGACATGTACACACATAAACAAACACATACACATATGCACACACATGTGCACATACACACACATACAGACATGTACACACATATACAAAGACATACACACATGCACATACATACACACACATATATTCACACATATACATGCATACACATACACACATACATATACATAACACATGCACACACCTACATGCACATGTACAAATATACATACACACATATCCACACATACACACATACACACACATGCACACTCACATATATACATACATATCACACACACACACACACACATACACACACGCTTCTTTTGTTTGTCCCCTTCTACATCATGAAGACACAGAGATGAAGGAAGCAGAGAGAGCATCCTTCACCTGACAACAGAATAGTTAGTGCCTTGATCTTGGACTTTCCAGAATCCAGGGCTAGGAGGAACAAACAAACAAACAAACAAAAAACGAACCTCTAGTGTGAATTATCCAGTCCCTGGTGTTTTGTTATGGTAGCACAAATGGACTAATATACTATCAGAACTTGAGGGATAGACTGATCTGTAAAAGCATAAAGGAGTTTCTTTACAGGAACAGTCTCAGTCACAAGCTGACTGAAGGTGGAGTGAGAAAGATGCTCAGGTAATCAGCCAGGACACCAGGAGGCTAAATCGAGGTTTGCCATCTCTTCTACTACAGAGCAAGTCATGTACAACCCACAGCATGCTGCTTAGTGGCCACGGCTGTTTATTTACCTGACCCTTGATGGCTGTAGCTCTACGTCAGTTAACAAGCTGTAACTGTGAGTACATATGCCCCTGTGAACCGAGGATCTGCCTTCCACTAGATAAGTCATTGACAGTCTGTCGCCTGGGCCAAGGCACCCACTTGAGCAGCAGCCTGTGGGATGATCTGGTCTGTCTGACTCATCCTAGGCTCCTTCCAGACCTTCCCTAGATGATCTCAGGCCTTGCCAGCCCTCCTCCCATTCTATGAATCCAGGACTTTCAAGCTGCTTCTGGGGTAGCCTGCACTCTTCATGACAATAAAGGCATGACCTATGTCATCACAAGGATGAAGGCCAGAGTAGGTGAGGCTTTTCTTCTCTCTTTCTACACTTTTTTTGGGGGGGGTGGGGGGATAGGGTCACCATAATCAAGGGTATCCTAGAACTATCTTACCCAGGCAACTCTCAAACTTACAGCTATCTTCCTGCCTCAACCCCTAAAGTGCTGGGATTTCAGGTATAAGCCACTGCTCTTGGCTCTGGATGTTGACTGCTTAGAACTGTATCCATTTGGTGTCCTTTGTCCAGAACACTGTGACTGTGGACTCCAAAAGCATTTAAAGCAAATGCCTGTGATTACAGTTTCTGTAAGTTAGTGTTCTCTAGAGGAACAAAACAAACAGGATGTGTGTGTGTGCATGCGTGTGTGTCCGTTAGAGAGTGAGTGAGTGAGTGTGTGTTCTATTAATACAGCTTATGTTAAATAGTAGCATGTTGTCTCTTTCACACATGAGAAGCTGAGAACCAGGTAGTTGTTCAATCCACAAGCCCAGGTACTTCAGCAGTTCCAAATTAGCAGCAAAACCCTAGACAGGTCCTGGAGAGCTGCTGGCCTTTTGTCCACGATGGAAGCGCTGGTTCTGATAGCATCAAAGGAAATGACAGCAGAAGCCACAGGTTAAATTAACTCAGTGTCTAGGGTGGAGGCTGAGCAGCAAGAAGGAAGGTCAAGTGAGAAGAAGGTAAGGAGTGACCTTCCTCCTCCATTACCTCCTTTATCTTGGCTTCCACCAAGAAGGTGCTGCCCACAGTTGGGGTGCAGTGTCCTGTTCCAGTTAAAGTATTCAGGAAAATTCTTGGTTGGAGAATCCTTACTCAAGTGACTCAACCATCACACAATCCTGACAGATAAATGTGGGTGTGTCCTTGTAAATGCTAGGCAAGTGTTTTATCACCAAGTCACATCGTAGCTCCAGATAAGGACTTCTAAAAAACATAACTATAATGACATTATTACCTCCAGCAAAATAAACAATAAAATCTTAATATTATCTAATAGCCAGTCCCAAAAGTCAGCCTTTCCAGATTGTTTCAGAGGTCTCTTTGTGTAACTGGTTGCTGAGGAAGCAAACAAAGGTCATGTGTTGTGTGCACCTGGCTGCTTCATCTATTTCAGTCTAAATGGGGCTTCGTGAGCTCTAGCCACTTGGACCTGTTTTGCCCCAGACATTCCTATGCAGCACCAGGAATTTAGATGTACAGAACAGATGTACAGTTCAAACGTTTACTGATTACAAAGTTACAAAGAAATATTTAGAAGAACAATTCACTAGTATACATATCATTTTGTCATTTACTAAATATGAAAGCAAACTTGCAAACCGATATGATGAATTTGCCTGTTTATTTCTAGATGAAGAATTAAATCCTTAAAGTGATTTTCTTAGCATATATTAATCATACATAATAATGGATTTCATTATGACATTCTCATACATGTACATAATGCCTTTGTGGATCCCCTTCCTCTTCCCACCAGCCCCTTCTATTTGTGTATGCATGTGTGTGTGCATGGACATATTGTTTGTACATGTGTGTGCATGTGTATGTGTGTGAGCGCATTTCCATGTAGCATGTGTGTGTGTGTGTATACAAGTGTATGGAAGTCAGAGGTTAACCCCAGGTGTCTTTTTCACCACTAACTTACCTTGAGTTTTGTTTTTTTTTTGAGACAAGATCTTTCACTGAACTCACTCACTAGGTTGTCTGGTGCGTGAGCTAGCCTCACAAGTATGCACCTCCCTGCCTACACTTCTCATGTGGGTCCTCGGGATCACACTAGAGCCTCGTGATTGCACACCAAACACTCATCCACTGGTTTTCTCCCAGTCCCCAGACAGTGTTTGGGTTTGTTTGTTTGTTTTATGTTATGTGAGTAAGTGTTTTGCATACAGGTATGCCTGTGCACTACATGGATGTCTGGTGATTCTAGGGGCTAGATTAGAATGTTAGATCTCTGGATCTGCAGTTATAGACGGTTGTGCTGTTATTACAGCTGCTGGGAGTTGAACCCTGGTTCTCTGCAGTAGCAACAAGTGCTCTTAATCACCAAGCCAATTCTCCAGCCCATTGATAACAATGCCTAAAGTCAAACATTCTAACTGGGCGGTGGTGGTGCTTACCTTTCTTTAATTCTAGCACTCTGGATGCAGAGGCAGGCAGATCTCTGCGAGTACGAGACCAGCATGGTCTAACAGAGAAAATTTGAGGACAACCAGAGCTACATAGAGAAACACTATATATGTAGATAGATAGATAGATAACATTCTATTACAATTCAAGACAAAGGTATAGTAATTTGGTATTTACATGGAGTAATGATGGTAGGAATTTAAAGTTTTGGATAAAATTAAACCATATATTTCAATGAGAACAAAAAATTTTTATGTACAGGAGAAACACTGCAGTGCTAGTGTATGTGTGAGTGTGTTACACACTTAAGCCACAATGTGCATGTGGAAGCCAGAAGTCTCTAATACAAGCCGAGCTGTTTGGGGCAGTATTCACTGTTTGTAGAGAAGCGACGTGTGCAGTGTAAAGTCCAGAACCAGGGCTTCAGTGAAGGCATGAAATGCACCATGAGAGAGCTCTGTCAGAACCACCTCTAATTCCTTCTGGTGAGAATCCATTTCTGTTCCAAAACACTCATGTCCCCCCATTCAGTAACTACATCTGGTTATCACCCACAATAAGAGACTGAGACCTGAAGCTCCTTCCTTCCCTTCCTGTTCTGTTTCACTGCAGAAAACAAGTCGTTTTTATATTGGCAGAATTTCCTCACATTCTGGTATTGTTTAAGAAATTCTCCTGTGGTCAGAACTTTCTTCACACTGTGAAATTAGGGATAGAGCAATGATGTCCAGTGAAAATGGATGTCCCCTGGATCTGGTTGTGAATCCCATCATGGGCCCAATGCAAGGCTCAGTAAAGCTACTGAGCCATCTCTTCAGTCCTGAAATTATTTTTAATGCTATGCTTAATTCAATGTAAAATAGCCAAAAATGTCATCAGTTCAAAATGTGATTGATATAAAAATTATAAACAAAATGTTTTGTTCCTCTTTTACATTGTTCAAAATCAGATATGCATTAGCTGTTCAAAGTGTTGCTCCAGGGGAATCTCCCGTTTCGAGTGTTCAGGGGACACCTGGCTACCATACTGATGGCACAGAGCTGGAGGCAGAGTGGATACCCGGCTACCATACTGGAGGCATAGTCAATTAGTGACTCTTTGTTGCTCTGATGGAACACCATGAGCCAGGCCACCTGTAGAAGGCACAGTTTATTTGGGCTTACAGTTCCAGCAACAGAGTCCACAACAGAGAGGAGAGCATAGCAGCAGGCATCAGGAGAGGAGGCTGAGAGATCACATCATCCAAACACGTGGCAGAAAGAGTAAACTTATACACAAAGAACATGTCACAGCATCTGTTGTTACTGAGGTTCTCTGAAAGGTGTGGCATGTCACCACACTGTCCAGGCTGTGCCTGAACTCTGGGCATCAAGGATCCTGTCCTCCTTCAACCTCCTGATGGCTGGGCTACAGGCACACAGCAGAGGCCCTGGCTGAAGTTGCTGTACCCAGCTCTCTCAACAGAGCATGGAGGTTCATGCCTGTATTTTCAGCTCCTTAGGAGGAGTAGGCAGTAGGGTTGAAAGTTCAAGCCCAGTCCAGACCATGTACAGAGATACTGTTTCAAACACAGTCAAGCAAAAACAACATCAAAACACAACATTCTGTCACCTTTTCCTGTTGTAAAGTCCCCTTTCATCAGTCAGCACCATTGATAACCAGAGATTGCAAAGCCATAGCTTTCTAATCCCTCAATCTTTCTGCATTCGTGGGAGAATATTCATATTTTTTAGACAGGGCTTTCACTATGAACTCCAGGCTTGTCCTGAACTCAAGATGCCCCTGATTCAGTCTCCAGAATGCTGGGATTACAAGTATGTGCTTCCATGCTCAGCTTGGACTTTTTACATATCTTATATCAGAAATAACAGTTCACAGAGAATGGTGGGATAGGTATTTATTCTTTCTTGTCAATTTTCAGAGACATTCATCCCAGCAACATAGAACAATAGCCAACATTTAAAATTTCTCTCCATGAATTTACCTATAGTGTGTAGGAAGGGGAAGAGACGTGCCACAGGCCACTTTCATCATGTGATCATGTGGAGTGCATCGATCCAATCCTGGTTGTCAGGCTTGTTCAGTCAGTGCCTTACCTTCTGAGCCATTTTTGGTTGTTGTAGTGCTGAGAATCTAGCTCAAAGCATACTAGACAAACACTCAACCACTGAGCTACACCCCCAGACCTGTTAGGCGCCTCTGAGTACCACCTGAAGAATGGGAATTAGAAGGAGCAAGAGGAGTCCACTGAATAAAGATTGGGGGGGGGGGGGGGGCCACTGAACAAAGATGGGGGGGGGAGTTGGGAAGCGCATAGGATAGGAGTGGCTGGAATATTTCACGACCTACCTGCTCCTTCTCCCACTCTGGGCTTATAATCGGAACTATGATAGTCATCAGGGGCAGGTGAAAGTTCATCCAACTCTGAGCCCCACTTTACTTCCCTTAGGGAAGAACACAGAGCCTTTGAGCAAAGCAGCATCAATTCCCACCCAGCCCTTCCTGAGCCAACTCCCTGGTGTCTCCCAGAGAACACAGTTGGCCTCAGAAGATGACATCAGGGAAACTCCTAGCTCCAGCAGTTTCTCCTTCAGCTGCAAAAATGTGCAGCGGTAGAGCGGGCGTGGGCTTTTGAAGTCTCCGCAGGAAGTGGGTTGTTTTCTCAGCAGCACAGCTGAGCGCACCTTCCGAGGGAGACCAACTGTGTGAGATCTCACCGCAGGAAGTCAGCTGGAACAGTCCTTCTTGTGGCTCAACACTGTCCAGCTCTGTGTGGCATCAGCTGGAGAGGGTTGGATCCCACACCAGGCAGAAGCTGTTAAGGTATACTGGTCTCAGCCCAAGGGCAGGTGAAGTTCCTGCTGTTACAAGCTTTTCCTGGTATAACTATAGCTTCATCAGTGTAGTCATGAGTCCAGAATGGCCGTTTAGAACTTTAGAAATGCTATTTGGGGCCAAGAGTACCGCTCTGTCCTTCCAGTTCCGCAACACAATAAGAGAAAAGACAGAATTTTGGGGTACCAATATGCCTGGTGACCCTGGTACAGGGCTAAAACATTATTAGCCAGCTTTCACTGTGGGCTTAGGGGCAGGGGGACTTTCGTGTCTTTGATCTTTTTGATGGTTCTGTGTCTAGGTACTGTTATCTGTACTGTATCTTTGAAGACCCTGAGATCTCTGTTGGCTAAGCCAGTGGGCTATGATCACGTGGCTGTCACGAAGCAGAAACAAGACCTGAGCTGGGTCAGACATGTCAGTACTTCATCCCAGACTGCAGGCCAAGTTGTCTATAATGTCTACTTGGGACCAACTTGTCCACAATGTCTACTTGGAGCCAACTAGTCTACAATGTC
>JADRCH010000109.1:1696617-1706889 GCA_019843965.1 Rhynchomys soricoides | reverse complement strand
TCTCTCTCTCTCTCTCTCTCTCTCTCTCTCTCTCTCTCTCTCTCTCTGATGAAGACAGATCATTAACATGGGCTAGAGAGAGTAATTCAAGGCCTCATCTTTGGCCTGTCAATTCCAAACCCCTTGGAGTCTTTGTTGTATATTGTTGTCATGGTGATGACTGGGGACAACACCTGGCCAAGCAGGAGCATGCCAAAAGCCCACTATAGCAACAGTGAAGGATGGAGAGGGTATTTCCTGGACTGTCAGCAGAGCAATTTAGAGACAAGGGCCAGATCTTAGCCAGCAGGCCCCAGCAGCTTGGAAGTATTTGACCCAGAGTTTAAACCACAAAGATGAGAATATATTTTTTTAAAAAAAAATTGGTAGAGTTTCTTTTGTAACTTCTGTTAATAAATGTCAAAGGGCTCTTGGTAAGTTAATGTCCTGATTCTTTATTCTGAGGCATGACAACCACTAAGGATGTTGGCATCCAATGCTGGCCCTTTGCAGGGCTCATAACTGCAGCAGATCCACACAGAGCTCTTAACACCGTGCCCTGGCTAGGCGGAGGCCAGCTGTTCACCACAGACCAGACAGTCAACATGCTCTTGCATGGTGGCTTTCCCCTGAGAGCTGCCCACCAATGCTAATGCAGGCTGAGGAGGATCCTCTGCTGCACTCTAGTCTTTTTTTTTCTTTTAAAAGAAAATTACAGTTTTATATTTCACGTTCTGTGATCTAACTTCCCATTCCCCACTTACAAACAAATGACATCTGGCCACTCTCAACAATAAACTTGGAAAGATGAGACATTTCCTGTTAGTTCTCTCTGTAACCCCTGCTTAAACTTTCAAATTCCTGCAAGAATTGCCTGAAAAATAAATGGATCATCACAAAGTGAGGAAGGCAAGAAAGGCTCGGGACCTGGAACCTGCCAGAAGAGCCTTGTGACAGTCAGTGCTGATACAGTTTACTAATATCCTGACGTTTCTTTTTTAAAACCATGCTTCAGCACTGAAAGGCAGGACAGGTTTGTCATTCTTCACAACTGCAGTCTTCTCTCTCCTCCCTCTCTTCCTCTCTTTCCTCCTCCTTCTCCTCCTCCCCCTCCTCCTCCCTTCCTCCCTCTCCCCCTCCCTCTCCTCCTCCCTCCTCCCTTCCTCCCTCTCCCCCTCCCCTCCTCTTCCCCTCCTCCCCTCCCCCTCCTCCCCCCTCCTCCCCCTCCCTCCTCCTCCCCTTCCTCCTTCTCTCCCTCTTCTTGTCCACTCTCTCTCCTTTCGAGACAGTGTCTTACCATATAGCCCCAGGCTGGTTGCCAACTCACTGTACAATGTAAGCTGCCCTCAAACTTCGAATCCTCCTGTCTCAGAGCCTTGAGCATTAGGGTTACCCAAGCACTACTGCCCACAGCTCTGAATTTTCTTCTTCATCATCTCCAGCTAGCTCAACATTTCTGAGACCCTGAACTCCCCGAGTAAAACAAGCCTCCCCTCCCCTCCCTCTCCCTTCAGCCCAGTTCATATCTCATTGTTCTCATCCCTCAGGGTCTATCTCCACTCTGTTCCCCTGGCAGTGATGTCAACCTCATCTGGCTTTTGTATGTTTATTTTTCTAATAAACCTTCTTTTACTACCTGAGTCTTGTCCTCCCAATCAGTAAATATCTGGGTTGGGACCATCCCTCATGTGTCAGCATCATCGCCACAACGACTTGCCAGATGCAAGGTTGATAACAACAGGACAGCTATTTCCCCTGCTGTCTCTAGTGGGAGCGTTGGGATGTCTCCACACTCACAGATGAATAACAGGCATCATTGTGTTCAAACCGCCTAAGGTGAAGTGTGGAAAGCTGGGGATTGTCATTGAGCACCTCTGTATATTAACTCAATACTTAGCAAGTGCCTACTTTGTGCCCAGCACTGTTCCGGACTTAGCAAGAGAAGCAGCTAGTAACTTGAGTGTCTCACCAGCAGTGCTCTACAGCCGAGTGCCGCAGCTCAGTTACATCTTCATCCTCAACAACACTGCGACCACACACAATCTACTTAACCTCTCTGCTATGGTTTGTCCATATGAAAAGTGGGGATAGAGACATGGAAAGCTCAGACAATGGAAAAGCTTACACTTCATCAAAATCATAATTATTTTTGCCTAGCAAAGGATACTATTAACCATTTTAAAGAAAAAAAAAACATTCCTCAGTGTGGGAAAAAAATATTTGCAGACCATATAAATACAGCATTTTCAAAGATAATCAAGATTAGCATCCAAAATATAAATTAACCCCTAGAATTCAACAATAAATCCCAAACAACCCAGCTTGAAACTAGGAAGCAAGGGCTGAGGCTGTAGCTCAGCAGGAAGGTGCTAATGCGCCCAGCATGCGCAAAGGCCCAAGTTTGATCTCTATGACTCAGACAAAAAATCTGAACAGATGTTTCTTCAAAGAAGAAAGGTAAGTGACCAGTAGGCCCACGAAAAGTAGTCAGTATAACTAGTCATTAGGGAAGGAGGAGTGAAATATTAACTTTAATATTTCATTATTAAAATATTACATTAACGAAATATTACGTCACAGCCATTAGGACAGTGATTATTTTAGGAGAAGATAATGGTGGGGGTGCCAAGGTAGAACAACTGTGGCTGTTCAACTTTTCTCCCCCCACCCCCCGATAAAATCTGTGTTAAAAATCTTTTCTTAATATATCCCCAACTTTGGTTCATAAAAGGAAAATGATAAATAGAAAAAAATCCTGTGGAGTATGAAAGCACTGCAGAGACCACCCTGTGACTTAATAAGACACACCCACTCCTCGAACCAATGGTCGTCTTCTTAAATCCCTTCGGTGACTTGACTGTGTTAGAGAGTCCACCCTCAGTGCAGACAGAGGGAACTGGTGGGAGATAGTGAGGTCAAGAAGATTCCACCCCGGTGAGCGGATCAACATCCTCTAGAAAGACCTTGAGACTCTACATTGGGTCTCTGCTGCCTCTTAGGGGGTTTCTCTCCATGTCATGTCACAGCAGACCCACCGGCCATCACTAAATGGGGCATCTTACTGTGACACTTCTCAGCCTCCGGATTCATGGACTTTCTTTCTTACCCAGTCTGTGGTACCCGCTTTATCAACACAGCATGGACTAGCCCACACTCTAGCTCGGCAGAGATCCCAGCACTAAAAGGGATTAGGATACCGGTTTCCCTTCTCGGGCATGGGTTGAGGACAGGGGTCCAGGGTCATCAATGTTTCCAGACTTCCCGTCCCACTGGCATCCTGGAAGGTGATAAGGTCGACCCTGGGCAGAGGATAAGGTTGAGGCACAAAGTCAGGGGAAGTCATGCTCCATAGTACCTGGGGTGTGGCCCTGGGGATAAGGGAAGTGCAGCCACACCAGGGTAAGCCAGTCCCATTCTGAGAAGGGGACAAAAAAGTGTGAAACTCCCCCAGAGAACTGAAATAGAAAAGAGGTTTTTGCTTTCCCGATGCCTGAGAATTGCATTCAGAGAATTCTTCTCTGCAAAGGAACAGCTTGCAGAGCAGTCTGATTTTCTGCAGAAGTACTGCCGTTTGATGTTTTAAGATAATACATCATTTACTGTTACCAATAGGAATTTTTTCAAGCTTTTATTTAAAAAAAACAAACTTAGAATTTTTCCTAAGAAGTTCTCCCACCTCAAGCCAGAGCCATGCCCCAGAGAAGACACTGATGTCCTTCTCTTCCTTCACCGGCATTTGCTGACTTCCTGTGCACATCTGGCTGTGGTACGTATTGAGGAAGACGGTGCATAGGGCAAAGTTGGGGCTTCCAGGGCTTTATGGGAGGACGAAAACCCTTGAAGAAAAGGAAGCAGCAGTCTAGAGGGAAGACAGGGCTAGATTCCCAGAATAGCTTCCATACTTCAACCTGATCAAACATGCCAAGACACTGCTCTTGTTCTGAGAAAAAGTTCAAGTCCTCTAAGGGCCTGGAGGCCCTGCTTCATCTGTTAGCTTCTTTCCTCTTCTGCCTCATTACCCTACCTCACCCCTATCCCCACCCCCACTGATGAGATTCCCTCCCTTCCTCACATCAGTCACCCTGGTCTGCTGCAAGTCTCAGGGTGCATGAACTTGCAGTGTCTGCTCTCTTCCCCCAGGCACCTGCTCAAGCTTCCTGGCTCCTTCAGGCCTCACTTTGCCCATCACCTCTCTGTGAGGCATTGCTCCTCCCAGGCTTTCCACACAGCACCCTACATTATTCTTTCCCACTTTGCAAACTAAAACATATAGAGTCTCACAGGTCTAGGGACCCCACTTTGAAATCTATTGCATTAGAACTTCCTGGGAGCTCATGAAGATCCAACCCAACAGCCCACCACAAATGAAGCCATGACAGCCACTTACTTAGAGCTTGATCTATAGTGTGGACTCCTCACTTGGGCTTGTAAACTAAGAGCCTGGCATCTCTGCTTTGTCTGAGTTACTTTGGGTCAGACTCCTGCTTGAGTCTGAAGAGGGATGGTGATCAATTAAATAGTGACTATCTATCTGACCCATCTCATCCCTTTTAAGCCTGAAGCCATAAAGATGAGCCATTTTCTAAACTTGTAGTCACCTGGATTCTAAGGAACCATAAACAGGACAGAACACTCCCCAGATGTGGACAGCTGTCTCTGATGGAAAGGCCATACCGTACAGCAGGAGAAACCATCTTATGGGGACCAGATTGGTCCTCTCAAAGTCACAGTGATGGCAACGCCTTTGAAACGCTCACAGAAACAGAACAAAGCTGTGATAGATACTTAAAGACAATATTAAACTGTAGCTGGGTAAGATGGAGTGGGGGAGAGGAGCTGAGACCCACACCTGAAGAAGCGCAGGTGGGCAGGCCTGCAAGTTTGGTAAATATCTGGGACGTGGATTCTACATATTCTCTAGACTTTAATAGACAGCCCCACTGAGGTACTCTGCAGTCTTGGGTTGGTATTTCCTGTGATAGCAGTTTGTTCTGGCTTCAGTGGAACTCCCACATCCCCTGGGGGCTCATGTGGGTTTTTGCATACTTGGGGCCTCTTTTAGTAACAGTATTTGGGAGGTTGTGGAGGCTTTAGGAGACGGGTTTGGAGGAGAAGTGGGTGTCTGGAGTGGGGGCCTTGAACTTTATAGTTCAGACTTGCTTCCTACTCCATTTCAGCTTCCTGTTCAGTCAAGAAGGAGCTTCCGAGCCACACTGCCATGTGCTCTGCCACCAGGGACTCTGTCGGCCTGAACTGTGAGCCAAAATGAAGCTGTCCTTCTTGAGTTGCTTCCCTCTGGTGTTCTGTCACAGCAACGAGAAGTATAACTAGCACTCAGTCACAAACCTTAGAGCGGTCCCAGACACTAAGCTATCTATCCCACCTTCCCCATCCAATGAGAAGGTGCATTGGCTTCCATTTTACAGAGCAGACAAATAAGCCTGTACAATTCACCTAAGGAATGATCTGTCCGACTCTGCAGTTTTAACAGGGCCTTTAATGGATGTGAAGATCTACTTGGATGGCTTCACTGTGGCTTCTAAAGGGTCACTCCCAGCTACAGGTAAGGGAATGTCCGTTATTCGGGCGTTTCTACAAGGTTCTATTTCTCTTTTGCTTCCTGTTTCAGAGTTAGTTCCTAATCCATAACAAAACAATGCAGTTAATCCCATCTGTGGTAACTGAATATTTTCATTGTCAGTTGCTCTGGCACCTGGCCAAGGCTTTGGATAAGCTAAGTGAAATAAACTGCATGTACTGGGAATTTATTCACACTAAAGGATACTGTCCAGAGCCTGAGGAGGAGAGTCACTTAGAGTGAGTGAATGCTCACCAGTCAAGGCCCAGGCCACAGAGCCCCCCTCCACGGTATGAGAACAAATGCTTTCTAGAGGAGCTAAATCCTCCCCAAGGTTGCAATAGCCACTCTGAGCTTTAGCAGACTCTGGTTTTATCAGCTCAAGGTTGAGTCTATTTCACAGCAAAGAGGTAGGGGAAAGACCTGTTACCGGACCCTTCCCTCTCAGCTAAGCAGCATTGCAGCACTGCTTCTAACCGGCAGTAGGAGTGCACACCATTCGGGAAGCAGAGGTAGGCAGATCTCTGAGTTTGAGGCCAGCCTGGTCTACAGAGTGAGCTCCAGGATAGCCTGGAACTACACAGAGAAATCCTGTGTCAGAAAAACAAAGACAAAAACAAACAAACAAACAAAGCTCTTCTTTGTGGTTTTTTTTTGTTTGCTTGTTTATTTTCTGTTCTATAGTTGTTGTTTTGAGTTTTTTTTAAAAAAAAACTATTTCAAGAAAGGCAAGGTAGTGTATGCTGTCTTTGCCTAGTCTGAGATTATTTTCTTGCGAGATTGAGATATAAAAGGAAGGAGGGGAAATAGTAAAATTTATCTTAAACATATTAAATGATCATTCTGGAAAACAGCCACTTCCAAACAAGCTGGTCCCAGAACTTCTTTAGCTCCTATAGCTTCCCCCTTCAGCTTCTCCCTGCCTAGCTGCTCACAATGGGTAGAATAATGTCTGCCCAGACTCCTGTGTGTAATCCCCAGGGCTCTGCACACTGGTTTCCATGGGAGCCTCAAGGCTCTCTACCTCAAGCCATAGCCCTCAGGCCTTAGAGGTCTGGTCCAGGTCAGGTTGTGGCTCCAGTTTCCTCCCAGGAAGGCCCTCCACCTCCATCCTTCCACTGTCCGCATCCCCAACACAGCTAGCCACTCCTCTTACCTGTGAATTCCATTTTCCTCAGACTCAACACGTTGCAGATTTAAAATATTTAGGTTACAAGAAAAAACCCATATCTATTGGAACATCCTTAGCAATACCCTTGAATAACAACGTGCACAGTGTTTATTGTATTGGGTATTGTAAGGAATCTAGAGATGATTTAAAGTGTGGGGTGGATGAACATAAGTATCGTAGTCATCGAAGACACTCAAAAATTATTGTTTGAGGGGCTGGAGACAGCACCAGTCAAGAGTGCTTGTTGCTCTTGCAGAGGATCTGAGTTCAGTTCCCAGAACCCATGTAACAGGCATCTCACAAACACCTGTAACCCCATCTTCAAGGCATCTGATGCCTTCTGGCCTCCATGAGCACCAAGACAGGTGTGCATACGATCACACACATGCACACATAGAATCAAAGTAAAATCTTTTAAAAATCCTCATCCTATTGGAAAAACATACAGATGATGTGTGTTGTCTCTATTTCGTGTTATACAGCCACTGACCCCCCTTTTTTAAACATCAAAACATTTTAATTACATTTATTTACTTATTGTGTAAGTATTTAGGCATACCCATGCAGAGGCAAGCGTGGAGATCTGAGGTCAATTAGTGAAGTTGCTTCTTTCTTTCTCCACAGGAGCTCCAGGGATTGAACTCACACTGTCAGGCTTGGCTACAAGTCCCTTTACCTTGTGGCTGAGCCTTCTTGCCCCTTTTAAGGTTTTAAAATCCACCCTTCTTACTTTGAAAAAAGAACCAAAGTGAGAGACCTTTTTTTTTTTTTTTCTAATGAAGAGACATCAACCCTCCAGGAGAATAGGGCAGAATAAATCCCAGAGGTGGACCGCTGTAGCACTAGTTCTGGACTACCATGGCTCTGGGTTGCATGAAGCTAACTCTGTTCCAGGCAACTCCAGCCTCACACTTCTCAGCTTTGCACTTATGTTTGATTTTCATCTCATTTTTACAAATCTTTGACAATGTGTGAGGTTCCCAAAAGTAATCGGTGAGTTTAAAATAATTTCAACCAAAATCTTAACATGATTTTTCCTTGGCACTTGACAAGCTGATTGTAAAATTCACAAAGAGCATGTTTAAGAATAACCAAGATAATTGTCGCAAAGGGAGATGGATAGGCAAGATGTCTCCCACCTGAGAAGGAGATGGATCAGAAGCCTGAGGTAGTTAAGAGGGCATGGCATTGACTCAGGGTCAGATTTAAAAGGAAAATAGCTTGGTGTGTAGAGATGGGGTTTCAGGGCAAAGTAGAGGTGGTATTTCAGCTCAGTGGGAAAAGGGCAGATTATTAAGTACATGAAACTTGGAAATGTGAGAGGACCTGAGGTCACCATCTTGCCATTTTGTATCAGACAGACACACAACAGACAGACAGAAGAAACACACACATACACAAATGTAAAAAAGTCATAAAATTAGAAGAAATTATCATACTAATTTATGACAGAAGGTTTATAAACCCAAGATCAAAAAAAAAAAAAGTGCCGTAGAAGAAAAAATGACAACTATGACATAAAAATAAAGTCTCCTCTACAATGAGGCACTGTCATGTCAAACTTTTAGCAATACGGGAAAGTAGGAAAAATTTACATCTCATGAGGCAAAAGATTAGTTAAAACATAGAAGGAATGCTTATAAATTGTTAAGAGTCAAGCATTCCAATTTAAAAATGATCACAGATATACCTAGCTTGTTTTTCAAAGAGGACCTTTAAATGAACAATAAACATAAGGAGGTACAGTCTCAGCTAGGCATGGTGGTAATCCCTGAACAAGGGAGGCTGAGGTGATAAGGTGACAAAGACCAGCCTGGGCTGTATGGCCTTCCTCAAAACAATTAAAATTACCCAATTACTTTAGTAAAGGGGGAGATTCAGATTAAAGAACAAGGATAAGCTGACAATGCTCTCTAACAAAAACCTGAATACCAGACATGAGAAGCCCTCTTTTGAGTTGTTGGCTGGGGCCATCCAAGAGACTTTCCAGTCATATAGGCTGTTGCTTCTGATACCCAACGATGGTAGGTAAATCTCTATGGCTGAAGATGCCATGCACTTAAGAAGCAGGACCCAGAGCCCCCTGAGCTGCAACTGACTTTAATGCCTCCCTAAGGACTAGCTTTCACGGTAGCAAAAACTCCAAGGCATCATGTGACCTTCCAAAGGCGTGAGTCAAACAACAGTGTTATCTAGCTATGACCTCTACGAACCACATCAATCACCAGCATGGCATGATAACCCTAAGTGTGCGGTAGTGGCATGCATACCTTGCAGTAACCAACAGTTCTCTCTTGGACTTTAGACCCAGTCAATAGGAGTGGAGCCATTCCTTGTACTGGAACCCTAGCCAACTACTTGGCTCTAGTGAAGTCATGTTTGTTATTAGCGGATAATCTACAACCATCTCTGTTATTGGAGGATAAACTACAGCTCAGGGTGATCCTAACAACAATCTATAAACATGTCTTTTCACCCTCAGATAAATGTGCTCTTCATTCTTCATCAAGGAAACCTTTTGTGCATTAAATGGAGACTCCTACAGAAAACTACGATCAATCAAATGCATTGTTGTGGAGCCCAGTCCCAAAGGAAACACCTAAAAACACTCCCACATTTGAGGCCCAGGAAACATTTCTGAAAAGGGAGTGGAATCTAGTAAAATCAATAGAGTCAAGGAGTGTGCTGTGAGATTGTGCCCCGTAGTGACATTAGAAGCTGCGCCCAGGAGGTCTCATCAAGGAGGGGCACACCAACTGACTGTCCAGAGTCATTTCCACAGACCTAACACATGCATACAAGTAAGAATATGTAGATGGAACAGGTTATACATAGGAATCTATGTATGTACACATGTGATGAAATAATTAATGAAAACAGAGGCCATGAATGACAAGGCAATGAGGAGGGGCGTGAGGTAGGCTTTTGAGAAGGGAAAGAGAAGCAAACAAAACAGGGAAAAGGGAATTATAAAGCCTAACGTAGCCTTGCCAGTGCCTAGCAGTACGGTTCTTCCTCCCACTCATGGCGGTAGGCATGGAACCTGTCCTGGTTAGATTTTTGTCAACTTGAGAGTCATCTGGAAATAGGAACCTTACTTGAGAGAAAGCTTCCACCGGCTTGGCCCATAGGCAAGTTTGTGGGGCACTTTCTTAATTAATGACTGACAGGAGAGGGCCCAGTCCACTGTGAGCAGTTCCACTCCTGGTCTTGAGTTGAATAAGAAAACAGGATAAATCCAAGGGAGCAAGCCAATGGCATGGCCTCTGCTTGGGTTCTTGGCTTTGGAGTCTTGCTTTGAGTTCTTGCCCTTGCTTCCCTCATAAGAGACTACAACTGTAAACTGAAATAAACCTTTTTCTTTTTACAAAACAACAACAACAACAACAAAACAAAAGCAAGGTCATGAGTCACACTATGATTAATTCAAATACCCTATTTCTTCAAGGGAAGCAACTTAACTACAGGCTCTGGCCCTGTTGCACTTCCCAGCATATTCTCTCTCTCTCTCTCTCTCTCTCTCTCTCTCTCTCTCTCTCTCTCT